>JABFER010000043.1:0-160070 GCA_013618295.1 Fusarium armeniacum
GTACAGGGGGGAATGCCAGTAACAGGGGATTGGGGGGGTTGAGCCAAGGCTGGCAGGGGTAGGCAATGGAAGAAAGCGACACGACAGAAGCGGTGTTGCCCTTCTACCCTTGGATGGATGGAGCGTGCAACGGTTGGCCTTTCCCTGCTTAAACAAGCAATTGGTGCACTTCAGTCCTCGATGGCTTGGCAGCCGAGCCAGTGGCGTTAGCTCCAAGAGAGAAAGAGGCAAGTGAAGAATTGATGAAGGGATTGGCTTGTTCTGTGATACAGTTGATCGGTACGAGATTAGGTTCGATCTTATTTTCAATAGCTTCCAGTTGTTAGTCCTGAGTTCTCGATACGTGCATTCGAGCTTATGTACCTAGCCAAAGATGTCACAGACTCGGTACCATGCGTGGTCTTAATTCAGAAACAATCCAGACGTAAATTGATTATTCTGAGAAGAAAAGCCGGTCGTCTCGGCAGCATTACGCGTATTTGGTAAAAACAACGCAAAGTAGTTAGGGAGCCAAGAGTTGGTCTGCTGTAAGTGGGATGTTTCTCTCCGACAAAGCTGCAAGAATATGGCAGAGCACAAAACTTCCTTGGTGATGAAGAACAAAACCACCCAGGACGTTGTTTCTCGGAACATTCATTACTCGATCACTGGGAGCCAAGAATTAATGGCACGGTGATGGGGGTGATTTATGCATTGTTAAGTTTATATGACATATCGGGCGACAATTGATTGATGAGTGGTTGCTACATCTAGACCCAGCGCGTAAAGAGGATGGGAATTGGTCAAGTTCCTGGGCCAAAAGTGGTTGTCACACAGGCTAGCATTGGGCGACCTAGGGACCTGACTGAGGTGAATTCGACTCTACAACCACACTCTCTGTACGGCGGGTCAGGGGGATGTGCGACAAGGGTTGGCACGTTTTTCTTCTTTTTCTTCTCCTTCTCTCCCATCTGCTACAGCAATGTTTTGAGCAGTATCTGAGATCTGAAATGTACGACTGCTGTAAGTGCATGTGCAACGTCTGATCGACCGCTAGCCTGATGTAAGAGGATTGCACTCTTACCGGGCCGGGTTTGAGCTGCCAACCTAAATCCTCATCTCGTTTCGATTTCGGGAAATTCTCAAAAGAGATTGATGAGCGAAAGAGAGTCTGATCTAAGATTCAGTGACTGTAATGCATTCATATCCATCGCTGACTAGGTAGGTACCTAGCCTAGTTGCCATCCGGGGGGGCTCTTTTGGTCACCAGCCTAACAGTGATAGATAGTGTTGTGATGTGATGAGTTTAGTAGGTAGTAGTCAAATGTGATGTAAATAGTAAGTTAGGTAGTTTCTTGAGATGCTGCAGGTGTTGAAACTGGCTCACCTGTTGAATCGAACCACTGCATTCATCAGCCTCATCATGTGCATTGAGAATCGAAAGGTTCGATCCGAGTTCTGATCGTTGATTTCTATGGGGTCGACAATGCCATCCATGGTTTTCTTCAGGCGACAGGGAAGTTTATGCACCTGCTGCACCGATTGTCACAGGTGCTGGTCACTGCCAGGGGCACTTTATGATTGGGTGTTAGTCAAGGGTCCTGGGGCCAAGACGACCCGCCTAGCCACCCCTCGGCGCCTAGTAGCAGTTACTAAGAATCCTTCTCTTACCTTTCAGGTAGGCTAGCAGTACTGTATGTACTAAGGAGGCAAGTAAATGGCCTTGATGGGAATCTGCACCTACGCATCCATCGCCCAATGATCAATTACAGGATATACCCCGGTCGAGCGCCGTGGCTGAAGCTCTTGATTGAATAATACGCTATTGACTGCATCCAAGCTGTTGGTGTCGAATGACGTGCCTGCCGCCTGTCCTCTCGATCAACTTTGATATGGCTCTAAGCGCCCTGGGCCAGACCGTCAAAGTGATAACCCAACGTTGGACCCCACAGATCAGGCCCAAGACACAGAATGGGTGCATACTTGGTCCCGAGGACACGGGATCAAGGGGAGCTTGACCAGTGGTCTTGTTCGTTCGCATGCGAGGTCCAGTAATCAAATCGTCAGTGGATCTAAGTTGCGGTGGGAGAAGAACGACGGACGGTAGGACGGGAAAGACGTTATGCCTTTGACAACCTACAGCCGAGATTCAACCCTAACGGCTTCAAGCGATCTTGGCGATGCTCCTGGCCCATGGGAACGGAGATGAGATGAGCAAGTAGCCAGCACCAACAGCGTTTCTCAAAATAGGTATCATAAATTGCTTTTTTTCCCTCCACATGATCATAGAAGCCAGGCCAACGGCTGCCATGACTGTGTCATGTCATTGACCTACTCATCTACTGGAGTCTTGACCTGTGATGGGATATGCCTTGAATTAACGCGCGCGTTGGACGCTAATGCGGCCACTCAACACGCATCTCAAAGGTGTCCAATGTGACGCTGTAACACAGGCATTCATCCTGTCCTGTGGCAGGTAGCAAGGTACTACTGGAAAACTCTCTCGTCTTCGGGCCTTGCAACTTGGTCAACAGTACAGTATGGACATAAATACACCCCTCTTTCACGGAGGCATTACGAAAGCTGCGACTGCCGCAGTCAAGATGATGCGTTATGCCCTTCGGCACACGACGATCCGGAGCCCCATGGAGCCAAGCCAGGGGGTACAATCTGGTTACAGCCCGAGACCCGAACATGTTGCAGAAAGTTTCTAGACGTCATGGTTTTCAGGCACCAGATATTCGAAACATTACTGACATCTAATAACTTGTTGTCTTGTTGGGATGCATACACAGGATAGATCGTTTATTTCATCTGACATCCAGAGATCTCAACTTGGCTATCAAACACACCAAGTTAGGTCACCAAGCAAGTCAAAACCAGAATTTTAACTTTGACAAAAACTACCCTCATTATCGATAATTAGGAAAATCTTTCCTTGAGAATTGTATTGCCTCTTACTTCTTATTATAGACTAAATCAAATGCCCCTTTCAAATTACTATGCTATAGGTGGTAGATATGTATTATGTATTATAACTGATACGGTTGGACATCAACCACAGTTCTACTTGTGGCCAAGATTTTAGACAACACAAACAACCACCATACAAGACTAACTTGACCCATCAAGGTTCAAGATTGTTTGCACGGCAGAGCTGATTAGTTACACTACTAAACAGAACCTCTTTTCTTCGTCTTCTCCTGTTTCTTATCGTCGCATCAGATCTCGACTTTATCTGTCATGCTAACCTGCAAGTTCAACCCAAGATCAAGCCTTGTTTCCACTCCCGTATTTCTCTTACACATCCGCCTGCCATCCCCATTATGCTTCGTCTCAGTATCTTTACTCTTTCAGAAAAGAGTCATCTCATTGGATGCTGTACGCGTTTGATCGGTAGATGTACTAATGGCGATCCCTACATTATCAGCCTGCCGTCTCTGTACCTGGCATCAACTTAAAGCGTTGTGGAACCTTGCATGCAGCTTCTACTTACACCACTGTCTCGTCTTGCATGAGGCCCATGATTCTGTGGCTTATCTGAGAAGTTTCATCTTCATCTCAGCCGAGCTCGTATCTCAATGCACCAAGGCCGTGAATCTGAGAATCCACTTCACTTGTCACAGCATTCCCATCAGCCGTTTGCCAGTCTTTATGACGAGAGTTTATAACCGCAAGAATTGATTCCGGACCTTTTGGAAATGTATGCCTACGATACTTAATTTTCCCGTAAGAACCTGTCATATGGTAAGCCTCTTGCCTTTTTGGGCTCAATATCGAACCATGATCATGGCAGTACCCATGTTCGATCTTGACCCAAAGCCTGGTATCGCACCATGTCTCGCCGCAGCACGATCGTCATGTTACAGATCCCCCACAAGTCACTCCCAGAACCAAACCGTCTTGACAAGGGCATTGTTTCAAGTTTACAGAGGCGGTTGACTGGATGAACATGATTCTTTGACATGAGGACATCATACCGTAGTCAAAATTCGTTCGTCCAGTTCTTAGCCCTATGCGATGCCCACCGTTGATCGCTCTAGGATCGACTATTGATTTGGCATATGACTTGCTATCATAGCATTCCCTTCTTGACCTCGTCCTTGCGCTCCTCCCAGAGCGTCTTGCCGGTACAAGAGCATACCGTCTTATCATTATCCCACATACCAGCGCTTCGGGCAATGATACCCACAACGGTGTCCTTATCATTCTTTAGGGGCTCATCCTTTTCTTCTTGTCTTGTTAGGACCATGGCGTGCCCAATAACCTCCCAGATTTGGAACCCGTGGTCCACGAATGAAGCGCCTCTGCCATCCTCACCAACTTGAACAAGGCCTAGGTCTCCTCGAGGCTTCTGATCTTCTCCTGACCAGACAGGTCCTGTTGAGGTTGCGCCATTCTTCAAATCGCCGTATGCGCGAATCGAAGCTCGATATGTCCCGGGTGAGACACCACGGATAGACAAGTCGACCAGTGTTCGTCCTGAGCTGACCTGGACCATTCTTGCTAGCCCTCTTACATCCCGACTTGGTTCTTCGTAGAGACCATCAACAGGATCTTCAAACGTTTCCAGAATACTGACAGCGGCACCTAAGATTCAGGTTAGTCACATACCGTATCAGGTGGCTAAGCCGGTTGTCAGGAAAGCTGGGCATCCGCGGCAGCACGAGTCAACGACAATGTCGATAGCCAAGAAAACAGTTTGCACATACTGTTTGAAGCTCCTGATCCACGTAGGATGGCGTCTCTACCAGTTGCTTGGATAGCCTCCACAATAGCTGATGGGGCAGCTGGAACAGTAGCACAGTCAGTATATACACACTTGAGGGAAACAATCCGCCTTACCGGTGCCCTTGACAGTTACCAATTGGTCTTTCAGGTTACCCTCGACATTATTGATACCGCCGAGCTTATACAAAGAGTCTGAAACCGCTTTGATACAGCCGTCACATGACAGCGGAACTGCAAAGAGGGTCTGTTTTCAAGACGTTTCATTAGTATACTTGACGTGGTGAAAGTTGCCAACAACTCTCCTCGTCCCCTTTTACGCAGCCATGACTCATTGCTTAAAATTTTCTGCGCACCTCAAACGAGTTATCAACAGTCATCTTGTTGTGTGCTGCATTGATCTGTTAGTTTCATACTCACAGTGTAAGAGAAGCCCATGGAATTGGAGAACTTACATGTGGGGGGCGTGGCCTTAAAGATGGTATTGGAAAATCGGTACTGGTAGGCTGAATAGCCAGCTGCTGCGAGTAGAGATGTAGTAGCAAAGAGTCTAACAGGCGTGAGCTTCAGAGGCATCTGTCAGAAGAAGAGGAGGAGGTTGTAGCACGACGTGGTCGGGTTTTGTTTGCTGCTTTGAAATCCACCCACAATCGAGTGATAACATAACGTCGGGGTCCGGAGTTGCTTGCACCCCCCAAGAAGTGGGACCAGCGACTTCGGGAATCGGGCCAAGGTTAAGCTACAGAGTCGTCTGGGAGTCTCTGTACTACAGACCTGGAGCGGGTACACGTGACCGCTGCTCTTCCTGACTCAGCAATTTACATGCTTGGCATCTGGATCCAAACTTTCTAGTTGAGCGTTTCAGCGTGGGAGATCTCGCGATACAGCATAACCCAACGTCTACGGCGACTCAACTCTTTCTCGCCGGTTCTTTGGCTGATTGAACCAATTGGAGGTAATTTCTGAGAGACAGCTCTCTCGAACCCTCCAATATGTCGCAAGTTCTCGGTCTCGTGAGCAGTTCCCAACATCTGTCTTAAAATCTTCCTCAATTCTAACCAATGTCGAATAGACCAAACTCGCCTACTCTCGAGTATGGCACGGTGTTTCCGCTTCCGCTCCCCATGCCACTCTATCAACTCAGCCTGGCGTGACACCGCCTTCGCTCGGCCGTCTCGCATCCCGCATCGCCGTCCTCCTCATGGGCAAGCACAAGCCGATCTTCGACCCCTCGACCGACTGTGGTGACTACGTTGTTGTCACAAACTGCGCTGCTCTTCACACTACTGGCCGCAAGAAGTGGCAAAAGCCATACTACCGGCATACAACTCGACCTGGTAGTCTCAAGACCGTGACGATGGATGTCCTTATGGAGCAGCACGGAGGTAGCGAGGTGCTGCGCAAGGCCGTGCGTGGCATGTTGCCCAAGAACCGACTGCGAGACAAGCGATTGGCGAGGCTCAAGGCCTTTGAGGGAGATGCACACCCATACAAGCAGAACTTGATACGGTTTAGCGGCGTGCCAGTGGGCAAGCCTGGTTGGGAGAAGGCTGTTGAGAAGGTTCGTGAGGGCGATAAGAAGCGATTATAGAGCGAGTACGGCAGTTTACGATGGGATGAATGGCTGTGTGTTGAAAAGAGTAGTTTGGGCGGACTAGAAGTCCTTGTACTATCTGTACCAATATTTTGGGCATATTTATGACCTAGCATCAAGCAATTATCAACGTTTTCTATGCTGTGGTTTCTCTCTCTTTCTGCTCTGAATCAGCTGATGCACTTCAGAGCTGATGAATAGCTTATTCATGTCTTCCAGGCGAAATGTAATTCTCGATCATGAGTCCCGCCGATCCGCTAACTCATCTCATAGTTCAAATCAATGCTTCTGGGTATGACACTTCAGGAATGTCTCACATATGCAATTTACAACAGGCATCATGATGAAGTGAATCAGAGAGTTGGTCGAATAAACGCAATTGATTATCTCATATCTATTATCGAATTTAAGCCAGTCGCTTGGTATCAATCTTCTTCATGGATGCATCATGTTTCGCATCTTGACCTCTATCATTAAGGAAAACACAATCTTTTTTGTCCCAACCTAAAGCTTCGATTGCAGATTGTCTCGAGAGACTTCGCACTTGATGAGGCCATTGGGGCCCGATTGGGGAGCATAGACTTCGGCATCCTTGCCTGTGTTCTTGATTCCCTTATGCCAGCTAAGGTCTTCACAATGAATTAGTATGAATATTCTGCCGCAAGGATAGTGCCTGAACTTACCAATCTCAAAGTAATGCTTGTTAGGTAGTGAATAAGTGACCGTCGCGACCTCAGGCACAGATTCGAGGATAAGGTCTGACATCTTGTACATGGTGGCTTGCACACTAGCACTCGCATCCTCGGCGAAGGTTTTGAGGGTGATATTGCGTGCCGCCTCACGCGCGCGATCGAACTTGGGAACAAATTCCTTAACTGCATCAACAGAATCGAACTTCTTCCACTTCCACGTAGCGTCCACATCCGTCGAGAAGATACGGTCCCATGTCTCAGGAAGCGTTGTGTATTCGTCGCGAACAAATCCATGGAAAGCAGAACCGGTACTCTTCAGAACGGTCAGGCCAACGAGAGAACTCTTGATTTCAATGCCCTCCTGTCGGCTCACACGGACCTCGACATTTCGGGTCTCCTCGCCGTCCTTGAAAAAGCTATGAGGATGGGGCTTGCCATCAACATCGAGACGCGCCCAGCGAACAGTCTTGACGCTGACATTGGCAACGTGGATGTGCTTGTACTTCTCGATAAAGTGGCTACCGAGGATAGAGGCGTACAGCTCAGGGGGGTTGACGGGATTCTGCTTTGCGGTGATATAGATGGTGTTCTTGATAGAATCTGTGGCAACGACAACACTGTTATCGGCCTGGGTGTACGAGGTCTCAATTTCTCCCTCGAGGAGACAGCAAACAGTCATCTCTGTGACGGTCTGAACACCGGTAGAAGCATCGCGGTCAACTTTGCAGACGCGGACATTGTCCTTGCCGTAGCGAGCAGCAGATACGTAAGGCATCGTGGTAGTTTTGTTCTGTTCTGTTCTGTTTTGTTGTGAAGTTGATGAATGAAGGTGCAATCAGATAAGCAGCATATGATGGTTGACCAGATAAGCTGTATTGGAACAAATGTTGGGAGCTACTATCGCTAGGAGACGAGAGGACGTGTGAAAAGTTTAGATCAAGAACAACACAGCACGAAACAAGGGAGGGAACAGGCTTCTAATATACAAGATGGTTGGAACGTCAGCCCCCTCCTAGCTAATAGCAACGACAGCTAAGCAAGCAAGCAAGGCTACCTACCCCAAGCGGCTCAACGGACGGAGACGGACGTTGGCGATCCATCAAGAACGAGCGCCCGCGGCCGAAGAAGCAAGACCAAGTATTGCAATTGGTAAGGAAAGCGCTGAAGTGTAGCATACCTTGCCATAGCATGGGGCGATCAGGGTCGGTGCCGGGCTACGGAGGACGCCGATGCCCTGGATACCGTATATCGGGGCCCGCCTGAAGCATTGGACTTTTGGAGTTTCTTATCTCAACTGGACTATCTTATCGGCCTCATGCAAGTCAAAATACAACTTTAACCGTATGATTTCTGTGAGGTGTACACATACACAGATGTTCTGGTTTGGTAGACAGGACAAATGGGGTCATTTGGTTTCGCAATGATAAAGTTGCAGGTCTAAAGTCTAACATCAGCATCATGAACACCTGTGGCAGATACGAGGGTAAATAAGACAAGTGCCTTTGCTCACTACTGTTGAGACTTGCAACTTGACTGCCTAATAATCTCTGTGCCTTGCAACTTATTTCCATGGTGATTTTGGTTATTCATAGACTCTAGAAGAGCTCTTAAAAGAGATGAGATAAAAGCCAATATGTATAGCTCGCTGGAGACTCTGACGGCAAACCAGGCAGAGTGGAGAGATGGGAAAACTGGTGCAGATTAGACTGTTATGGTCGTTATCTAGTCCAGCATAACTGAAGCTATACAAAGATGCAAAATGCTGTGTCGTTACTCAGTATAAAGTGTTGATCACAAGGCAACAACTGGTGACTGGCATGATGTTGAAATAATGCAGTCGTTGGACCCAGTTCACAACATTGTTCCTTTATCGCTACTGTTGTGTAACCGTGTGTGACAATTTCGGTATTGCGTGTGAATACCTTAGTACCTTAGTCAGTTACTCCAACCAAAAGAAAGTACCTATCCACAGCACACTATTGTCCCGTATTGTGCAGTATCATCGATAACCTGACTTAGACCATTAGGTTCCATGTTGAATAAATGGCTTTTATTTTAGTGAGATCCGGACAATGGATCTAATCTGCAGCTACCTTTTACGGCACAATTATAGAGCTGCAGGTTAGGTTTATTAGTGGCCCGGCCTGTAGATGGAATGCATCACCATCTGGCTGGGTCCTGTCTGCCTCCACTCTGGGGCCCTGGCTGCTGGCTGTCCCGCAACCCAACGACCTCTAACCTCGATCCTCCAATCAATAGCCTGCTCCTCCATCGAACCCTGTCAAACTGCTCTTCGAGTCTCCTTCGTTTTGCTTTTGATATTGAACTATCTACGTAGTCTACAGGCATCAATCTAGATATTGCTTATGCCGGTGATCTGAGCTTTGGTTCTTACCTTGGAGTTGCATCGCTACCTTTTACCTGCAAAGCACAAAGTGTCGCATCTACCACACGACGACGACTCCGCTCTCTCGAAACTCCAGCTTAAACCACGATTTCCCCGTCCAGATACAACGTCTCCACGCGATCGACGAAAACGCGGTCGGTTCTATACTTACGACGAAACATTATCGCTGCTCTCGCCTCCCATATCGATTTGAACTCTGCCGTATCACGACCGGCTTGTTTCTGCACCAAACGACATTATACCGTGTACGAACCACAACCGCGATCGCATCATTCGCCCTCGATTTATCAAACGTCTAGCTGATCGACGAATGCTCCTCCACCACTCTTGGGCCTAGTCCCAACCGGTGGGCTGCTCGCCATTGTCATGCTGAGCTCCTCTGCAGCTCAGAAGGGAATGACCCCTCCGAGCCAATCTTCCCAGCCTAGTCTACCTCAGCAGTTGTCTGGCCGTACAAGCTTTGATCGAGGCGACTCGGGTCTACAGCCTCCCAATGGCGCCAACAACCGCAACCTATCCGCCTCAGGTGTGTCATTTGCGCCCAGGGGAAGCAGTCTCAATGTTGCACCCGGCAGCTTCAGCTCAGAGCTGCGCAGCCGGGCTGGAAGTAAAACTGAAGCGGGGTCGGTATACCCAAGCAGCTTCATGGACAAGGTGGAAGAAGACGACGCGGACGCGATAGCTGAACAAGCCCTAGCAAACCTCAAGGAGAGGCTTAACCGTGAGATGAAAATCAAGGAGGGTAGCGAGAACATGCTCGAGGCGCTGAACTCTAAGAAAGCGAAGCAGACCAAGGAGCAACGGCAGAAGGTTGAGGCAGAGCTCAATGCGAGCAACACACGTATCAAAGACCTACGCCAGAAGATCTCAGATACCCAACGTACACGACAAATTCCACCTGACACACCGAAAAGAAACCGCACTCAGAGCAACACTATCGAATCCACCAGACCCATCGGGCTACGCTCACCACAGAGTGTGTCGCGGTCAATTGGAGAATCTGACGCGGAGGAACCGACAGAAAGCCCGACTTTTGCGCTCGCCGAATTGCTTCAAGCTCTGGAAGTGGAAGGTATGACGCCTGAGTACTACGTCTCGCGGGGAAATCAGCTGGTCGATCTTTTCCAGCGATATCCTACTCTTAAATATGACTTGGTCTGGTCAGTCTTTGGGCTCCGCATGCAGGTAATGCTTCTGAGCGAAAGCCGCGAGGTTGTGGCTGCTGGCTATCGAATGACCAGATATGCGATATCCGACGTCGCATCCCTCAAAAAGATTCGTAGTCTGAACACAGACTATTTGGTAATTCGGTAAGTATCCTCGCTTGAACCAATTTCACGTACTGATATCTCAGGTCTCTGAATAACTACCGCAAGGCGGATGTCGAACGCGAGCAGGCACTCAAGTTCGTCCGCGCGTTCCTGGATGTCAAAGGTGGAGTCAAAGAGGTCTCTCGGTCTGTTGTACGCACCATTGTTGCAGTTGCCGAGCATGGGGAGGATCGCCGCCCAAACGGCCAAGCGGTTGAAGGAGAAGTAGACCGTCTACGACCTATCTGCATCGAGACATTGGCAGAAATTATAGTGCAAGATCCAGCACTTTTGGTATCATCCGGTGGTCTAGGGCCACTGACTGAGGCGCTTTCTGAAGGCGTCTATAAAGCTCCCGAGAGCTTGGCCTCTGCGTTCCTATACTTGCTCGATTCTCCTCAGACACGAAAGTACATACAGCCAGGTTATGGACTTGAGGTGCTTTTTACCGTTTTTACCGACCACCTTCTTACCAACGAAACTGTTATGAAGCAAAACTCCAAAGCCATTGCAACAGCTTTGAAATCATGGCCTGGGTTGATGACCCTATGCATGTATGATCTACGAACGATTCGGTCTTTCGTCACAAGTCTGCTGCTGCCTAGCGATGCAGTTCGCGAGACTATTCTTGATCTCATCTTCTCTCTTTTGCGCATTAAGCCACCAGCCTGGGCGACATCGTTTCTGGCGGGAAGAAGGTTGACAACGTACGGCAGAGTAGCTAATTTGAGATCTTCTCAAAAGGAAAAGAGCCAGTCGCAGTTCATGGAGGAGGATAGTGGCGAGCAGAATTTTGTCGAACACTACACTGCTCTGTTACTTGCCGTCTTTATTCGAGCAGGTCTTCTGCCGATTCTCCTGAAGATCGCTCAAGGGGACGAGAACCCAACACTTCAGCGCAAAACAACTCTGTTGATCAGCGAGGTGCTCAAGCTTGCTAGTCGTCTCTTGCCTCCGTCCTGGAGTGCTGAGCTTCACCTTTTGCCAGAGCTCTTTTCATCGGCAGCTAACGTTGGTAATAATGATCACTGGGTCGCATCGGGGATCGTTTACCAAATTAGCAGTGTCAGTCGAACATTGTATCGAAGCACGCCGTCAGGTGCTTTATCGGGGGCGATATCATCTAGCACCCACGCAACCGAGCTGTCAGCAATTGACGAAGCACCCAAATCCCATCAGTCTTTGGTTTTTGATGATGCAACCTTCAGGCAACTCCTTATTGACAGCAACGTACTCAACAGCTCCAACTACGCCAAGTGGAACTGGGAAACCATAATCAAGATCATTGACGGGCCTTTGCAGAGCGGCAAGCGATTGGAGGAAGCAATCAAAGCGTCCAAATTTATGAAGAGGATTATCAGCTTCTACCGTCCATTCAAATACAGGTTTGCCAATGTAAAGAACACTCGAGGCACTCAAAAGTATGTACGGGCTGGTTGCGCCCTGATGCATTCGCTGCTTCAATCCCCCGAAGGCATCAAGTTTCTGGCCGACAGCAAACTGCTCAGACAGATAGCGGAATGCCTAGCGCAATGCGATCCGGTAAGGTGTACTGTTGTAGTGTTTTCCTCCTTTACTAACAGCTGCCTCAGACTAGCGGGCTTACAGCTCAATACCCAATGTTCTCAAAAGAACGGGTGACCGACACGTTGTGCGCTGGCTACTTCTCGATGGTTGGTGTTTTAAGTGGCGACCCAAAGGGACTCCAATTGCTAGAACGGTGGAGGATGTTCAACATGATATACCACATCATGGACCTAAAGCAGAGACCCGACCTCATCAAGCTGCTTCTTTCGAGCTTCGATTACAGTGTTCAAGGTCATCCTCGTGTTCTGGTCTCTAAAGCTTTAACAGCTGGTACGAAGGAAATCAGAATCCATGCAACGAATGCTCTCCGCAAATACGCAATTCGCCCAGTACCATCGGCCAATAGTCAGGGTGGTGTAGGCGATTCTAAATGGGCCATCCAGCTGCTGGTTACGCAACTTTATGATCCTGAGATTGAAGTTTGTGCAACAGCTGTTAAAATTCTCGAGCAGGCTTGTAACCGCAAGACCTATCTAGAATACATCGTCGAATGCAGGCCAGCTCTTGATCACTTGGGCGAGATTGGAGCACCACTTCTTCTACGGTTCTTGTCGACTTCTATTGGATATCATTATCTGGATGGATTGGACTACATCAGCAACGAAATGGATGATTGGTTCTTGGGACGCAACGATACCTATGTCAAAGTTATTGAGGCAAGTCTTGCCAAGACGTTTCTAATCGACGGAGATGAGCACAACCCTCGTATGAGCTTATTCAACGATGGCGAGATTGATGGAGAGTACCATGACAGCCATGTACCGCCTCACTTCTACCGAGAGCTGACCCGCACGCAAGAAGGATGCAGACTGCTTAGTGATAAGGGCCACTTTGAAGATTTCGCTGCCACCATACGCGAGCACGGCATGGACACGGGCGATGCAGAGATGCTTACCAAGGTAAAAGGATGTCTTTGGGCGGTCGGCAACGTCGGATCGATGGAACTTGGAGCCCCTTTCTTGGAGTCCAACGATGTGGTGGAACATATCATAAAAATTGCCGAGCACCACGAAGTGATGAGTCTACGTGGAACAGCGTTCTTTGTTCTCGGTTTGATCTCTCGGTCAACCCATGGACTGGAGATTCTATCCGAAAACGGCTGGGACGCGAATACGACACCCATGGGCAGCTCTCTTGGTTTCTGTATTCCCAACAACTTATCCAAGCTACTGTCGCTGACCCCGTGGAAACAAAAAGCAGTGACTTCAATCACTCTGCCACCAGGTCAACGCACCGCCCAAGAACCGCCGCCGCCTCGCGCTGCTAGGCCACCTCTCGAGCCGTCAGAACTCCCTGCTTTGCTGAGTGACGAGGATGTGAATACAAGAGTCCTGGAGCTCATTGTGGATCTCGGAAACATGGTTCTCTACAAAAATGCGGTCACAGATCTTCAAAAGTTGCGAGTGCATAAGCCGACAGCTTTCCGAAGCACTAAATTCTTCAAAGAGGTGATGGCTGCAATGGAATGGAACCACTACCGGCTGGGGGTGAGGAGGATGGTCATAGACCTTTTCGATAAGAACGTTATGCGCCAAATCGTCTTTGATGAGACAGATGAGGAAGACGACGACGACGATAGCAGCGACGAGAGCGGAGAAGAAAGCGGCGAAGGGGAGAACAGTTCGGGCGATGACAGAACGGAGAGGCAGCGCAGCATCAGTGAGCCATTGGCACCGCCGCCAGAACTCACACCAGCCCCCCTCAGGGTGAGGAGGTAGAACAAAGGCGATCAAGGTTGGAGAGAAGAATCTACATAGCCAATGGCAAGATAAAGTTGGAAAGCTTCAACTGTACGATACCAATGACAACGATGATGAAGGCATGTTCAGAGGGAGACGCTCTTGAGTTGTATATATCTTTATGATGCGCGGTTGAGGTAAGGGGCCGGTGTCCGGACTAGAATTTGGATCAAGGAGTTATTGGACAAAAAGTTAAGGAAGTGGACTCTTGGCTTGGCAAGTAGTAGATGTCTGCTTAAATTGGGCATTTCGAAGCGACTTGCAGTAGTGTTGCATAGTCTCTGTGGTGAGATAAGTAGCTGGTCATGCCCACGATGACTGGCCATGTATAGAGCAAGCATACTTTGGTTATGTCAATCAAGTAGTACTTAGCGGCTCCCAATCAGTTACATAATGAGTAGGTTGATTCACATCATGAACTGATATATGCGACTTTATAGTGACGTGAGTTACTTGAGCCCCACCAATGCCGCGTCCGATTGACGGCGGCTGAACGCGGGATTAAGTCTCAGTCTCGACATCTACATGCGATAACATTCTTTCTAGGAGTTGTTCTTCGTACCACTATTTGAATCATTAGGTTACGCATTATAAAGCATACAAGCGCTATGGTCCAGGGACGAGTGCTTGTTATCGCAGGCTCGGATAGTTCGGGCGGAGCGTAAGTTGATTCTACCTCGAGAATGGCACGATACTTTGTCCTTCGATTGTTTCAGTACATTATGGCAAAAAAGAAAAGTACCACAATACTGACATGATCTTACTCCAGTGGGCTGGAGGCGGACCAGAAAGTCATCGCCGCCCATGGCTGCTACGCCATGACGGCCACTACTGCCCTCACTGCACAGAATACTCAGGGCGTCAAGGGCATTCATGTCATTCCCGCTGATTTTGTTTCCCAACAAATTGATCTTTGTATAGATGATGTAGGTGTCGATGTCATCAAGACAGGTGAGTCAAGATGTTCATGCTATTGAGTAGCCTGTGGTATAATTTTGACACTTCAACAGGCATGCTTGCTTCAGTAGAGACAATAGAGATGGTTGAAAAAGCTGTCATCAAGCACAACATCTCATGTCTTGTTGTAGATCCAGTCAGTATGATCTCAAATTCCATATTGGGATTGCGCTTACCGCCGCCATAGGTCATGGTTTCGACTTCTGGCGCGACACTCCTCCCTAACGAAGCCATTCAATATCTCTGCAAGCACCTCCTACCACACACCACGGTCCTCACGCCAAATATTCCCGAGGCGGTACTTATCCTGTCTCAAAACGGCCAAGAGGCCCCTCAAGTTCGCAACGTCCAAGATCTTGAGACTATCGCGAAGCGAATCCAAGAGCTCGGTCCTAAGTGGGTGCTCGTCAAGGGAGGGCACAGTCCTATGAAAGAAGACCTCACTGTAGCAGAAACCGAAGCTGAGAGGCAATTTGTCTTTGATGTGCTTGCTGGAGAAAATGGAGAGGTCTTGAGGGTCAAGAGTCCGTACCAAGCGAGCTCCAGTACCCACGGCACAGGGTGCTCTCTGGCGTGTAAGTGATAACCCCGACTCGAGATGTGCTTGAGGTGTGCTTATGAGAACCACAGCTGCTATTGCTTCGAATCTGGCCAAAGGGATTGATACACCTGCTGCTGTTCAGTCAGCGTGTCGATACATTGAAGCTGCGATTCGCACTGCGCCAGGATTGGGCAAGGGGCATGGTCCTCTGAACCACTTTCATTCAACCTACACTCTCCCATTTGCTCCGTAAGATCCAGAATCCGCACTTGTTGTTATACGCTGACGTTTTCAATAGTGGCTATTTTATCGAGTGGCTCCTTGAGCGTCCCGACGTTCGTGATGTATGGAAAGAGTTTGTGTACCATCCCTTTGTCATGGCCATGGGAGACGGGACTCTGCCTCTTGAGTCGTTCAAAGGCTACATCATCCAAGATTACCTCTATTTGGTCAGTCTACATATTCCGACCAAGCTTGATACTCAGCTAATCAATGTTTGCAGATTCACTTCTCGCGGGCCAACGCTCTCGCTGCTTATAAAGCGCAAAATATCGAGGACATTTCCAGAGTACGTCTTCTTACTGCAGTATGGGTAACCTGCTTATCGTCCTTGTCTAGGCAACGCAAATTGTTCAGCACATCATGCATGAGTTGAAGCTTCATACCTCGTACTGCGAGAGCTTCGGCATTTCACTCGACGAGATGCGTGCCACGCCAGAGAAGCAAGGTAAGAAAGCTTATATGTCTTTGCGATCTTCTCTATTTTCGACTCTTCTTACTAAAGTCCCACGTCAGCATGCACTGCCTATACCCGTTATGTCCTTGACGTAGGTCAGAATGGAGATTGGCTGGGTCTTCAGATGGCCCTCGCTCCATGCCTCCTTGGCTACGGTGCAGCAGCCAAGATGCTACATGACCACGAGAAGACTGTGCGTGAGGACAACAAGTACTGGGCTTGGATCAAGAATTACAACGAGGAAGACTACACTGATGCTGTCAAGCTGGGTTCTGGTAAGTTTACGTTCGCATCCATTGATTGTTCTCTTGCTTAATCACATTCAAGCTCTGCTCGAGAAACACATTCAGCTGCAGTCGCCTTCCAGAATCGAAGAGCTGGTTCAAATCTTCATCCATGCACTCAAGGTAAATCCCATATACCACCAGCAAGCACTCTTTTGCTAACCGAGCGCAGATGGAAATCGGCTTCTGGGAGATGTTCCCTGCTAAGCAG
This sequence comes from Fusarium armeniacum, assembly GCA_013618295.1. Classification (NCBI taxonomy): domain Eukaryota; kingdom Fungi; phylum Ascomycota; class Sordariomycetes; order Hypocreales; family Nectriaceae; genus Fusarium; species Fusarium armeniacum. The sequence goes on from JABFER010000043.1 coordinate 16,766, forward strand.
ACGTAAGTTCACAGCATTTGATGATAAAAAAGGAGATATAGTCAGAGACAATTCAATTATTAGATATAGAATTGAGTATACACTTAGTTTTTTATGTTTTAAGTTTAGGCCAGGAAAAAGAAATCCAACGTAGGTATATGACGCCTCTAAACCCATGCTCCATTACCGATATACACACACATGCATACAGACATACATATATACAGACATACAAACATGCTTCTCAGCTCACGATCAGACCATCTCTACTGGGCGTGGTCTCTCGTTATCTGGTAACATATATCTGAAATCCTGCTCGGGAGGGGGAGCAAGAGCAGGGACTGGAGGGGCGTCACTCTGCTCTTGTTGTCTTTGGGCCCGTCGCAGTTGTCCATTCTGTTGCTTCACCCACGAGTTTACCGAGCGGAATCTCGGTCGGCCGTCCACCGAAGCCACTGTGGATACGGTATCGCGACGGCTGACTGTGTTTGTTGAAGACTTCCATGTGGGCTGGCGAGAAGGGGCTGGCATCGAGGGGACGGTCTGGACGGTCCGGTAGTCAGGCGTCACGACGATATCGCCATCGCCAAAGCCAGATGAGATAGATGATAGTTCGCTGACGCCGGTTTGACGTCTGGCAACACCATAAGAATATGGTGCGTCGGAAGGGATACGGTTGTGCTGCGGCTTGTAAGGTGGGCTGAGACCTTCTCTAGGAGCTTGACGAGCAACGACTTGAACTTCGACAGCGTTCTCGACAAAGGCTGTGCTTGTGGGGCTCATAGCATCAATGTCGTAGTTCGTCTGTTCCGTTCTGCCGCTCATTCTATAGGTGCCCCATGGCTTGGTGGGCACGGCAAGATGAGTGTTAGACTGCTTGGGGATGGTTGAAGAGATTGCGAAGGGCGAAGGGAGAGATGAAGGAGCGTATACAGGAGATGGCGAGGGGTAGGACGAGGGTGATGATGAGAAATGCCGCATCTTCTCGTCACCTACTTGGGAAGAGTAAGGAGGAGATGGGTCTTCGATGGTGTACCAGTCTTTGTGGCCAAGACGTGATCCCACAAAAGGTAGTTTGGAGACAAGGGTCTCGAAGCGGTTAGGTTTCTCGAAAGACATATCATCGATGGGAGGAGGCTTCTTTGAGGACTTCTTCTTTGAGTAGAACTTCCAGACGAGGAAACCAACTCCGAGAAGGAGAAGAAAGGCGCCTAGATATAAGTGTTAGCTTCCTGTGGGTTGACAGGGAACAAGCAGCAGCGACCTACCAACAGATCCTACACCCAAGAGGATTTTATGAACATTTGAGTGCATTCCCTCACTTCCGGAAATCTTTTTAAATGAGTTAGCAAGTCCGAGCTTTCAATGCGGATGGCATGTGTCTCTCAATCTAAGACGACGCCGCTGAACTCACCATGCTTCCGTCTGTGCTCCCTTCTGCTGATGGAGCATCAACACTTGGTGAATCTGTTGCCATTGCGGGCAGTTTTACTTCAAGGTCTTGGTCGCCGACAGCTTCTTCCTTTTCAGTTGGTACTGGATCGCTCTCCTCTTCATCGTCGCTCTCCTCGTTCTCATCGTCACTCCCACTTTCATCGTCACTGCTATCACTTCCACTTCCACTCTCCTCTTCGACAGCTGTGGGCGTGCTATAGTACGGTTGCGTAGCAGTGGGAGTAGGAGTGGATGTCCCCTGTAGGATAGAAACGTAGAGTTCAGTTTCTACTGCTGAGGTTCTGGTGATGTCTCGACGAAGTCTATGCCCAAGGGAGCGTCTCCTCATAATGTGAACGTCGTACTTGTCATCGTCGTCATCGGCAATAGTCCAATCTGGCACGGATCCCGCAAACCCTCTCTTTGTCTTGGTCGGCCATCGAAAGTGACGTTTCTCAGTTGAAGGTGCCATTGTGTAGTGGTAAGTTGCTGTTGCTGTAGGAGTTGAGTTTGAGGCTGTTGTTGGTGTTCTTGTTGCTAGCTTAAACGAATGTTGTTTATAATAAGAAGAATAGGTATTAATTGAACTGTGTGTTCTCTAAAAAATGTATTGGTGTTAATACCCAGGCATTGGGTGTCGGGCAAAAGAGTGTCGTTACGATTAAAGTCACAGACTTGAATCAATAGTTGAGAGAGGGGGGAGTCAAAAGAAGGGCCAGCCTTGAACAGAAACAGAGAAAGAGAAGGGAAAAAGAAGTAAAAAAGATATAAAGGGCTTGGCGAGTAAAGAATTGAGAAAGAAGGGAAAACAAGAGCAAGTCGAAACGAAGAGGAAGGATGAGACACGATCAACAGTTACATTGGATACTTACGACACGATTACATCCATGTCAGGATCTAATACACTACATTGACAATCAACAACCAAGGCGATCTCAGGGTTCAGGGGGGTTCAAAACGTTAGATGTGGTTTGAGCACGAGACCAACATCACGAACCATTCGTGGTCAAATTGATCATTTTGCTATATAGCTTGACGGAATAACTTTTGACTGAGAGTAAGTGAACACAATTAATTGCATGGTAGCCTGTCACTCGTTATTGTCTTAACAGAACTGGTGCAAGAAATGGCTGCAGTTTTGTTAAGCGCGGGTAGCTATAGCTCCGTGTTGGCCAATAACTAGGCAAACTAGTAGGGGTTTTGACGTTATTCGTCTCGAAATATAGACTCCTGTTTCAGCCTGCTCGGTGTCGCCAGAGATTAATCAATATATTCATGCAGGGGGTGGTTAGACCATATCACGCACACATCATTTAAGTAAACGAGTGGCTTCTCAGAAAGCTGTGTGTTTATGAAATAGATTGGATATTAGACAAAGGATGATGTTCTCTTTGACATGTTATGCATATAAATCATCGAATGTTGCCCATTTGTTCATCAATTGTCCAATAAACACTCTAACATTCCCTTGGGGCGAGCCAAATGATCAACACAGGGTTATACATACAATCTCCAGACCAGGTGCTGCTTCAGATACGCTGAGCCGAGACGGATACGACAATCTGAGGCTTGTTTTGCATCAAAAGATAACTCCAACTTTTTAAGACAGATTGAGTCACATCCCATTCCCATCATCCATAATCCATCAATCATTCTCTCTTATCTTGATCATCAGCCAGCCATCCTCATATGGGGTTTCTGCAAATGACCAGCAAAAAATCTGCGATTGATGGCGCGTTCAGAAACGGTCCGATATGAAGAAGCTTTGGTCGTCGAGTGGATGTTTGACATTGAATCGTGGTGGATATCATTGTTCTTTTATGGACCCTTAGAAAGCCTCCGATTCAGTCTTCAGTTCCAGAATTCTAGGTATAGTGGAGGCGGAAAAAAAGCACTGATGCTTCAGTTACAATGATGACAGTAAGTGGCAAACATTAATCTTGTTGTAGATACATACAAAGTAGAGTCCTTTACTAATATTCAGGCTGATATCATCACATCACTGAAACAAGACACAACGAGGCAACCACTATCGACACTGATGTCACTCACCACCTGGTACAGTAGGAGTGAGTGAGTGTGTATGTAAACTTAGTAGCGGTGGTTATTACAGTTACTAGCTAGGTAGTAATGTCTTGCTTCTACCACCGACCGCATCTTGGAAACAAATAAACGAAATGACGGGTGAAGTTGAATTAAACATAGCAGTCTTGAGCGCTCTCACCGAGCGCGTCTTAACAATGCGCTCCAATCAAGCAGCTCTCGCCTACGCCGAAATTATCGATTGACCAAGAAGAAAAAGAAAAGAAACAGCCAAACGCGGTCTCACCATTAGCGCGCTTGCGGACAAAAGCGAGACAGAAATGGAGAAACCTGGATTGACATTCTTGTCTCTGATACTCCGCGATAAGATCCACCCGGTCTAAAGGAGGCGAAATAGAACGGGCACTAACAAACTCGGGCTTTTTTTTTTTTTCATTTAAGGGTTCAGTTGAGGTTCGGGTTGAATTATCACGAGATGATTTGTGCGCATTTTCGGATGCAAGGCTGGCTGAGCGAGACAAAAGGTTGTATTGCGGCTCCGCGATGTCCTGAACTGCACCTAATACTCGTTCGATTCTGGGGTAGCTTGCCATCCCAAATGTCATCTAGCATACGTCAAGATCTGAGATTGCATGTATAATATCTAGATTGTGTATGGTGTTTGAGATGTATCGTAAGGTAGGCTATATGGTGTTTCGATGCCTTTATAATACAGTGCAAAACGATACCTCCTACCTCAACCTGCAATGTGAAACTGGGTACCAAGTCAGTCAAGGAGAGTGGGATGAGAGATAAACAACAATCACTTCTGTCACGGATTTCAATTCGATTACTATTCGCTTGATATTCCTAGTCAAGGGGTACCTCTTTGGGCATGTGAATGCGAACACACTAACTAATAGAAGCTCAAATCGCGCATGTTATGTTTAGGAGTTACCCTATGGTTTTCAGGAAAGCCGCCGCATAACTTCAGTTGTATCAATTTGTCTTTGTTGTACATGCTTATCGAAATTAATTTGATAAAGATATCTCGTTGAACACCTATGTACTGTTTGAGAGCGCGAGAAACCGGGTTTTCGCCGAACAACGATATCTTGCGATCACCTGGTCGGGATTATTCCACAACGCATCGAGTCTCTCTATCTGCATCTGCAAGCGGCCATCAACCTTTACATATTGGCAGATAGTCCACAGCGAATGCTAATGTGACACTTTTTATTTTGTTTTAGTGATGGACAACACCGGACGGCCGGAAACGGAGTGACACCGAGCTTCTGTCCACCCTCACAAGAAATTACTGCTACGTGCAGGCACATGCTTTGCTCACAGGTAGCAGTATAACAAGTGAACGGGACCAATCAAGGAGAATACTCGCTTCTTTTGCATTTTCACGGGCGTTGCATCATGAAAGAAACATCTACAGGGATGTTCGGCGTTGTGGAGTTTCGTTGATTTCATATACGGCGGGTAAAAGAGGTCAGTCTTGACGAGACAAAATGCCAGGTCTTTGGATCCATCATTACCGGCAAATACTACCTTCAAGTGCCCGTAAACAACCCCAATTTTCGTCGTCTAGAGGGCTCTGGATCGGGGTCAGAGCCGGTCCGATGGATGAAGGAAGGACTGGCTGGACAGGTTAGGACGAATTGATATGAGAAATGGTAAGCGAGAATTGTCGTCATGGTTAATTACCAGCCCATTCAATCCCAGGTAGTCAGTCTCCTCATGACTCTCGTATGTTTTTAGGAATACAGTAATAATAATAAAAGGCTTCAAAGGGAGAATAATTGTGACTGAAATTCTTTGAAATCAATTATTTGACCGACAGGACACCATTTGAATGTTGTTCAGTGGGCGTCATCCAGGGCATGGCAGCTGGAAGACCGGTAAGTCGACCCGCACCGCTACCCAAGCTTAGAGGCGATGGGACAAGGAACTTGAACTTTTTAGTGGAGCAACAACCACAAGCAAGAAAGAAATACCTAGAGGAATGTCTTATCTCGACAAGGAGTAAAAAACAAACCAAACACCACTATCTATAACAATGCCATCATCTTTTCTTACACCCTACTCTACCTAGTGCCCGGCCAGCCGGCTTCTGACCTACCTCACCTAGTACCCAAGTATCGAGGTACCTGTATCTGTACCTTTTACGCAGTCTAACACTGTAGCTAGTAACTAAATTCTCTCGCCCTCCTTCGTGGGTTGTGACTGATTCTCCTTCGACTCACCTCTGTCCGTCACCAGCTCCTTACGCTTGCGACGCCTTCACTTGGTCCAGAGACTCCTAGTCCTGCCTTTCCGATTCTTCCCTTCTCTATTTCTCCTCTTCTCTCATCTCCAATCGCTCTCAATTGAGCTCCTTTCTACCACCTCCTCCTTCACAATGGCTTCCTCCGCGCGAGCCATGACAACCCTCTCCAGGGTCGGCCAAATGGCACCCAGCAGTCGCATCGCAGCTCGCGCCCTTTCTACTGTTTCCAAGACCTCTGCTCGACCTTCTGTCGCCATGAGACTGAACAACACTGGTCGCATTGCCTTCCGAAGGGCCTATGCTGACGAGGCCCCCAAGCCCAGACCTGGCAAGATTCGACGAACCCTGCGATGGACATGGAGAATTACATACCTCTCCTTCGGTGCTCTCGTCGGTTACACATGCTACGTTATCTACGATGACCGTCACCCTCAAGAGCAGTTCCAGCCTGACCCTTCCAAGAAGACTCTTGTCGTTCTCGGTAAGCCACCCGTCTGCGCATAGTTACTTGACGTTGCACAGAGTTACTGACGCAATATCGTCATATAGGATCCGGTTGGGGCTCTGTTGGTCTCCTGAAGAACCTCGACACCGAGAACTACAACGTCATTGTTGTCTCTCCCCGCAACTACTTCCTCTTCACCCCTCTCCTGCCTTCATGCACAACTGGTCTCATTGAGCACCGCTCTATCATGGAGCCTGTTCGCACCATCCTCCGCCACAAGAAGGGCGCCGTCAAGTACTACGAAGCTGAGGCTTCCTCCGTGGACCCTGACCGCAAGATCGTCAAGATCAAGGACAACACCGAGGGCAAGGGCCCTCAGTCCGAGACCGAGATTCCTTACGACATGCTTGTCATCGGTGTTGGTGCTGAGAATGCCACTTTCGGTATTCCTGGTGTCCGCGAGAACAGCTGCTTCCTCAAGGAGATTGGCGACGCCCAGCTGATTCGCAAGAAGATTATGGACTGTGTTGAGCGAGCTTCTTTCAAGGGTCAGTCCCAGGAGGAGATCGACCGCCTCATGCACATGGTTGTTGTTGGTGGTGGTCCCACCGGTGTCGAGTTTGCTGGAGAGCTTCGCGACTTCTTCGAGGAGGATATCAAGAAGCTGATCCCTGATATCAGCCACCGCTTCAAGGTCACCCTCATCGAGGCTCTCCCCAACGTTCTCCCCTCTTTCTCTAAGCAGCTCATCGAGTACACCGAGAACACCATGCGTGAGGAGAACATCGATATCAAGCTCAAGACCATGGTCAAGAAGGTGACAGAGGACTTTGTCGAGGCCGAGTTCGCCGGTCCCGATGGCAGCAAGCAGACTCTCCGCATTCCCTACGGTCTGCTTGTCTGGGCTACCGGTAACGCTGTCCGACCCATTGTCCGTGATCTTATGGGCAAGGTCCCCGCTCAGAAGGATTCTCGCCGCGGTCTTGCCGTCAACGAGTACCTTGTCGTCCAGGGAACTCGTGACATCTGGGCCGTCGGTGACTGCGCTGTTGCCGGCTACGCCCCTACCGCCCAGGTCGCTTCCCAGGAGGGTTCTTTCTTGGCTCGTCTGTTCAACAACATGGCCAAGACTGACACCCAGGAGGCCCGCATCAAGGAGCTCAGCAGCAGCCTGAACCTCAAGCAGGGCAACTCTGCCGAGATCGCTGCTGAGATTGAGTCTCTGGAGAAGCAGCTCCGCCGTATCAAGGATGTCAAGCCCTTCCGATACTCTCACCAGGGTTCTCTGGCCTACATTGGTAGCGAGAAGGCTGTTGCTGATGTTCCTTGGTTCAACGGTAACATTGCCAGTGGTGGTGGTTTGACCTACCTGTTCTGGCGAAGCGCTTACCTTTCCATGTGCTTCAGCAGTAAGTTTTTACAATTCTTAGACCAAAACGATGCAGCTATGCTAACTAGACACTCCTAGCCCGAAACCGTGTCCTGGTCGCCGTTGACTGGCTCAAGTCCAAGGCCTTCGGCCGTGATGTCTCTCGCGAGTAAATCTTCCGATACGACAAAACCTTTTACGCGACGAGGTTCGATACCCTGACATGAGCTACGGCTGGAGGTGGATTCGAAATCCAGTCTACGCTGCCCAGCTTACGACGATCTGTTCTTGGGAGGGTGTACTTGGAGCGTTGTGCATAGGCATATGAAGCCTAACTGAGCCGGACTAATAGAGGTCTGATTGGAGTTGGGTTGGGGTTTGCATGCTTCATGGTGTACACCTCGAGTTGGTCTTTCTTTTTTGATTGTTCTTTAATTTTTCTTTGTTCACGGATATAGATGGGAGAGGCAGGGCCCTTGTATGACATAGCTAGAGCGCGCAGAAAAGCAGGAAAAGCTTGTGGGACGTTGTGAAAAACGAATGAAGAAGACCCGATATACTAAATCAAGAGCAGGCTCTTTTGCCAGTGACTGACTGTCCTTGAAATGCTTACATTGTGTTGTATATGGTCGGACATGTGATACTCGGGGATGAGAGAGCTGCCACAAGCTGGCAACCTGACCGGAATGCCAAGACAATTTCTAGGAGCAAATAGCATGTATTGCCGGTTCTTTCCATGCCCATAACTACTAAGGCTAGGAAGTAGGAAGTCAACCGGAAGTCAACCTCTACATTTCAGGCTGCTAGGAACGAGTGATATGTGAGTCTGGTCCGAAATGGAATGGGTAGGGCGATGTTTCATCATCTGCAATTCATATGCCTGGTCCGGACTGGCTTGGTCTTCTTGTGGGTATCAATATCAAGACTAGCATCGAGGCTATCTAGCCTGCTATATCGAAAAAAGAAACAAAAAAGTCCCGGTGGTAGCTCGGGGGTCCGGGTTTGCAACTCGGACTGCGGGGCACAAAGCTCCCCGCATCAGACCAGCATGCGGAGCAATGTCATCCGAGTTACTAGGGGAAAGTCGATTACTGTTCGTTACTATCCCCAAGGTAGGTAATCTATTGCAGCTGTAGCCAAACTGCACTCTTGACTATGGGTGACACATCCAAGCTCTCCGGTCGGGACTATGCCGTTGAATCAGACTCCATTGATGCTCTTAGACATACCCGTGACGAATTCAATATCCCATCGAAAGCCGATGTAGCACGCAAAACTCTCCCTTCAGGCAACAGCACGGGTAAGATCCATTGCCCCTTGTCGAGGAACCCTGTTTTGTTGTGCTGATGGCCTCTTTTAGACACGGACGATAAGGCTGTCTACCTTGTAGGCAACTCGCTTGGTCTCCAGCCCAAGCGCACGGCAGAGCGCATTCAGCAATACCTTGCGACATGGCGCACTCAGGGTGTCCAGGGTCACTTCAAGCCCCTTGACGACTCCCCTCTGCCGACTTGGTTAGATGTCGATGCTCGCGCTGCCGAAATGATTGCGCCTATCGTGGGTGGCAAGGTCAGCGAGGTGGCTGTCATGCAGACGCTCACGGCGAACCTGCACTTCTTGATGGCGGCATTCTACAAGCCTGATGCCAAGGGACGGCACAAGATTATCCTAGAGAGCAAAGCATTTCCCAGTGACCATGTTAGTGATCGTCCCAGGTAGTAAAATGCTAGCTAACATGCAGGCTCGTTTAGTTTGCAGTCGAAACGCAAATACGCCATCATGGACTCCGCCCTGAAGATTCTATGATCACACTCGAGCCTCCGAACAACGAAGACATCCTCTCCAACGACTACGTAGAGTCCGTTATCGACCAACATGCTTCCACGACAGCCGTGCTTCTTCTTCCCGGTATCCAATACTACTCAGGCCAACTCCTCGACATCCCGCACTTGACTGCCTTTGCTCGCGAGCGTGGCATATTTGTCATTTGGGATCTTGCACATGCAGTAGGAAATGCACCTCTATCCCTGCACGACTGGAACGTCGACGCTGCTGCTTGGTGTACTTACAAGTACCTCAACGGCGGACCGGGTTGCATCGGTGGGCTATTCGTTCACGAGCGTCACGCACAGGTCGGGGAGGATGGAACACACAACGTAAGGCTTGCCGGATGGTGGGGAAATGACAAGACAAAGCGGTTCGAGATGAGGCCTGGCTTCATACCCGCCCCTGGTGCAGCAGGATTTCAGCTCAGCAACCCCTCGGTTCTCGACATAACCTCGCTATGCGCTTCTCTCGAGATATTTGAACTCGCTGGCGGCATGGCTCCTTTACGCGCCAAGAGCATAAGGCTGACAGCATACCTCGTCTTGGAACTAAAGAAGCTACCAACGGACATGAGCGCGTACTGGCAAATTATCACTCCTAGTGAAGAAGAGCGCCGCGGGGCACAACTAAGTCTACTTCTGGCCGATGGGTTGCTGGATGATGTGATGGCTGGCTTAGAAAGGAGGAGTGTCTTGGTTGATGAGCGCAGACCCAACGTCATTAGAGTTGCGCCGGCACCGCTTTACAATACATTTCTTGACTGTTGGGAGTTTGTAGAAGCTTTCCGAGGAGCTTTGGGTGAGGCACTGGATATGAAATGGAAGAGAGAGCAGATGGACGAGTTGTGAAGTTTGAACGCGACGTCTTGCACTACACGAAACTCTCGACCCAATCCGAAACTACAATAGAAGTGTCCGGCACTGAGTTTCTCATCTGTGTATAAAATCATGTTTAACATATTACTTTTGCTAAGCTTTCTGCATCTCGCATAAATACCTTTGGTCCAGGTTGCAAGCTACGAGTTTAGGTTTTCACGAATAACTTTCGAGGTCTTACTGAAGTAGCATGGGGAGATTACCGATGTGATTGCTGGTGTATTTCAAGCCCAACAATGTCTACTGTATATTAATTACTTATTATCTTCAGAATAAATCTGGCTCGAAAAGCGAGATTTTATAGTATAGGGTAACCAAAAGGGTGCATCGAATGCAGGGTTCTCGAGTGTCCCTGACTAAGGGTGGCGGGTCTTGCTTCGAGTTTGCGAAGGGTTCTTTGTGGTGGATCATGAAGAGCCAATAACATACTAGGTTTAGGTGGGGCTCTCCAGGCGGACTTACCGCAAGGCGACAGTTGTATCAACTTTTTTTTTGTTAGCGGCGAAAAAAAAAAATAACCAAGCGCGCAGGAATCGCAGTGCTCACTTAAAACTTCCACTCATCCTCACCTTTCATCTCCTTTCCCTTCCGACATCATCTCAACCCTCGGGCGCGCACTCCTTTTCCATCAAAAAGAAGGCCAATCTCGTATCTGCGAGATATTCTATTGCGTTTCCCACGACTCTATACTCTCTAATTATCCCCTTTCCCCCTTCCTAGACGGGTCCATTCCATTCGGCTCCGTCTTCATCCTTTTCTCTCTACCATAATGTCTGGCTACGACGGCGGATACAGCGGCGGTGGTGGCCGCGGAGGCGGCGGCTACGGTGGTGGTTACGGCCGTGATCGCGGTGGTGACCGTGGTGGTGACCGCAATGGCGGTGGTTTCGGAGGGTAAGTCGATATTTTCATTGTGCTTTGCGCGCAAGGCTGGTTGGGTGTTTCACGTTGAAGAAGGTGCTCCTTTTCCTCAACAACAACACGCTCAACCATCCACACCGCGTTCTCGCTTCACTTTTCTTCCCTAGTATACTAACATCATTTGCAGCCGAAGTAACGGAAATGGCTACGGTGGTGGTGGCTACGGCGGCGGCGGTGGTTACGGAGGTGGTGGTTTCGGAGGTGGTGCTGGCGGTGACCGCATGGGCGCTCTCGGCTCTGGCCTCAAGAACCAGGAATGGGGTATGTGTTATCACCAGCTTATTTCTTTGGCACCCGCTAATCTCTCACAGATATCAACAGCCTTCCCAAGTTCGAGAAGTCTTTCTACAAGGAGCACCCCGACGTTGAAAACCGATCTGATGCCGATGTTGAGGCTTTCCGCCGCAAGCACCAGATGACCATTGCTGGCTCGAACGTCCCCAAGCCTGTCGAGACCTTCGACGAGGCTGGCTTCCCCCGATATGTTATGGATGAGGTCAAGGCTCAGGGTTTCCCTGCTCCCACCGCCATTCAATCTCAGGGTTGGCCCATGGCTCTCTCCGGTCGCGATGTCGTTGGTATTGCCGAGACTGGTTCCGGAAAGACCCTCACCTACTGCCTTCCCTCCATCGTTCACATCAACGCCCAGCCTCTCCTCGCCCCCGGTGATGGCCCCATCGTTCTTGTCCTCGCTCCTACTCGTGAGCTTGCTGTTCAGATTCAAGAAGAGATGAAGAAGTTCGGTCGATCTTCTCGTATCCGAAACACTTGTGTCTACGGTGGTGTTCCCAAGGGTCCTCAAATTCGCGACCTCTCCAGGGGTGTCGAGGTGTGCATTGCCACTCCTGGTCGTCTCATCGACATGCTCGAGGCCGGCAAGACCAACCTTCGTCGTGTTACCTACCTTGTCCTCGACGAGGCTGATCGCATGCTTGACATGGGTTTCGAGCCCCAGATCCGCAAGATCATTGGCCAGATTCGACCTGACCGACAAACCCTCATGTGGTCCGCTACTTGGCCCAAGGAAGTCCGTGCTCTGGCATCTGACTTCCTCCAGGACTTCATCCAAGTCAACATTGGCTCTATGGAGCTTGCTGCCAACCACCGAATTACACAAATCGTCGAGGTTGTTACCGAGATGGAGAAGCGTGACCGCATGATCAAGCACATGGAGAAGGTCATGGAGAACAAGGAGAACAAGATCCTCATTTTCGTCGGCACAAAGCGAGTTGCTGACGAGATTACCCGATTCCTTCGCCAGGACGGATGGCCTGCGCTTTGTGAGTATTCCATCATCATACTGCTACCAGACATTCACTAACACTTCCTTAGCTATTCACGGTGATAAGCAGCAGAACGAGCGTGATTGGGTTCTTGACCAGTTCAAGACCGGAAAGTCCCCCATCATGGTGGCTACCGATGTGGCCTCGCGTGGTATCGGTATGTATCATTCCCCCCTCTCCCCCTTCATGGCAACTTCCAGCTACAGCCCTTGCTGTACTTTACTCTCGTATTTAGGGGCTCTCTTGACTGTGCGAATCTGCCTGATAATTATCGTGTCCAATTGGTTCTCAACCAACGGGGTCTTGATCCGTTGTGTAGCCTTCACTTTGCTATACTCACGTGTTTTCACTCTTGTACCGTTTCCACTCCCGTGGTACGAGTGTGGAGTTGGCATCCCATTGCCTTTGATCAAGCTGCTGGCCAAGGTTCTCTTGTTTCCAGGACCCAGTGACCCGCATACTCCAGGATGGCATTTTGACGCACTTTCTATTGCCCCATCTCCGCTAGGAGTGAAGTACAACTGGCATGCTAATATGCATCGCTGTTTACCTTCATCTTCCACGCTGGAACGTTGCTATACAAACCCCTTCTTCCCCTGCTAACCATTCTTGCTAAAGATGTGCGCAACATCACACATGTGTTGAACTACGATTACCCCAACAACTCTGAAGACTACATTCATCGAATTGGTCGTACCGGTCGTGCTGGTGCCATGGGTACCGCCATCACCCTCTTCACTACTGATAGTGAGTATCCCACGCTCGACAGCTGCTTCTTCGCTTATGCTAACAATTTTCCCAGACCAGAAGCAGGCTCGTGACCTTGTCAATGTCCTCCAGGAAGCCAAGCAGCAGATCGACCCTCGTCTCGTTGAGATGACCCGATATGGTGGCGGCGGCGGTCGCGGCTACGGTGGATGGGGTCGTGGCCGTGGCGGTGGCAGAGGTGGGTTCCGTCGTCGCTAAATCAGCAAGACACCTATCGAGCTGACTCGACCTCCAGCCAATGCCAACAATGCCAACAACATGCCCATCGGTAACCGTCGGTGGTAATGTAGTGTGGTCTTTCATCCTGAGGTCTTGCGACCCTATGGCGTTACGGATCAGACAGCCTCGCATTTCGAATCCCCGGATTCTCAAAAGTACATGACACCCAAGGCGTTTGTTTGTTAGAGGACAGGTGGCTCGATTAGATTTGACTCGTCGTTTGCGAGTCTGGATTCATGGTTTGACTGCTGACCGATTTGGTCGCACTTATTGCATTTCTGCGTTTTACATGTTACCTCAAATAATGGCTTTAGACTGGGATGATGATGTCGTGTTGAGTGGTATGAAAACACTCAACGACGCAGATAAGGGGAAAATATCCTTTCGTATTGGAGGCCTCGTGCGTTGGAGGTCGATGACAATCTTGAGCTGAGTGTTTATTTAGACTATTGTAGTTTTCGCAAATAGCAAAGCTAGCTCAAACTTTTCTTCTTCTCATGGTTCGTGATGTTTGTCTCATAGGTTTGTCGCAACATGCTTAGGATTTACAATGATGTTCTCTTTATTCGGAGTATGCCATGGTCAACTATCACGGCCTGGACTTGACAAAGTCCTATCTCTGTTTTGCGCGCCTGTTTTCTGGATCTGTTCAACTGTGTGCCTTGTTCAGTGATCTTCCAGTTGTGCGGTCCCCGCCTTGCTGTCACCTCTTGAGGTTGGTTTTGTGGCGAGCTCAACATCCGCTGCGAGCACTGTGGTTTTTCTATTGCTTGTCTTCCATTTTCTCATGCCATAACAAAACTCCTGCAGAGAGTTGACGTCCTGAAGCTACTCGGTTAAGCAAGTGGCATGAAAGAATACACTCCTCGGACACAGTTCAGGACAATATGAACCATCATTTGGCACTGCTTCGCGTGAAAGCTACATCGGCTTGGTCGGCTACACTATTGACGAGTTGGCGGGTATTATCGAGCTGTACTTGTCACCATTCACGTCGTTGTCACTCGGGTCGATGAAGTTACTCCATTGTCTTCGTAGTTTGTTGTCACGAGGAGTACTCCTTGTTGATACGCATGTGAGTGACCTCGGCCAGTACAGTCTCATCCCAGAGTCTTCGGACTGCTGTACTCGTTCTCGAATGAAGTGAGCTCCAGTGTCGGTTCATGCTACAGCCCTGATTCGATGAGGTGTTGCTATCTCGGCTCATCACCAGTTCCCTGGAAATGTCTTGGGCCTTGTCGGTTCCCGTATTTGTTACTTCTGGTCAAACTCCTCGGTTCGACAGGTTGCGGTCAAACTCCAGTTTGCTGTCCAATATATATATATAGTTGATATTCTTGCCATATCTGCCTGGGGTAGCATGTCACATCGTTCACTCCCACCTGCATCGTTTCTGACGCTAAGCATCCAAGATCCCGAACGTCCCGAGTATCTTCTCAGCGCTGACTGCACTCGGACATTCCTTCATAACCCCATTAAGATAGTAGCTGTGCGGTACTAAGCACAGTACATGGGTACGAGACAAACATTATTGGGAGCTTGACGTGGCTCGCAATTGGGCACCTAGGATACCGGGATGCCAATAATGGTTGGGTTGCAGTTTCCCAGTGTCAACCAATGTTTATGTGATGCATCCGTAGGCTCGGGTATGGTTGCTACATCGAGGAAGATAAGCTCGACGATCTTCATCAATCATGTACAATAGTCTGTTATAGGAGACGTATACATATACGATAACTGCAACGATGAACTGGCAGATCAAGACGGGAGT
The DNA here is from genome assembly GCA_013618295.1 of Fusarium armeniacum. NCBI lineage: Eukaryota > Fungi > Ascomycota > Sordariomycetes > Hypocreales > Nectriaceae > Fusarium > Fusarium armeniacum. The sequence continues at coordinate 31,954 of JABFER010000043.1, forward strand.
CCTCCGAATATGGATAGCCTCGCAAACACGTATCTGTTGCAGGATGGGCAAATGTCACATTGAAGTATCAAACACTCCGGTCTGTTTTTTACGTTGTTTCTTGCTGGAGAAAATCATGCCAAATCAGTGGCATACGTCTGAGGCTTCAAGTAACATCTTACGCCTCAGAGTATCCCAAAGCAACCAGTACAATGATTTGAAAATGATATCAACAATCTAAGTGCAGGGTAACCAAAGGGGTCAGGATGATCAAGATCAGCGAGAATAGACCCGCCATGCCCCTGGCTAAGGAATGGAAGCTGCTCAAGTGGAATAGTATCGAAGTGGCAGCTGGTGGTGCGAATAGAATCATCGGAACCATGCTAGCCCCGATTGAAATTCGCCAGTGACGCACATGGAATTCTGCAGTTGAATGACATTGCCTCGACGCACAAAGACGGCAACAATATCGCGATATGGTATGGTATGTCGGGGCGACATGAGATAGCACGAGTCGTCGCAAATTGGCCGATGGGTTCAAGGCTGAGTGGTGCTGACCAAGACGGTTTCGCCGAGTGCTAAACTGCCCAACGTTCCAGAACAGCCTAAGATGAATTATCTCTTCTATTGTTTCTCAGACACGACGCCAGGTTTCGGAGCCACCCACCCGATTGACAATGTCAACCGAAATAAACATTGCCAATATCAGCCTCTCCTGGGCCGCGATTGAGGCATTTCAAATGTGTCATGTTTGCCATCATTGAGACTCGATTGACTCCGAAAATATTCGGAGTATGGACTAGATTAACGAGCCCCAGCGCCTCAGGACCATGGCAAGCAGGCATATGTACAGTAGAAACAGAGATTGATTGACAGCCACAGTCTCCGTAGCAAAGAGAGTAGGAAAAAAACGAACAAGAATGAGAACCCGTAGGAGAGGCTGTTCAGTTTCCACCACATGCAGGGATAACAAGAAAAGACAGCCACCAATGCACCAATGGTAGAATGACAGGGGACCAAAGGCTGAAGACGAGTGTGCGGATCGGCCAAGATCCAGTGTCAGTGAGTCCAAGTGTCTCAGCCGCCGTCGATGCACCCCAGGAATGAGGGTAGGAGCTTGAGTTCGGCGTGGCTCCGGCTCGATTTCTACTGTATGATTAGGCGTGGCATTTCCCAGAGTCTTGGTGCTCCATTGCTACAGTAGGCTTCTTTCAGCCCCCTTGTGTCTATCCCTTCCTTGGTCCTTGTGTTTTGCAGTCCAAGCTTTCTCCAGACGCGACGGGACTGACCTGACGACTCGAGAAGCCAGCCCGGATCATCGCGTCGTGCCGTGCTTAACTCGCCTTGATATGCAAACGTGTATAGTATGGTATGGTACGGAGTATGGTAAAGCCGTATCATATCGTCATGTTTTTGTTTGATATCCAAGATTGTGATATGTGATTGATTGTATTGTACAGTATGTATGTACATACTCTTTGGTCGTTTGCCGCGGCGAGCCCCAGACCAAGACAAAAACGCACACATCCATCAATCTGTCGGTGTGTTTGCCTGTCATTATGCTGTATGTGTTCCGACATGATGGACGCATACGACTTCCCCTTTCTGCTCAGGGTTCCGTTCCGCTGGCAATTGAAGACCCCTCTTTGACAATTCTCAGATAGCCCTGCCTTGACACCCAGTCATGGGAATCTCTTGGATGTCACCGTCAACGATGTACCAATATCCGCTTCCCCGGTCATGTATGTACATATCTTAGTTGTCGCACCCCCATATGCAGCAAAGTTTCCTGACTCAATGGCGGTCCGCCTGTTTGTCAGGACAGAACAAAACAGGTGCTACGTCACTTTCCGCTGGTTTTGAGGGAGGCATCGTCTTTGATGCGAATAAATTCGGGCGCTTGACGATGATTCAACAGTGTGTATCAATGCGGAAGAGAACTCAACCTAACCGCCAAGTACACAGGCGAGCCGCAGTAGCCAGACGACTTCCAGTGGCCTTGCCGTTGCGAACCATCACGGGGGCGCTAGACGGGCCTCCTGGTCTGATGGGTATCCACAACCTGCAGAGGGCCCCATGCTGTTGGGACTGAAGGACCGCCGTCTTGAGCACTGTACAGTACAGAGTACAGCATGTACGGTATTCGGTTTTAGTGGGCACTCCTATCCTCGCAATATTGGGTCTTTCCGATCGCGATATTCCATGTTCGTGGAAGAAAATGCTGCAGACCTGAACTCGTGGAGTTCAGTATCAGCCGTTGATTGCGTCGGTGGCGGACTGAGATGCCGGTTAAACATTGCCGTCGGCATCGCAGTGTCTCGCAATCAGTCTTTCATTTTACTTCACGCCTCCTATTTATTTGTACCCCAATACAGAGAGTATCGGAAATGCGTCGAACAGTAGCTGGGTTGTGTTGTGTTTGCCAGCTCTCGATCTTGTTTGTAAGAAGCATGCGGGTTGTGTACAAGCTAGCTTGTGGTGGGAGCATAAGAAACAGCACATCACCCATCTGCGAGTGACGGGACGACATGTCGACTTGTCAGCCTTGAGTGAGATATTAGCTGCTGTATCAGCAAACAACCTAGACGTGCCGTGTGGCTGGAATCGCCAGCACCAGATCTTAGTCTTGGGAGTAGATAAATGCCTGCTTTGTGCCACAAGTTTATTCAGTATCAGCACCATCATGTCAGGAATCCAGGAACGCGGCTAAGACTTGATGTCTTCTTGACCACGGCCCAGGCCAAACTGGACAGCAGGATCGCCCATGTCATTCGTTCACAACGCAGCTGCCTGCGTTTCATAATTTGAAGCCACACGTTCTTGTTCAAACTTTGGTCGATATATCAAGGTCGAGTCAGTTTGAACTCGGTACCGAACTCGTGAGAGCAGCCCGGGCGGGATAACGATACATGCAAATGTAGCTTTGCAACCCATTCCGGCCGCTGCCGAACTCCAGGGACTGTTCATCACCACAATAAATTGGGCTCATGATCATTTCCGAAGCAACAGAAATTGATAGACCTTGACAGTGGATGTTGACCACCCTGAATCGTGAGGTGTGCGCTAGCAGGGCAATGTACGGAGTGGAAACCCAAGTCCAATGCGCACCACGCCCAATTCGACATACGCTAATGAGCTGAGTCGTCTGGCTTTGCGCCCACCGTTCTGCAGATCGCTAGCGCTGCCCAGCCCACCAAGATCTGAGTGTTCTCACGGTGTGGTGGGCCCTGATACAATCATTCAGAAGAAGTGAGATTGGCCCGTAGATCAGTAAGGTGACTAGTCACCTGTAACAGTGCCTCTCGCACCATCAGCGAAAAACTCTGACTGAAGCTTTGGATAATCAAAGCAAGGTTGGCCGGTGGCTGTTGTGCTCTGCGCTTGTCGTTGATATTGCGCATGACAAGACACCGGCGTACGGGAGATTCCCAGTACCGCGGGAAGCCTGAGATCGTAGTTGGGCCGGCTTCTGACTAGTCCACGTTTGCTGGGGGATCAGAGACACTGCCAACGTGGACTAAGTCGACTGCCGTCCACCGTCACAATCGATGGCTTGCCGTAGCCTCACACGTTCCTGGATATGCAAGTGACATCCACCGACTCATGAATCCTGTGTGGTCCAAGATCTGCTGGGTCACTTGAAGCTAAGGTCCTCAAAAGAACGCTAGTTACTGGTTGCCAAAGATCCTGCTGCGTGTTTTCCCACCCTTGACTCAAGAGTGGATAAAGCCCGGCTTGTTGTGTTTCCGAGATGTTGGTATCTGTGCGACGCTGGGAAACGAGAAACAAAATGATCGACTAAGGAAACGTCCAACAGGAAAGTTTCATGCTTGAGAGGAGAGTATCTGATGTTGAACACCGTCCTGATGGTAGTCGTGGGGGAGCGGCTCAAGAGAACTGACAGCCTGTCTCCATACTGAACTGTGCCCTGATCCAGCATTGGCTCATCAGATAATAATATCAAATCTACATCTGGAGGTGACAATCAATTATACCGAAGCTGACTGAGAATGTCCCTTGCAAAATGATTTGCAATAAACGCTATGTCAAGCCCCCACACGCGTCTTGATCAAATGTCGACGTCCCTCGCAGCAGCTTCTTGGCCTTTCACTGGACATGTGGAAGCTTTCAGCAGCCAGAAATATCTCACTTGTGTGGGTTGTTCAAACACTGCCCCCGTATAGGTATTACTCGCTGTCGTTTCGGCTTTTACTCGCTCAAATATTCCTCCTTGACACTTTTATCAACTGTTGGATCTGTTCTACCAACGAAACGAGTCGATTGCCTTTGGATTGACAAACTCATCATCCACCAGATTGACTCTGGGCCTAGTGGGTACGCTCAAGCCGACAACCGTCATCTTTTATACACACCCCTGTGATTGGAGACTTTACAGGACTGGCTAGCCCATTTGTAGTTAAGCACAAGAGCCACAAGCCCTCGCGCAGTTTCCAGCGGATTGGTATCGCTGTGGTGCGCCGCTCAGGGTTTCTTGTTTGAATGGATGGCTGGTAAGTACCCATACGGAAACCAGAGTGAATTGAGCCACTCGGTCTTTACCAAGTGACTGTATTTCGTGCCGTGTTGTGTTGATGAATCGTCACTGTTGGTTTGGATTGCTCACCGCCTTGACATTGTGGATGTTCTATCCAAGAATTCTTTAATCGTGGATGTGGGCCATAGCCCAGAAACCGAGAGCTTCGAATATGGTTCTCCGGCCTATGTGCATACGGTGCCCAACCCTGGCGTGTTGTACATCTAAACAATTGCTTCCTTGCAGAACATAGTTGGCAAACTGTCTCATTTTTCACGGACCCATGTCCAAAGCAATGTCGCAAAGGAAATCAAACATGCTTGCTTTTATCATTTGACTGTCTGCGGGCTCACCCTGCGTAACAATTGGATGTTCGGATGAATGCATCGAAGGCGGTCAAGACGACAACCCAGGAGGGGGTTGCATTCACCAAAAAGAATGGAACCCCGCGCGAAACCACGCCTGTTAACAATATAACTGCGCCCATACAAGAAACCAATGCTGTGTTGGTTCATGCCGGCAGTCATTTGTAGTAGGCCAGCAAAAATGTTCCAAGTTTGATTCCCCGCAAACTTGAGAAGCACTAACATTGAAATCAATCTAACATGGCCAAAAGAGCGTGTGTAGACAGCGATGCAGTGGTAACCCCGAGTCAGGGCTAAAGTAACAACTCAATTGCTGCGTGACAGAGGAGCTAGACGCACTGTGGCTGCCCTTGATATGCGGATGCGTGAACTGGCGCCCAAGTGACCCAACCGCACGCAGCACTGGTGTGCTATTCCCCCACAAGGCAATCTCGGACACCACGCTTCTTATCCTGTCGATAAGATTGGGGAGTAACGAACCTGCACTTGATATTCTTCGATTATCTGAGAACCGGACAGCGCGAGCCTCGAATCCTTCGCAGAGAGGTAAGTGGTATGCATTTGGACTCAATTGGAAGATCTCAATGCTCGAATTGGAGAATGAGACCAGGCAAAGTATGCATATACGCCAAGAAGGAAACGAAAAGCTGTTCCGCCCGCATTCAGGTGCACGAGCAAAATTGCTGAGCTTGACGTCTGTCTTGAAGGTGGGTACCTCAGCACAGTGCTGGGAGTTCTGGGATCCTCGACGTTACAAATCTGGCCATTGAGACAGATGCTAACTAACGGCGGTGGGACAGCTTTGTCTGATGTTGCAGGGAACCTATCATTCGTAAAAGTCGCACAGGGGCCCAGCCACCTCACCACAAGGGCTGGAATCGGCATGGGTTGCGCATCAGTGGGTACTCCACGTGAGCAGTACGTAGTCAAGACTGTCTGGCGAGCTCAAAGGAACACAAAGCCAAGTCAACACGTGGAGCCTTCTTGAATGTTTCCATTCGGTTTGTGCAACGTCTAGTGTGTCATGTTGCGGTCCATAAACAGTGGCAGGCTGGGTTCGTGGTTGACGAGGAGCTTGGACCGGTCGGGCAACATTAACATGGAGAATTAATGCGTTTTTTCCCCCTTCCCATCGAAGGATCTTTCAAGGTCCCCTGTTTGACTGACGAAGTCGCTTGGTTGGAGGATGCTGGACGTCTATTGGCTCAGAGACCAAAACATCTGCATAGTTGTTGTCAGACACCGTATTGATGCGTCGCGGTGTGCAGCGGGAGAAGTGACAGTCCTGATACTGCAGTGTTTTCAAATGCGGTGTCTCTTGACAAGGAGTCGTATCTAACTCTCCTACAACAAACTGACGAACAGGTTAGCTGAGGTGCCTGGCTAGCAAAAAAATGGCAATCCACTAATTACCGTAGAGAGACACCAACAAGCTAGGACTACTGTGCCTCTTTGGGGCATCTTAGTCCCCCTTTTAGTTCATCCCAGATGTTCGGGTCGCTTAGGATCTTGTTTAACTAGACCCTGAAGTTTCTGGGACAGATCATTCGACTAGAAAGGTATCATGGTTGCCAGGATCTTGGAACAGTGTGGCTCAATCACCAAGAGCTGGAGAAGCCAAGAAGCGGCTCATGGCTCGACGCTGTCTCTGTACGACGGTAATCGACCATTTTGATTGATATGATAGTCGATGTTCCTGGCTAGCGATGCGCTCTGCGACCACCAGGGAGATGACTGGGTGGGTTTTCGATTGTCGATTCAGGTAATAATTAATAGTTGGTTAATTGACGAGAGGTTGAATTGGAGAAGGTTGAAATTGGTACCTTCTCCACTTGGGACTTGTAGGGTAGAGCAAGTGCCAACGGCCACCTAGACTACGTGCTAGGTTAGTTACCTACTAAGCTAGCTTCAGGCAGGATGTGAGATTCCTAGGCCACTCACTACCTGGTAGTAAGTAGGTAGCTAATAAAATGCCCGGTACAAGGTAAATAAAGGGCTGGATTAATTAATTATAGTTAGGTTTTTGGAGAGATCTACTTACGCAATTGTCTCCATAGTTATCAATATATCATTTTCTCGTTCAATTGTGATTAGCGAGTCTTGGTGCGTTGCTAGATCTTGCAGGCTTATCATTGAAGGTACCTGGCCAAAAAGTTGTTGAAGACAGCGTGATTGGTACTGTTATGTCCGTGTGTGTGTGTGTGTGTGTATTGTATTTTCCAAAAAAATTATAGGGGGAACAGCTGACTCAACTGACGTTTACCAACTTTGTGTGTTGCCATACCATCCTTTTTCGTCCTTCCAACTCTATACGGGATAATAGAATCGGGTCTTCAATGCATCACCCCAGACTCAATCACGAGGTCTATTCTGGTTACCATAAGTGCAATGTGGGTTGCCGAGACGGCGTTGCTGTTGTTGTTGTTGCTGCTTTTGCTTCTGCTAATGTTACAGCATTCAGCCACATTCAGGGTATGGCATGCCAGTACAGCGGATGGCGACTGAGCAGGTTCGCTGACGACGCGGCGTAGACATTGGTGCTGCTCCCGACGCCGTTTCACACTTTCTCCGGAGCGCTGGATCATCTCATCCATAGCGCCAGCCAACCTCAAGACTTGGGAGGTAGGTAACCATCTTCTAGGGCTGAGCTAGAGTCTAGAGACCTGCCATCCCCTGAAACCAACACGATCGAGGCGGATACGGAATCTTTAGCCCGATCAACGGCGCCGGCACCCAAAGACCAAAGCTTTGCTAAAGAATATGACCTGCACGTCAGGGACTCGTGGATTCCCACATAGTTAGGTACTGTCCTACACTGGCCCGTCGAGACAAGCTTGTCTGCCATGATGGCATCGCGGGTGTTGCGCAGACGCAGCACAGCAAAAGCGTCGTTACACAACCGTGTCGCGGAGAATAAAGTGATCCATCCTTGAGCTTGGCTTGCAACTAGTGCCCTGGGAACCACGACGCCGGGCTCATTCACACCCATTGATCGCACTACGACCTTGCCGCCACGTTCTTGAGGCCTCAGCATCTGTATCCGTGCTCTCTATCTTCCCTGATTGCTGATAAAAGTTAATAAGGTATTCCTGGTCCGAGTCAGTTCGGGGTCACAAGAGGATTTCGCAATCTCTCCTCTTCATCGGCAGTGGCAATCCGCGTGCCCGGAGACCCCATTCTCTTTGATCGATGACCTCTTTCATTGGCACCCTGTCGACAAGCTGGAAAATCGGCAACTAAGTCGTCTAACCCCTCTTTGGAAATTATTAGCCAAGCCCCGAGCTGCATTCAACACAAGCATCCTGGACATATCTTCTAGTGGAGGAACCAGCCACCCGATGGCTTGATTGGTTCTAGCTCTGGAAAAGGCCGCAGATCTGCTGCCAGAAGTCAGGGATCCTCCTTGCGCACTGTACCGGTGGAGGAGACACTTCCCTCCCTGGTTGGGTGGGCATTCCTTGAGCCCTTGATCCAGTACGGGGTGGTTTTCTGAGTGGGACTTACGCCAAAAAACGCCGGGCACGCGGTTACTACCCCTGCTCTGCTATGCTCACTTCCCCTGGTCGATTTCACCACCATGCTGGGCTTCACACTTTCGTGGACGTGATGGCCCTCAGGCAGCTCGCGTTACAGTCGTGTTGTGTTGTGAGGTTGTGCTTCTCGGGGGACGGAGGACAACGCTCGACTGTGACGACCCATGAAGATCGGAAGATGGGTGGACAGAGGAGCGGTTATCCCACAGTTTGATTGAGGCAATACCTACCTACACATCAACATAATCGAGGTACCTGGCGACCCAATCACACCGTTTATTGTGATTATTTTTTCTGTTTATTTTTGGCAGTGCCAGCAACCTTCTCGTCTCAATTGCTTGCAGCCTCCGCCACAATTTATTTTGTAAGTCTCTTTGGGTCTGTCTGTCTTATGCTGTTGCGCATTTGTGTGAGTGAGTGTGTGTGGTGTGTGTGCGTGTGTGTGTGTAATAATTATGAACCCAGCAAGGGGAGATTGATGAGCAAAGCAAAGACCACATCCTAGCCCAGCCCAGCCAAGCCCAGACCAGACCCAGCCAGCAGGTTGCAGCACGCAGTAAGTAAATCCATTATCCTATCCCATCCCATCCCATCCCAGAACTTGACAGGGACAGGGGTTACCGTTCATATGCCACTTCCTTTTGCTCGGGCTCCTTCATCATACGGGTGCATACGACTTCCGATTTTTCTCTCTCTTTTTTCTTTCTCCTGCGTCTTACCCAAGACAGAAAAGAAAGAAAGACAGGGGAAAAAGACAGACACCTACCTATCTACCTAGTCACCAGACAGTCGGTGGTCCTCGCATTTTCCTTCACCTCCACTTCACCTCCCCCATTTTATCGCATCACATCACTTCGCTTCAAACCAACTTAATTCATCCCCATTCGAGTCGTCGACTCAGTTCAGCTGAGCTCAACTGGACTCAACATCTCCCCTCTCCTTCCTCACCACACACCCCCTTCGATATCACCTTCCCTCCCTACTATTATCCCCCCTGGAAAGACGCTTGAGCTTTCTCGTAATTACTCGCCGCTTTCGCTCAGAAACCACGAGTCAGCGGCAGATCCGGCACCGGTCGCGACGTGGGGTATCCTCGGCAGAACGATCGACTTACTTGAACTTGACCTGGCTTGACTTTTCTTCCCAGGTCTAGTCCAGTCCAGTCCAAGCCCAGTCCCTCCACCATCTTTCTCACGCTACAACGGAAATATCCCGACTTGGTATTCATTTGCTGCGTTGCTTGCTTTGCTTGCCTGCCTGTCTGCCTACTGCTCACTGTTTCTTCTTCAGTGATACTGTACATATTACTGCTGCTACAGTACTCAAAAGCTTGCACCAAACTTGCACGCCCCTCGTCTTCAAACAAAATCCACGCTATCCACCAAGGTCGATAAGCGCAGGATCCCACTGCCACTGCCCTGGGTTGAGTTAGTTTGGCCAGATCAATTCCTGCTTACTACAGTCCCGTCCAGTCCAGTCTCTACTTCGCCGTGATCCGTCCGTTGGACTTCGGCATCATCCAGCTTGGCCAACAACACCAAATCTGACGGCTTCTGATTGTTGAAATTTACTGTACTCGGTGCGCATACCTACATACAACATATACATAGATAGGTTTATTGCGTTCCCGACCGGCTGGTCCCACCTTGAGACCACCAACCTTTTGCCCCCAGGCTGCGGAGGAGTGCATCATATTCATCACTCCGTCATTCATTTTGCTCCTCTTGGGACCCTACTGTATAAAATTCTTTTCGGTCCCGCCCCTCTCCGTCATCACAGAGGCTTTCTTGCACAGTTACAGACAGACACGCACACCCCCTCCCCCCCTGCAAGGTCGTGAGTCGCTCCCAGCAGGACGAGAGTCAGTGTATCGTGGGAAGATACACTTTACACACCCTGGTCCCTCTCAGGCTCCTAGACGCTAGACCCTCTTTGCCTCTGGACTCTCGGCAGAGTCCACCGTACCAGGCCGATTTCAATATCGCACTATATTAGTGTGTCGCTCCCCAAGAACTACGGGCGACCTAGCCCGACCTCTCTCTGATCGAGGAAAAGCGAACTATCCTTGCCCTAGGCTCCATTCCCCCATCTCTATCTTCCCTCCCCAGCAAGATCCGCGCCCAAGGACTCGGCCTAGGTGCTCGCATCACACACTTAACCATAAACCAACCTTTGGTCTTGCAAACGGCGCTACTACTGCCGCCGCCAACAACATATACTGCCGCGCCGCCGCAAGTCTCTTTGCAAGCGCTCAGCCATTACCCTTCTTTCCCCTGTTACCGGCAAACACCAACTTGACGCGGGTCTGAGCTAAAACCTCGCCGGCCATTTCTTTATCATCAGCCCCGTGGAGCTGTAGCATGTCTTTGGTGCCAACACAGCAACCTCATACTTTTGTTGACAACCGCGCATCGCTGCACACTGCTTCCAACATCGCGAAACTTGGTTCCGAGGCGACTCTAGACACGCTCCTCAGCTCTCCCAACTCTATGGAACGAAGTGCTACCGAGTACTCGCAGTCAGGTTTGCCTTCGCCCTATCCAAGCAACTTCGGCGACACCAATTCTGAAGGTTCGAGGGCAGATCACGCATCTGCTGCGCAATATCCTGTCAAGCAGGAAGTCAACTACTCGACATCGGCCACTCCTACCTCCGAGTACGGCGTTTATCCTCAAACCGCCCGATCAGGATCTTTCCCAGAGCACGTCCAGCGTTCATACCATCCTGCAAGCAGCGCCAGCAGTGGAAGTATGGCGCAACAACAGAACAGTCCGTCAATGCCCCAGCAGGATGGGCGTAGCCATCAGACCCATCCGGTCAAATCTGACAACGATGTTCCTATAGATCCGTCCATCGCCGCCCCGAGCCCTACCTACGCGTCTTATGGGCAGCATTCTCCCTACGCGCCCAACCCAGACATGACGCACAGCTACTCTCACCCTGGTGGTGGCATGTATGCCCAGCCTCGCCCAGACTGGGCTGGTTATGGGCAACACGGTGGTGCGCCTTTGACTCCTGGCCACCCAGTTTACGCTCAGAACCCTGCTTCAGCGCCCCCTCCGCAACGACCCAATCAGGTATGTTGAAATTGCATGGGCAAGTATGAGATGAGTTGAGCTTAAACGAGAACCTTGCGTGTAACAACATCCTTCGAACTTTGGGACGCGTTGGTTCATAAGTCACAAACTTGTTTTATACGCGCTCTGTTAATTGCTTTATACTCAATCGTGTCTAATCCATTCTAGGTTTACTCTTTCGTACCCATTCCAGGCGCGCAGCAGCACAAGCGACCTAGGCGACGATACGAAGAAATTGAGCGCATGTACAAGTGTGGCTGGAACGGCTGCGAAAAGGCCTACGGCACACTGAACCACTTGAATGCTCACGTTACCATGCAGTCTCATGGACAGAAGCGAACTCCTGAGGGTAAGTCCTAAACGCGTATTTTGACACAGAATGAACTCGAGCTTACTCACGTATGCAGAGTTCAAGGAGATCCGAAAGGAGTGGAAGCAGCGAAAGAAGGAAGAAGAGGCCAACCGCAAGGCCGAAGAAGAGCGACAACGCCAGGCAGCAGCAGCAGCTGCTGCTCAGAATGGAGGCCCCGACCCCCAGGGACCTGATGGCACTCCCACCTCGTCCTACCCCGGCTCACGGCCTGTTCAGCTGCCTCCTATCGGCTATCAGCCTGCTCAGTACCCGCCTCCACCATCGGCGGTTCCTCAACAGCCACTTCCCGATTACAACAACAGCCATATGTACTCTAACTACCAACCTCACTCGCCCTATGCGCAACCTAGCCAGGGCATTCCTTACCAATGTATGTCGCAAAGACAGAGGGTGGCTTAGTTAATGAACTAACCAGGCTTAGCAAACGGTGCTCAACCCCCAAGCCACTAAGGCGGATGGTCAAGCGAGGATCAAGGTTCTAGAGGAGGAAAGTCATCAAAAGTCAGGATGGAAAAGGAATACCCGCTGTACTATATTGGAACTGCCACGGTGTCTTTGATCTTTGTGTCAAAACAGGCTTGATGCTGGTCTTGGACGACGCGGCTGATTTTGGGATGATGGAACGTCGCCATGCGATTCCTTCATCCGGTAATTACCTCTCTATTTCGACAACGGCAACCTCTTTGGTCGGCACCTTACCTTCCATTGGGGTTCCGGCATATCCGTTCAGTCGCTGGACCGCTTTGCTTCTTGGTTTTGGTTTTGGAGTTTACGCATACACGCTCTTCGACAAGATGTTGGGTTGGGGAGTTACCGATTTCTATTTATGAGCATCAGGTTGTCGGTCAAGGGACGGTCCTGGAGGTTCGGCGTGGTTTATCTGCATTTGAGACGATTTGTTATGTTTTGGAGGCATGACTGATTCTCAGCTGACACGGTAGTGCAGCGGTAGAGTTCGATGCCCACGCTTTTTCTATTCACATTTATTGCGCAGAGATGAGGTTGAAGATATTCTATTCACATGGCGGCTTGTGTCTACTTGGCGTCATTGACACGCCTGCGAGGAGGGTGGAACAAGGCAGATAGACGCATACGGACGGTATTTTATGATTATATGGCGGTTAGAACTTGTGATGCGTATGTGTATAATTGCACTTCAGAGTCAGACTGGTTAAGCAAATTTATCCTTGTGCAACACAGAGCGAGCGAGAGCGGGCTTTACAGTAAATTGGAAGATGGTGATAAATATCCTTGAGAGACATGACGGACACACTTGGTAGTTAACTAGAAAGACATGCAAGGCTTTATTAGCATGATCTAGTGAACCAATCTGTCGGGTCAAGGTCAGCCCTATCTTTATAGGGAAGAGGCGAAATCGATCGCAACACATGGGCGGGAATGATACTTAATAAACCTGGTTAAACGTGGGTGGCGTGCCGCAGGTAGGGTTGTGTTGCTGTGATACAAACGCTAACGAGTGAGAGAGTGAGAGCGCGAGAGAGAGATAAGTAGTCAAGGGTGTGAATTACAAAAGGACCCAAAAAGCAAGGATGGTAGATGAGTTATGGTGATTGATAGACAAGGCAAAGAGTAGAGAAGGGAAAGGTCGGGTAACACAAGGCCACGGAAGGGGCCTGACGTACATGTGTAGTGCACATTAGCTTAACAAGGGGACCGGCAGAGAAAGTGGTCTGATGTTTGTTTATTGATTGACAGTTCCAAGCAACGCCAAGTGGGAGGGGGCGATGCAATGAGAGAAGAGATATACATATAGATCTATGAGATTGCCGAAGGTTGAGCTGACCTGGTGTGTGCGTATGCTATGCCATGCCATGCCACGCTATGCGATGCGATGCGATGCAATGCGGCGGTCCGATCCATATGATGGCAACACAGTAAACGAGAAACCTTGAAGATGATCTGCAACTAGGATGCCGGAAACTAGGGGGAGGGGAATATGAGAAACGATGAGAGTCTCGGTACTGTAAGTAGGTTGTATTCTACGGCGTTGGTCCATGGTACGTGCATACATAGGTGCGCATATAGATTCGTGGATGGATACGACTGTTTCCGAGATAGACTAAACTGCTAAACTAACTAGGTTGGTGACTTTGATATAGACAAGGATATATGAAGTTAATTGTGTTTCGAGTCAGGAAGCATCAAGTCTAAAAAAACAAATAGACAAGTTTAATGGTGAAGCGAAAAATATATCACCCGCCCATGATTTTGAGTAGTAATATCATGTCATCAACGCTCACTTGCTTACACCACACAGACACAGCCTTACGGCATATACATGATATCAACCCGCTACGCTACAGCTTGCATTACATGCAGATAAGCTACTTGCTACTACTACAACTGCTACTGTAACGTCTCATCCAGAGAAACGACTAAGCAAGGGGGGCGTGTACAGCAAACCTCTGAACTAGGCTGGCGGCAGAGTAAAAAAAGAAACCCAACTAGGGTGGGTAGAAAAGCGAACCAACTAACGTTAATTTGAACGACCTAACCTACTGTACCGTACCAAGGCTCGCTCAGTAGGTGATAAGGCGAGAGACGTGCGTACGAATTGCCTTAATAAGTGTGTGTGTGCGAGTGAGAGTGTGAGTGTGACTGACGCCGTTACTGATGAACAAGGGGGTGACCTTGCGGCGCTAGGAGAATTTAGCCGCTCCTCTTACTATCAACTTCGCCTCTTACAAGCAAGTTAGTTAAAAGCAGGGAAGAAGGTAACACAAGACATTTGCCGCTTGTTGGTTGCCCCCAATCATTTTAGTCCTTGACTAGGGGACAGCAGAAGACGTCAAGAACTAAGCTTACGATGCAGAAAATAAATGGGTGGCATAAGGGCGGGTCTACAATGTCATAAATTGACTAAATCATTCTGTCTCTTAGGCAAGGTGTGTCAAGCTTTCTTCAACGCTGAGATTGAGATATCATAGTAATCTACATAGTGCTGAAAATTATTTCTCGCTTGGTTCTGTTTGACGATTAGTGTATCTGCTGTCTAAACTACTAAGTGATGGCTTTGGGTCTTGCTTGGGTTCAACGGGCGTGGCTTTTTGAACCATGGTATCGGGCTTGGTAGAGTACGTAACTTCCTAGTCTGAGACGGGCGTCAATGACCATAACGGTCAGAATAGATCTAAAATTGAGGTGGTACTAAGACAAGACTTTCGGGCGGATTGTCTCTGTGTTTGGCGTGTGACGACAGTATATTGGGGCGCTGTGCTACAGAAAAGGTTGAGGGTTTGGAACGCTCAATTGACCGATAGACAAACACCAGTAATAATGACGATGATTTATCCCCTTCCAAGTAAATTAAAAAACGCTTGTAATACGTGGCTTATGGTTGGGAAATCACCACGGGCATGCGTTTCATAACACATTAAGCGAAACGTTGTGTGCAAACCACCATGTAGTTGATCACTGTACATCTGGACCGTCAGGTTGACCAGATGAAGGATGTATCTTGTCAGACAGCATTCTACTGCAGGTATATATGTACATCTCTGAACGAGAGCCAGGCAACAGTTTTCCTTGTTGTATCAACAAGAGCAGACCAGGAACAAACCCACGCAAACCTAGCGAACGCATACCCACGGCACGGCTAACTCGGGCCACAGCCATATACAGGGACTGTACTCAAGCTCTACACGATCAGGAACTGGCGCTACGCACAGACGTGGACAGAGTACCTCTGCGCTTATCTTGTTTTACTCCTAGAGGAACAGAATCCATGAAAACACACTGCTTGGTCACAGTGTTGATCCTTGCAGATATCCAGTTGCAGTTACAGCGTGGTAGTGTTGCAGGGACAGGAACAATGAGTTGACGTGGCAGGGTCAGGACGCCCAGGGGGGTGTTATTTTAGACCGTCGGCGAAAATAATGGCTTCTGATAGCTTTGATACACATCATAACATCACAATTGTGTGCTCCAGGAACCAGAGGCTGGACTTGGAGGTTCCCGTAGCTGTAACAGAACTCAGCATATGGATGAGAGCGCATTCATGTGCGTATTCTACAATGAGGATCATAGTCAGTAAGTTTGTCAATTATCGCTTGAAGCAAATTATATGCAGATCTGTTGTCTGAGCGTGTCTGACCGTTACCCAACTAACGTCCGAATATCCTAATAGAGAGCTTGAGTACATGCAGTTCACAACGGAAAATATGCAGCTAAGAATTCAACTGTTACTCTGCATCAACCAGAACTCAATCTATAGCTCCTGACGATTTGAGGCCGAATATATATACAGGAACTTCCGGAACTTTGTTGAATCCATGACTCCAAGACTTGAGGGAGTGTGCATATTGTCTGCATTTTATACGAGAGACGAAGTTAGTCTCAATGATAGTGACGAAGGTGAGAAGTATATGAGAACTTTGTTACAATAAAGAACCCTGTTTCTTGTAGATATATCCGATCATTTCTCTGATTGATGCCAAAGTTACTTGTGTCCATTTATTTACAAGTATCATGATGTGTTGGCATACACCAACTAAGATTCATTTGCTTCCCAGTTTGACCTGAGACCCAAACTTGATACACATCATAACCATGATTTATTCACGGCAATTGTTTCCTCGATCGTTTTTGTCTCAGAACGTCATTTTGGTGCTTTTCTATGTCGTTTGCTACCTAATGACGTGTGGAGGTGCTCCAAAGGCGCAGCGCCGCCAAAGGAAAGAAAGAGAGAGAAAAACGTAAAACTTTGGACTGGATAAAAGAATCACCCTCAAATTAAACCAAGACCGACTTGATGCATAGAATAATACTAGAGCGAATTTACTATCCCCATGAATATGTTTTGGTGATACTCATATACTTATACTTATACTTCTGTGCTGCCTGACTTTTTTCTACTACCCCACCATCTGTCCAACCAGTTTGCATGGTAACGGCATCAATCTCAACAAGACATCCCATTTTAATATCTTGATTTCAAGTCAACACCATCAACCTCAACAGATACTCAGAATCATTCTAGGTGGAACCCGACGCATTTTGTCACTTTAGAATTTGACCGCATCGCCGAATCATCATCACATTTTACGTCGTCATATCAAAATGGAGCGAGACCCCACGCCCCTCCCGTCTCGTCCCAAGGCTTTGACAAAATCAAGCTCGGGCGCGTCTTTCGGTGGTGGCTCTGCAATGTCGGTACCGGTCCTGGGATCCCATCCTCTAGGAACTCTTCACGTTCATCAAGTCAACGAGGTACCTCATCAAGAAGAAGAAGAAGAAGATGATGATGATGACGGGCCGCCACCTCTTGATCCTCCCTCAACGCAAAACGAGACTACTTCTTTGTACAAAACCTCACAACACAACTCTTCGAAATCCTTCCACACTCCGACCTGGGAACCTTTGACACATCATCTAGGAGGCGGTGATGTGGTTCTCATCCTTGATCTCCCCGAGGTCTTTACCGTTGGATATGATTCCATATCATTTACAGCCAAACACTTTGGTGGCGTCAGAGATATACCCCCAGGAGCTCACTTCTTCTGGGTCGCACATCCTGGAGGCATGTCCACCCGCTGTGGCTTCTGGGTTGTCGCCAACAATACCAATGCTGTCCATGTTATGCAGTGGGACCGCTTCAACGAGGTTCTCGGCGACTCTGCTCGTGCCGAGGCACGCATCCAGTCTGACAGCCTCGAGGCTATCCACTCTAAACTGGTCCCTTACCAAGACCCGACCGCAGTAAATGCTGCTCGTGGAGATCTGACTCAAGCTACCTCGCAAAGGAACTTCAATATATGGGAGCAGCTCACCGGCAAGGTCAACGAGAATCTTCTCAACAGAGTGACTGGCCAGAATTACGACAACTGGACGGTGCATACAGGTGATCGTGTCAAGGGATCAGTGCTCATGGCGGCCGAGATGGAACTCGACAACTCACTCTCGAATCCCATGGTCATGGCTCGTGAGCTCAACTTTGCCTTCAGCCAACGGACAAAGACATACTCGACAGACAACACTGGTGCTGACCGAACTCTTGAGGCTACAGACGCAACTCCTTACATCCTAACACTGGTCGATTCATCTCATAACGACATTACCTCTGACGATGTTGTCGGTGAATTCCAATTCACATTTGTTGTAGGTGTGCACCTTGGTAACGATTCATGTATTCAGCAATGGTGGCACATGCTACTAAAGATATTTCTCCGCGCGCATCTTCTTCCTGCACGTCGACCATCCCTCGCTGCCGCTTTCATTCACACTTTGGCAGCACAATTGACGTACAGTGCTTCTTGGCTTGAGGGTTCAATTCTGGACTCTGCCGAGTCACAGACCCGGGACCTGCGACTTGCACTTACCGTCTACAAGCGCCGCCTCGAGGAACTTATGCAAGGCCTGGGTAACCAAGCCACCGCCGAGCAGCTCAGCGTCGGCACAGCCTTTGCGGGTCTTGAGGCTGTTGCAACAGACATGCTCGATTGGGATCTACGGGGAGATTACTTGCGTCGTGGTAATGTCATGATGGAGGATGGCGAGGAAGTAGAGCTGGAAGATGCAGATATGGCAGCCGAGGACGAACGTGGCGAGTGGGCACCAGAGATTGTTGACCTGGACGAGTCTGGACGACAGCGTGATCTTGTCTCGTGGAACGACTAGGAACGTCTTACTGCGAGAACGGTCCGGGCTTCGAGACGCTGGGGACGAACAGCAGGCAAGGCAACTGTCAAACGGCTCAGACGAGCATGGAGATATGGCCAGAGCATGATTGGATGTGTCCAAGATTTAATAGTTCTGCAGAAATGTGTAGCTTGATGGATGAATATGGCGTAGCTAGGTCCGAGGTTTTGAGTTTCGAAATTGGGGGGCTTGGAGTTGGGGTGTCTAGTTCGGTAGTTTCCTGGATGGAATGACCATGGCTTGATACTGCATACGTTATGCACTGATTATAATACAGTTCTTTATGCATGGTACTTTTGATATACCATCTTGTTTTCTTCATGCCGCGCCGGACTCAACGTTGACTTGTTTCTTGTGATGTTTATCCAATCGATCTATACGTCACAGGCAAGAAAAGGTAAAGTATTTGATTCGGAGCAAGTCCAGCGGGAGGACAGTTCATTGACATCACAAACCACTACAGCGTGAGCCGCATAGTTAACTTGAAAGATTTCATTTGCCTGCCAGATCCTGTACAATCCGCCAAAAGCAAGGCCATGCAAATGTCAATAGGTAACCCATTCCCAAACCAGGGAAATTGTGACTCCGGTCCCTTTTTCGCACTGCCCGTTGTATCCTCCACTGCAACATCGCTCCGACTCGACGCTTTTGTGCCCCATTCCGACAAACATCTTGAACCGTTTAACGGTAAGACTTCTGGAAGCGGGCACGGGCACCAGGACCACCAAACTTCTTGGGCTCGCAGCGGCGGTTGTCGGCAACGAGGAGGGTTCGGTCGAACTGGACGAGAGCCTGCTTGAGGAGGTTCTTGGAGTGCTCGTCGACGAACTTCTGGTAGTAGGCGATCAAGGACTTGGCGATAGCTTGTCGAATAGCGTAGACCTGGTAAAGGTTAGCATAAGGACGCTTGAACAGACAGAAAAAGACCTCCCTGAGACACGTGCCCACCTCCATTGCAGCGCACCCGGATATCAACATTGGCGAACTTGTCGAGGCCAACAACGAGGAGAGGCTCGTAGACCTGTGATGTTTTAGTACGAAATTGTTGAAGTCGAGACATTCAATGTCGGAAGTTCGCCGGGGAAAGGCTCAAAATCGTACCTTGAAGCGGAGGATCTCAGGCTGGACGAGCTGGAGAGGACGTCCGTTGACCTTGATGAGACCCTTACCGGCCTGTTTAGTTTACTTCATGTTAGTCTCATCTGTTTTATTGTCGTATACCTATCAATGCAGGATTGCTAACCTTGCAGTGGGCGACAGCAGTAGCCGTCTTCTTCTTACCGAAGCACTGAACGGAGTTGGTGGCGCTCATGATTGCGGTTGTCGTGATGCCGGAGGGGATTGAGCGGTCGGCCGTGTCGAGGGTGGTGATGGTGTTTGACTAAGTTGAGATTTTGCGAACTTCGAATAGGGCTCTCTCTTGTGGCTGTGGGGCTACTTTTTTTCTTGCCTGTCGAGTGCAAACGCTAAGGGGAGGACAAAAAACAGAGGAGGGATCTAGGTGGAAGGTTCTTCCGCTGTTTTCTGACACCCTAAGCAAGCGGCATCGATAACCACGTGACGTTGCTGAGTCAGAGCGCTTTAGTTAGGGCATGGCCCACCAGGAAAGTGCGACCGGAGTTTGGTGGCCTTCGTTCTGCTCCACGAAAAAAAAATCGTCAAATCTTCATACTAACCCGACGAACCGCAGCCCACCGTCAAGGTCAGCAGAACCTCACCTATTATCAACAACCGACCAGGAATACTGACATTGTTGATTCAAGATGGTTTCCGCCAAGAAGCACGTCCCTATCGTCAAGAAGCGTATGTCTACCGAATCCGAGATCGAGAGCCGATTTTTGCTATGGAGAATGGGAATTTCGATATTGACTGTTGTTGTCTACAGGCACGAAGCGCTTCGAACGCCACCAGTCTGACCGATTCAACTGCGTGAAGCCTTCATGGCGTAAGCCCAAGGGTATCGACAGTCGCGTCCGACGTCGATTCCGTGGCACCATTGCCATGCCCTCTGTACGTTGAGACTTAGCGACACCCGAATGGAATCTCCAACTTTCTGGGGGAGGGAAGAATTGCTAGGGATTTGGCTAACACGCTACGACTCCAGATCGGCTACGGATCCAACAAGAAGACCCGTTACATGGCTCCCTCCGGCCACAAGGCTTTCCTCGTCCACAACAAGAATGACGTCGAGCTTTTGCTCATGCATAACAGGACGCATGCGGCCGAGTACGCCCTTTCTCTCTCTCCCTGATGCGACGAATTTTCATTAACAAGCACGTTAGGATCGCCCACAACGTCTCTTCCCGAAAGCGAGTTGACATTATCGCTCGTGCCAAGCAACTGGGAGTCAAGGTCACCAACCCCAAGGCTAAGGTTACCACCGAGGTCTAAAAAGGAATGGATCGGTATTTGGGCTGCTTTACGGTTATGCATCGGAAGGGGGATTGCGTTACTTGCGGTTCTGGCACATAAATTATGCATGCTAGAGAATAAAAAACGCGCCGTTGAACGACAAGGATACTGGCATCAACCGCTTAAACAGCAAATCTCTCGGAGTATAAAGGGACATGAGAAACATGCATCGTCTTTACTCTAAACCGACGAGGGCGCTAAGGAGGGGTTAAGTGAAAAGCCTCGTGCATTAAAGACGAGGCTATGAAAAATAAACAAAACCCCTTTGAGGGCCCCATCTGAATGCTGTGTTGCAACTTGAAGTCTGGATAATGTTGAAACGATTCATAAGCACCAGCCACCGTCTCGATGCCTGTCTAGGTAGGTAGGCTCTATGAATCCATATTGGTACATCTGTTGTCCAATTGACATGTGGTGATGAGCTACTGCGTTGCAATCGCATTTTGCAAATAATTGAGCTCGGTCATCGCTTGCTTGATTGCTCCGGGAATAATGAATGTTTGCTTTACTATCTAGGTAATGCGGCTGTAGGAGACTAAAATCCGACCCTGCTAAATGTTATGTTAGAGGCTCTTAACAAAATGTTTGTATTAAAGACGGCAACTTGAGTTACCTATCTCATAGGCCACATGAAATTCCAACGGCATTAGAACATACCAGGACGGACAACTCAACGGGTTCTTCTACTAAAAACAACCATAAATGGGGGCATCACTACATGACTCAGAGAAGAGGAGTCGATTTTTTTATAACTTCTATTATTATTATCTAGGTACCTAGGTAGTATCTGCGCCCAGGTACATACTTCCTAGCAAAGCAGCTGCCATTGCTAGGTAATGCCACCTGCCTTGCACCTGCGTGCACCTGCAACTGGCCATGACAGAATCTCGGAGTTCTTTGACACCAGCTTTCTTGCACTGCGTTGCTTGGTATCGGCTTGCTCTTCATCATGAAGTGAATCAATAAACTGCATCCCTTACAACCAATTTTGACGGCGGCTCATGACTTGCCATCACTCGAAACCGCTCTGCCTCCTACTGATCATTTCACTCGTATTTAAAGCACGGGGGCATATTCTTTCTCGATTCAAGCCTTCAGCTTTGTGATGACGTTTCCACCACGACTTCTGCGATCGCGGACAACAGTTTTCAGACCACAATGTACGCATCTGACCATGGCACGGGTTTATGACCTAGATGCGAAGTGCTCCTCGTGCCTGGAATCTGGTCAGTTTGGTTGGCTGTATCAGTGCACCCAGGATTGTGACAAGATGATCCAGGAGAAGCTGGTAAGACAGCACAACTCAGCACTGATATCAAGGCTGATTTGATGACAGTCATGCATGGACTTTTTGGACTATGCCTTTCGAAGGAGTATGGGTATACGAAAAGGCAGTCCAGAAGCTCGAAAGGACAAACTTAGCTTTCTTGATGAACTCACTCCTGAGCAGATGGCCTGTTACCGACCAGACCAGATCGCGACTATTTTGAGACAACGCGAGCAGGTATGCTTCTTTCCATAATTTTCCCGCTCATCCAGACTTGTCATCGGCTTATCATATGCCACAGTTGAAGAATATCATCGCAGAGGAGGAATTTAGGGGAAGAGATTTGGCTCTGCTTAACAACACACCCCCGCTCCATGGCTTAGAAGCTTTCACGAATGACGATACTGGAGAATGGGCATACAGCGCGAATAAGAATTGTCAGTACAGAGTTTGCCCAAGATGTCGTCCCGTATGCGTCGACCGGGCATTCTTGAGCCTTGATGCAGTTGCCGACGGAGAAATCCCCCCGACTGCCGCTGCAGGTTTTGGATTCGAAGCATTGGGGGGAAGACCAGTCATTGACAAAAATGTCATCAAGTGCATCAACGAGCATCGCCCACAGGTAAGCACTTGTATGTCGTTCCCATGGCAGTTGAGCTGACTCGCCCAACCACAGGCCAACAACCGCCAAATGATGGAATTGCTCGAAGAACAAATCGCCCGTATGCTAGGCCGCCATCACAAAAACCCAGATCTTAGGAACGTGCTTAGAAAGACGGTATTTGCACCCAAACCACGAAGGTTGCCTATCGTGAAAAAAGTTGCAGCCAATGGTCAGTGCCAACACGAGAAGGAACAAGTCCCAACCAACGTTACCCAATATGACGATCATACACTCGCATCTTCGCAAGCCCCTGACCTGTTGGAAAACCCCTGGCCATGGTTGACTACATTCGGGAACAGGAACACGACTGAAATTTCTCGAGATCAAGTCCAGGAGCAGCCACATCAGCAAGGACTGCGAGCCACACGCATCCCCCGGTAAGTTCAAGCGTTGAACTCTACAGACGTCTCTTATTGATTGATACGATGCAGTCCTGCCACCCCTTCACGATCTGCACGACGTCGGCTGGCCGATCAACTCATGTTCAACGCTTCCCATTCTCCACCCGACCAAGGTAATCCCTGTCGACTTCATCCCCCTCTCCGCAGACGCTCAAAGACCACCGACTCGCGGGGGAGCAGTGTTGGGCACAACTTAGCAGAGTGTTCGTCCATGGCAGACAATGGCGTGGCCATGACAGAGGAGAGTATTGAGGTTGGACTCCCCGACGTAGTAACGCAAGTATAACTTTGTGTAAGAATTGGCATCTGGAGTTTGATAGAGTGGCTATGCTTGAGATGTTCCACTTGTGGGATGGAGTTTGACAGTGTCGAGATTGTCAAAGCGGTTATTCATTGGTTGAGTCATTGTCTAGAGTCTTGGAGACACGTACATATTTAGTTTGACGGAGCATCACTTAAACAAGAAGCTTTCGATACACTGCGTGTATTGTTTGCTCTGCTGTACTAATTATCCTTAGAGTTCTCCAGAATCTTCTTCATCATTTGGTTGCCCACCACCTTGGCCTCTTCAAATCGTGGTTGGAAGAATTCCTGAGTGCTAACAAACCGCTTCTCCCATGTCTCAAAGTGACCCAGATTGACGCATTCAGCCCAAGCTCGCGCTGCAAAAGTAAACTCGAGATCATCACTGCGGTATGTCTTGTCATCAATTGCAGTCTCAATCGCGGCATCCAACACGTCCCCATTCCGGAAAAGATACTCAGTTACACCAAGACGTAAGCGGAATAAAGGGGTGCTGCAAAGCATGTGATCGTATGGCACGATGTTGAGTGCAGCCCAACAGTCGACCATGGCGAGGATGGACAGGTGGTTGTTAGGCCGGGGCTCATCAGTTGGCGTACCAAGAGAAAAGGACGAAAGGATTGAGGGCTCAAGCAGAGGACGCGTCTCCCAGGACGTTGACGGGCCGAACACCTTGTCGCGTGCATGATAGACTCGCTCCCTGAAACCCTCGCGGTTGCCTTCGAGCATGAGCTTGTACAGGTCGGTGACACTTCGTGCATACTGCGAGATCTGCTCTCTAGCTTCAGGGTTCAGGATGGCAAGACCTGCGTACACATGCCACTTCTGGCTGTAGATGCGTAGCATCAGATTGACCTTGACGTTCTCGATACCACCAACGTAGCGACTCAGCTCCCAGGGGAACTGCTTGTTGGCGTGCCACGCCTTACCCATAGACAGGAAAGCGGCGTGAGTGACGGCTTGTGTGTCTGCGGTGATACGATCATGCTCGCGGGCTGTGAGATGGACGAACTTGGACTTGAGACAACTCAAGACGGTCTCGACCTTGCGGAGGGCCGAATCTGGAGCGCGATGCTGAATGAGAACAAGAGGTTGATTGTAAGGGTCGACATTGGGACCGTGAAGCGAGTGACAGGAGATGATGTCGACATCGGAAGGAAGATGAGCCTCGAAAGCAGCGATCTCTGGAGATTTGCATGAGGTTTGGCCTCCGACGATGGCACCAAGTTTAGTAGCTAAAACATGACAAAATTAGTTTCTGGTGTTTTAGTCTAAGGCCCTTCAGGCTACAAATCACAGTATACGGGACAAGAGGGCGCATACATGGTCCATATTGAGCAATTACACGATCAATGACGGCGGCTTCCACGCTATAGATGATGTAGTCGCTTGCGCGGGATACGAAGTGGCCATTTCGACAAATTTCTATATTTTTCTATTGGAAAGCTTCAGCGACTGGCGCGAGGCAGAGAAAGGCAGGAATCAGTAAGCCATACATTTCCAGCATATTCTTTCTGAAGGCTCTCCTGGTTCTCTTCTCGGTCGCAGGCCAAGATTCTATAATAATCCGCCGTTAGCCACTCGGCATGCGGTACGGCGTTTGCAGTCACGAGTAGGATAAGGAAAGAAGGGATCTGTTCTTGTATATGTTAGCTTTTGTGTCAAGACATGAGGCTAACAAAAAAGTGGTAGAGGTGAAAATTCAGACAGTTGTATGTTAAGGTAGCAAGCGTTTACATCAGTGAGAGCACAGATCCGGATCCGATGGCCATAACGGACACCGGGCGTCTCTGCACAGTACTCGAGCCAAATGCGCTCTAGTCATCATGATAGAGGGGGTGGGTATTGAAGTTCGAGGAAATTTTTTGCTTACCATTCAAGAAAAGATGCTGGGGCTGGAAGCAGGAATCACAGAGGACCCTAGACTTACCTCCAGCCAGCGGCTGACAGCCTTTCGGCGTACATCTTGCCCATATCGCCCATTCCAATCAATCCGACGACAAAGTTCTCCATCCCATCAGGGACGGTCTGAGTGTGTGAAGCCATATTATCTGCTGCGCGAAGATAGCAAGAGCAGAAAACAAGAATCACATCCTCTCTCTCAAGCGAACGTCTTTCGTTTGGAGCTTTGTGCTGAAAGCTCAAAAGAGTGTGTGGTTGAGAGTAGAGAAAAGGTTGAGAAGAAAAAAAAGTTCGCGGTCTTCTTTATGGTGGAGATTTGAAAATACTTACGTAAGCTAACAGACACCGCGATATAGCGATTGGTGGGTCTATGAAGCTATCCACTGCAAGCAGAAGCACACAGAACCTCGAGATTAGAGAGGAGAAGAGCTTTAGCTTACACGGACTTCTTGTTCATAATTTCGCTTCTCAGAAAAGATGGAGGTCGTGTTTGCTTTAGGTTCGAACGGCTCCGGTCAGCTCGGCATTGGCCACAAAGAGGACGTTTCCGTGCCGAAGCAGGTCCTTTTCCATCCTGATCCGCCAGCCTCTCCGGTTGTTCAAGTTACAGCTGGTGGTAATCATACACTATTACTTACGAAAGCTGGTCAACTCTACTGGAGTGGTGATTCTACACCTGGAGCTTGTGGGCTGACGTCTGGTCCTGATGTTGCCGCTTTCCGAGAACTTCAGCTTACCAAGAATGGAGAGCCCCCAGTTGGCAAGGTTGCCTTGATCACGGCGACTTGGGAAGCCTCTATCATTGCGGCCAAGGACACAGAGGGCAAAAACACACAGGTCTTTAGTTTCGGCGCCGGCTTTAAAGGCGAGCTAGGTCTGGGTGAACTTATTGTCCGGACGCCATCAGCAACACGAATTCGAGGATTTCCTCCTGCAGGCACAGAAGTTGTCGACTTGGCCGCTTGCATGGGACACGTTGTCGCAGTTCTTGACAATGGAGATGCCTATGGTTGGGGTAATGCAAGGAAGTCTCAAGCTGGTGAGCCAGGCCAATTCCTTTACGCTCCCCGAAAGATCGAGGGTCTCGACTTCAAGATTACACGAGCTGTATGTGGTAGAGAATTCACCTGTCTATTTGGCGACCCACAAAGTGGAAACCTCAAGGTTCTGGGTTCAGACAAATGGAAAATTCAATCAGATGCACCCAAAACCTGTCCAGAGTGGAAAGACGTAGGAGCCAGTTGGGGAAATGTCTTTATCCTGGCGAAGGATGGTTCTCTTCAAGCTTGGGGACGCGACGATCACGGACAACTGCCTCCCCCGAATCTTCCAGGGATAAGCAAGATTGCAATTGGCAGCGAACATGTTGTTACTCTTTCTACTGCAGGCGATGTTTTGTCATGGGGTTGGGGTGAGCATGGCAATTGTGGGCCTCAAGTTGAGAACAACGACGTCAAAGGTCGGTGGAATGTCATTGCCTCGTCCAAATTTATTCCCCCGGGCTCTAAGATAGGAGAGGTCGGAGCTGGTTGCGCCACCAGTTGGGTATTCATCACAACAGAGTGAGCATTTTCACTTCAAACCGGCGTCTTCCACCTCCAAATTTCTATCTCACGTCATCAGTCTGGGAAAAGAGCTAGATTCTCGACATCTGCCAGTTTCTGGGTTGGTTCGAGATATGTTGATTCAGCATCTGTAGGCTGTGGGTGTGGTTGCTCAGCTTCAGCTCCAGGGTCAGGAGGTGCGGGGTTCTCTGAAAAGCGGCTCATGTCCATTGCAGAAGCATTCTGTTTAAGTTAGTATGCGGTCAAATGGCAGGAACGCTCCGACTTACAGGGTTGATGCTATGATCCCATCCTAGCTTAGCATTGTCGTCCATGAGCTCTTCATCATCGTAATTGATAGGCTCCCAACCTTCATCTTCCACGAACAAACTTTCGGATTGATTGGTAGCGGGTGGCGCTGGTTTTTGAGAAGGACGAAGGTCAAAAACTCCTACACGCGAAGCACTAGCTCTAGCAGCGCTCATTTGTGGCGTCGGATTGTGTTGAGGCATAGATGGAGGAGGGAGAGCTGGTGGCTGAGGTTGTTGTGATTCAGACGGTGGCATACTGGGCCCCCGTGTAGTAGCTTCGAGGCGTGGCCCGGTACTTTGAGGTGCGTTCTTGCGACCTTTCTTGGTTCTCTGACCAGTGTTGGTTCCACGCTCGCCGACTGTCATAACAAGAAACTCGCATGACATGGCATCGCCGGTATACGAGAGCTGGATGGGTTGCGTAGGCACTGAGTAGCGAGCCGAGACGTCGTTTCCTGTAATTCCGGCGTGTTGGATAATGGCGCGGAAGTCTTTGACGGAAATCACAATGTGGAGCTTATCTTCAACATCGATATCGTCAAACTCCTCCGCCTCGACGGCAATTGATGTCTGTAGTGGCTTTTTGAGGACCGCTGAGGGATGTCAGTATACCGGGATTCAACTGGCTGGAGGCACACACCATCCTCGCTCACAGTCTTTTCGCTAAAACAAGTAAAATTGACGTGGTCGCCGTCGGTGTTGATGTCCAGGAACTCGATACCAGGGCCAAAGTGGTCCATCAGCTGCCGCAAAGTTCGTGAAGAAATCGTCCAATGGTGAGGAGCATCCTGTTTGTTGAACTTGGCATGGACGGGGACAGCAACTTCGAAAGGTAGGCGATGCGTAGATGTCAACCCGTTGCGGAAGATAAGGCGTGCAATAAATCGGCTTTGGATTCCTTCTCCATCTTCAATGGCGATATCGCATCTGTCAATGAGTGTTTGTTTCTCATTATCTCTCTGCGATTCGGCTGCTGTGCGGCTACGAAATAAAGAAACCAGGGCCTATAAAGCCATCAATTACTGCACGGTGGGTAGAGGCCGAAGAGACTCACGCGAACGTAGAGGGTGCAGTGAAAACGGTCACGGAATTGCCGACTCCCCT
Source organism: Fusarium armeniacum (assembly GCA_013618295.1). NCBI lineage: Eukaryota > Fungi > Ascomycota > Sordariomycetes > Hypocreales > Nectriaceae > Fusarium > Fusarium armeniacum. The sequence continues at coordinate 60,380 of JABFER010000043.1, forward strand.
GAAAATGGTAGCGTGAGAAGAACTTGGTTGTAGCAAACTTGACACTTGCGTAGGCTGATTTTGAAGTGTTGAGAGTGGTCAGAACAAACTAGAAGTGGTATGTAAGTTGCGGGCTCGAATGAAGCTTCTCAGATGGCGATCATACCGAATCCTTGCGTGCCTCGAGTGAAACGTCGTCACTGAACTTGTTCAGGCAAATGAGGGCGTCACGAAAGGCTGCAACGCCCTCTTCACTCAGAGTGAAGCTTAGCAGCGGCATTTAGCTTTAGTAAATTGAGCTTCTCATGAAGTTTTTGCCATGATAGATCAGTCTCAGTTGCAAGAACTCAACATTCTAGCATGAACTTCGTCATGTCTGCCTGCATCAACGCGTGCCTGCCAATTGTAAAAGGATGTGGATCCAATGTGACCCACTGAGCCTACCCTAAACTACCCAGATACTAAATTAAGCAGAACATCAAAACACTAATCATATCATCACGTCATTGTACAAGTTAACAAACAAATATAGTGTGAAAGCAAATAAAGTTGAATTAATAGAGAACATTAACTGCTAATCTTTGTCCTTTGCCAAATACTAAACTCCACCCAACCCATTCTTATCATATCATCGTGTTATGCCTTGGAGGCGCGTGTCCTTATCTTGAGAAGATGTGTTGTGAATGCCAAGCCGCTGGTTGTTTAACTACGGAAGCAGCTGAACTTTCCGAGAGAGAATCGCCAAGGACCTCGTCGGACGCCATTTTTGTCAACATGAACGCTGGTGCCAAAATGGCGACCACCGACTCCCTTTGACCAGAAAAGACCCATGGTGTTGGTGTTGGTGTTGTTTGTTTGTTGATTTGTATAGGATGTAGGGTATTGTAGGTGCAAGAGATCTGGACGTACTGTTAGTTTATTTGCATCTTTCTGATAGTTCCTTGATGAAGAGATAAGGTATTTACCTTTGTGGGATTGGTGGTGAATGAGGTGTAGTTGAAAGAAGCTTGTTTGTGATAGAATTAAGGTATGGGAGGGTTGGCGATCAGCTTTATACCAGATCTTTGGCGTCAATCATAAACTTGGCAGGGACCATGAGTGCCCGTGAGTGAGGCCTCTGCTACTGCCACCAGTGACATACCTGCGCGGGCTACTGCATGGCCTGCTGTGGCGTGTCTGGAATGACGTAAACTAATGGCTGTGCAATCGACGCCACATCTGTCTACCAGCACTCGTGATTGGAGGACAACAAACCAAGCTTGATTCTCAAGATGCATGGACGGCAGGAAATCAGGTCTTCTAATGCGCTAGTCTTGTCTCATTTTGTTTAAGTGAAACATTTTGCAGCAAAGAACCGCGATGATCTTCTTCACAGCCTTCAATATCTTGGGACATCTACGCGTCAACAGTCAATGATGCTGCCACACCATGAAATCGAAATGCGAGTGGGGGGATTCCATCTCGCGATCTTCACCCAAAGACATGCAGCCCCAGGTAATGATAGAGGAGAACCTAATCCGCGACAATGGAAGAGCGCAAACCATGTCCACCTGTGGCCGACTAGAATCAAGATTTGGAATTTTTCAAGTCTGTTCGAATTGTCTTGTACATCATTTTTTTCTATTGGAGCACTAAAAAAGTTGACCTCTGGGTACCCAAGGCATAGATAACTGATTCGCTAACTTGGCGTATGCTGTCCAGCCAAGTTCTCTGATATACCGGGCTACTGGGTACCAGGAGAGTTGGCCTCTGAGATCAAGGATACAAAAATAAACAGCATAAAGGTCCAACCTAAGTAGCATAGACCGACCTATTTATTTCGTCTCTTGTGCTCCTAGCGGCCAATTTTTCCGATCCCCTGATGCCGGGGTCTATTTGGCACTTGCACTACACGCTCATGCTGTCGATCAATCACTGACACTGTCTAGACAATGCCATTCCTCAGCTTATTAGGAAACACCTTTGCAAAACAGTGGAGAGATCGGTAAGAACAAAAACAAAAACAAACTACACTAGCGAATAACCGGATAAGATAACTCCCTTATGAAAGGCAGAGCCATGGCACACGAATTGGACCGACTGGAAGAAGTGAGGAAGGGGATAGCTATGTACGGCAACTTCACCGTCAAGGTAAGTACACAACAAAAACTACCTGTTATGAAAATGGTACCTCCCGCTACAGACAACGACGACCAGCAAGGTCTTCGCCGATCTAGTCGGCCAAACTTTAGGATACCGGATCTGTATCTTAACAAGAGCTGGGATTCAGCGGCCCATCCTGATCCTCCATCCAAAAGACGCGTTCATGTGAAAAGCGTAGCTGTCAACAAGGTCAATGAGAACAAACTGGCTTCCTCCTGTCTAAGGATTGATCTACTCAGAATTGAGCGCCGTCCATCCTGCGGTGACAAGACTCTCGTGGCCCTTTCGATCACCAGCGCCCGTCCAGTAGAACAGACCGCCCAAGCCCAAAGCTTTGGCATACCCTGCCTTGATGGAGACAGTGCTGGGAACATCAAATGACACGAAGCCTTTGTCCCCCTTGCTGTCGACGAAGGATGCCGCCGCAACGCTTCGATCGACCTCTGCTCCTGCTACCCACTCGTCCGGCAAGTCGCAGTAATCAATCTCACCTGCACCCTTGAAAGGATGACCTGGTCCTCGCGCCTCTCCAAAGTATCTGGCGTATACTGGAATTCCAAGGACGATCTTGTGGCGCGGAAAGCCGTTCGCAATCAGGAAATTAACACCGCGTTGACACGACTTACGGAGTGTCGGGTATACTTCGTTGAGATTCTGACTTGGAGGCAATAGCTGTGCATGATGTCCGCATACATCGGTCCATCCTCCTGTGAAGTCGTATCCCATGAGATTGAGAAAGTCTAGCAAGCGAGCCACGACTGGCAGATTGAGATGCTTGAGGCAGTATTCGCCTGTGGGAAGAGCACTTGTAAGCAACCGAGGTTGTGTCATGACGTTTCGAATATCCTGGAGGAAAAGGACATAGTTCTTTCCTGCTTCGGGGGTTTGAGGATGCTCCCAATCAACTATCAGAAGTTAGCTTTGTCACAACGCGACAGCGGTTGCTACTGACTGTCAACGCCGTCGAATTGATGGGTAACGCAAAATTCACTGATCCGGCGCGCAAATGTTTGTCTGGCCGTTTTGTTGGCCGCAAGAGCAGGGAACTCTTTGCTGCTAGAGCCACCACCGATAGAAACAAGTGTCTTGATGTGCGGGTATTGGCTTTTCAGCTTGGAGATTGCCGCAAGGCAGCCTTTCTCTCCATCAACCATTTTCTCATTGTCAGCCCAATCGTCAATGGCCTAGAGACTCCAAGTTAGCCGATGATATTTCCGGTTGTACGTTTGGCGCGCTTACTCGTAGTGTGCCATTTTCATTGACGCTGTGTTATGCGACGTTAGTACAGGAGCATTGTTTGAGTCAGGAAACTTGCCCAACAAAGGCGTAGAAAATATGTGTGATGGACGAAATGTCGAGACATGATGGAGGACGCTCTTTGTAGCAACGCCAGGAGGGGTAGTAGACAGCGTTGATGTATTGAGCTGGCATTTTGAATACGATGGTCAATGACAATGACGAATTGTGAAACCGTAACCAGAAAACAGGATATAAATATCGAGTAGAGGAGCTATCGGGATATATTGCTATGGTTGCCACACTGTTTCTAGTGATGAGTAGAAGATCGTGTTCTAGGTAGCGATGCAGGGCTCAGGTCGTACAAAGACTCAGCCCAACGACTCCGCGCGTTGATGGATGATAACATTCAAGGTAGTTGGTTGGTTGGGAAGATGATATGATGCAGGGCCAAGGTAAATCAGAGTAAGTAAGTGATCACTTTATACCAGGATGCTGCATATAAATTAATGTAATTCATTGGTGAGTTGCCTGGAACCCGGAAATCGGCATTAGGGAATGACAACTGCGGTATAAATCTAGTCGCCACTGACATAAGGACAATCTATACGGATGACATATGGGACCTGCCTCCAAAGAGATGCCGTGCTCAAGAGCATATCAGCCAGTTTTCTCATGCTCGCCCGTACCCAGCTTCAACTGATCATCCTCCACAATCATTAATTTAGTACCCAGGGCGCCGATCTCATGACAAGTCGCATTCTTAAAGTACTTTCCGACATGAAATGACTCTGATATCCTGGAATATTGACGTATTTGCTTATCAGAATCACTACTTGGCAATACCGCTGCTTTCATCTACGAAACCATCCCTCGCCATTATTTCACCCATCAACTGTTTCTCATTGGCACCATCTTTCAACCTCAACACTTTCAAGCACATCAAGAAGACCAAAATCTAGACTCAGCTGTCGCGACGCAACAATGATAACATCGAATGTCTCTAAAATGTCCCTTCGCCAGTCCTCGTTAGGTAACCGATTTACCTGTGGGAATGCCTCTTGCTCAACGAGAGTGTCCGCCCAGCAGACGTCGACCTCAGAGACAGCCAAGCTTCTGACCAATTCAGCACCTGGAGAGTTATCTATCTGCGATTGACCAGCCTTGAAACCGATGCCCACCACTAGCACACGAGGTGTTCGACTCACGACTCTCTGACGTAGGGTCTTTAGTACTCTCTGAGCTAGCTGTGAAGGCCGAGACTGCATCGCTAATGTAGCACGCTCCAACAGAGGGAAGTGACTATTAGAAAGGAGATAGAATGGATTGACCGGAATGCAGTGTCCGCCCACACCAACACTCGGAGTATATGGTATGTATCCAAATGGCTTTGTCGAGGCGGCTTCGCAGACTTCGTACGGGTCGATGTTGTGCGGAACACACGCGTCCGCCATTTCATTGGCATAAGCAATGCAAACCATTCTTTGGCAGTTCTCGTACAGCTTCATCATTTCGGCTACTTCTGGCTTCGACACAGGAATGATGGTGTCGAATATAGTAGAGTAGACTCGAGTGATGGCATTGAGGGAGCCGGGGACGATATCGTCTAACCCAGAAATAATCTTTGGAATGGATTCGACAGGAGGTTCAACGCGTCCGGGGTCGACTCGCTGTGAAAGTCAGTATCGAATGATTTAGAAGTCACCGAGTCGCGTACCTCAGGGGACATTCCTGCAAAGAACCTGTGGCTCGCGGCAAGAGGACCAAGAAGTTGGCGAGTCATGCCAACAGCTACAGAGCTCTCAACAACAACCGTGGACCCAGAACGGGCAACTTCTCCCACAGTCTTCAACGCCTCACGGAGATAAGAAGAGTCGATGGTCCTATCAGGCCGCAGAAGGGTTGGGACTGAGATCAAGAAGTGCGTCGCCGTGCGAAGATCGTGCGAGTCTTGAGAAAACTGCACATTCTTGTTGTCTTGGTACTCGACTTTGAGTTGTTGCATCCTTGCGGTAGATACATCAAACCCGATGACTCGGTATCTTGACGAGAACGAGTTGACGAGATGTTTACCAACGTATCCAACACCAATGACTGCGATGACGGGCTCGTCTTGCTGAGTCACTTGAGTGAAATGGCATAATGTCTGATTGATGGCAGTGCCGCAATCTGAAGATGAAGAGCTAAGAGGGGGACTATCAGGATAGAAGGCAAAGCTGTTGTCCAAACGGCTCCATTGTGAAGAGTCGCCAAGAGGCGGCAAAAAGAGCCTCTTCTTCTCCCTTTGAGAGACAGGACCTGGGATAGGCTTTGGGGGCATAACTTGAGCCATGTTTGGCAGCGGGCAATGATTGATGGAAGGGCTTTAGATTGAATTCTGAATTGGGATTCTGAGAAAATGGATCTGATTATATGCTTGTTTTTGTCGCCGCAGGCTTACAAACTCTACACTCTTAGATCTTAGTGACCACTATTACTAGGTATAACATTGAGAGCCATTAGTTGGTGCCTGAAGACCACTGAGTTTTCCTATCGGCGTAGTGAGGCTTTTCGTCTTGGACGTGTTTGCACAATGAGATCACGGCTATCATGGAGAACTCGACCTTTTTGCCCTCCGTTTTCCCATCATGATGTCGATCAAAAGTTCAAGCTAAGTTGGACCATGGAGGTCTAAAGAGATAGTCAAGGTTGATATTAACTAACTTAGTGCCCCTCCCAATCGGGCTTCTTGTGCTCGATTTAGTACCGATTGCCCCTTGCTCCACATTCCAGTCAGGTAATATAGCTTCCCGATGAGGAAGCAAACCATAGTTGATCTCCTTGATATAGTAAGGTGTATTCGCAAGGGGCAGCATGTGCAAACGGCAGCTAATGTAAGTCTAAAAACGAGTTCTAAACACCTGGTAACCTTGACGCCTTCCTACCTGAACAGCTGGGCAAACGGCGCTCTTATTGCAGGTACAGATACAACTATCGGACAATCTTCTTGTGCATCAGCGGCTTTAGACTTTACTACAGAAGACCGAATATTAGCGACGAGGTAGCTGCAATACTGGGTCATCCACCAATGAGTGTTTATATGCTTATACATGTTTACTTTATTGTATAACAACGAATTCTCGTGCTTGAAATAAACAAAACGGCATATAGATTGCTATCTCATTAGATTTGTCTTTGTGCGCCTCTCACATGAGCTGTAAGTGTAAATAAAGATATTTACTTTGTGTGTCGTTTGGAGAAGGGGTACTGACACCCAGAACACTCCGAAAATGCGCCACGGCCGTAGAGACAATCGTTTCTATTTCTTAGTGTCAATAATACAAAAACCTTTGGTCCTAGTATAGAAAACTTGTTAGTTAGCAAATTATTGAACTGTTGATCTTCTCTTAATCCGGCGTTCAGAGATGAAGCGTTGGAATAGTCACCTAAGGCGCGATCTCATGAATCCGCCAAGTGATCAGTTCACTTACTCGTGCTACACTAGCTTGAATAGCTACTATTAAGACCAGTCCGAGGATGCCGATTGGATTATTTCGTTCATCGTATCCAATATGGGAAACCTGTTTGCCATGTGACCAAAACTTCAAGCCCAAGCTTACATATAAGTATAGTCTTAAGCATAATGACGCCTATTCAGAGCACGTAACAGGGGTGATATGAAGCGGGCTCCTCAATCGTGGCAGATCGATTGGATAAGAGGTTTGGTGTTGACTGTATGGCGTTTGAATTACGAGTGTCGATACTAACGTCTCCATTCAAACTTGAGTTTGGCATCGTCCGTTAAGCCGAAAGAGTATCACACATACTACCTGGATAGAATAGGAGCGTATAACAAATAGTAATGTGATAGTAACGACCCTTGCTGCATTAGACAGGCGCTCGGTGGTCTAGAGGTGCTTCGATAGTTGTCGCCTTGATCACCACACCCTCTTGCTCGCCATGATAGCTCTAGGGGACAAACTCCGGCTCGATCATGCAGGTTTTTCAACCTCACCTATCTTTGGAGGATATTTACAATTGCGAGCTATACTGTAGAGGCTAATGGAGGACGTGTGGGTGTTGTGTTGTGATGGGACGGAGGTGCCGGGCAGCTTTAGTGAACATATCTAGCTCTCTGTAACAAGCTGTCAAAGAGGAGATGCCTTAGCGCACGGACGACCTGAGAGGCCACGATGTTCAAAAAAACTGCTTCGTTTACTATGTACTGTGGCATTAATCTAAAACGGGTTCATATCGACGTTTCAAAACTTACACCGCTGGACCTGACTAGATGACCTGCCGCATTCCATAAAACCCACAAACCTGGTACAGGGGAACCGTTAGAAGAGTTATTCTCGAACGTCGGAACGTTGGGAAACTCAAGTTGATGACTACGTACCACAGCTTGATAATCCATCCTGTCGTGTTAGTTGAGTTCCAAGTGTTGGCAACGGAGTATAACGCCGCTCCACGCCCCCCTCCAACACCGACTAGCATGATGCTGGTGGCGCGAAATTTAACGCTTTTTTGTGATCGGCAAACTAGTTTTTGATAGAACGTGTTTGAAAGCGTTGAAGCTAACGGCTATGATCAACATCACGATACACTTCAGTCCTTCATCCATGGTTTCAGCATGCACGGTGAAGCGCCTCATTAAGCCGTTGGTAATAGGAGTCAAAACAAACAGACACTTGCAGAGATAATCCTGCGCGAATATTTCGTCCCATGGACCAGGACCATATGATCGACGTCAGTGGAGGGATGATTAGCTTGCGATAGCGTTAAACTTGACCATGACAACTCAGTCAGAAAGCAAGCAAGCTTCACCGAAGTCGGCGGTGCAAGATGGACAGAGTAAGAGGATAGAGTGTCGTTGCAATGCACATCCTCGTAGATCGAACAGATGATGCTTGTGTTTATGCTTACTACCCACTCTGTATAACTCTTCTCTTGCTGTCCATGTCCATCTCTTCTTTCTTGTCAACTCTTGGATCGTTTGTATCGGTTCCTTGAACTATCGCTTGTTTGCCATACTCGCAAAATGGTAGCATCACATATTACAGAGACTGACAATGTCAGAAAGGGCGTAAGTAGATGCCTCATACTTCTCTAGCACGCACTGATAATCCATAGAAACAAGCCTGGCGAGGTCAAGATCCTCAGTGGAGGAAGTGTACTCCTCCTCCACCTTCATTTTTCACCAGAGGAGCAAACAACAAGTTTGTCCTCAAGGATATTGATGGACATTTCCACGATGTGCAGCTGGATGATATCCTCCAAAGAACCAGTCTGGACGATACACGCTCCTCCGATGAGAGCTTGGGTCCCTCGTTGTTCACTGCATCTCCCTCTTACAAGTCTTCATTTGCCCAAACGCCCATCACTTCCCTCAAATCGCTATACCCATATAGCAAACCTGGCAGTCTTTCTCCATCTGGATCTTCTTCTCATCAGGTTCATCTCATAGTTCCACAACCGAGACTTCCAGATCCAGTTGCTCGGCGGCGAGATAGTGGTTCACTGTATAGCGTCGAAGATATCTCCATCAAGGCTCGTGCATATACTGCCAATGCAACTCAGACTTCGCCTCGGAATTCCCTTTTGAGACAAAATGCCACAGATCCTACCTCCAAGGTTGAGATCGACTCTGAGTCGCAGAATTTGGATGAGTACTTGAAAAAGTACGGCCAGAGGAAAGTAACTCGACACAAGTGGATTATGACCGGGTTTTTGATCTCTGTCAAGTAAGTTTCCCTTACAAATTCACCCAGCGCAGAAGATTCTAACATCTTATAGCTTTATGTTTATCTTTGCATCTTGGTGGTGGCCTCGATACTACTACGTCTATATCCCATTCATCTCATTCCCATTGGTCCTTAACTGTATTATGATTGCCTCAATCATTTGCATTAGCCTCAAGAACCTCATCGTGACTCAGAAGATTATTGAGCCAGACCATGTTGAGAATCTGGTTATGATCATGCCTTGCTACAATGAGACTCTGGAAGAATGCACCAAGTCGCTTGACTCTCTTGTCGAACAGGTCGGCATCGACCACCATAAGAGAGGCATCATGGTCATCTGTGATGGCCGTGTCCGTGGACCTGGAATGGAGAAGACGACAGCTCAGTACCTCAAGGAAGATATCTTTGTTGGAAAAATCCACTCAGAGAAAATCCGTGGTGCATACAGAGCCTGGGACGGTCAAGCCATGGATGTCGATATCTCATGGGGTTACTACAGGAGTGTGCCGTTCTACTGTATCATCAAAGAACAGAACCAGGGCAAACGCGATAGTCTCATCGTTGTACGTTCGTTCCTTTACAAGTACAATATCCGAGCCACCAAGCCCACAACCATCTTCTCGTCCCGGTTTCTCCTCTCAATGACTGATTGGCTCTCCCAAGAAGTCAGAGTCGACCAAGTCGATCATCTGATCGGCATGGACGCAGATACTGTCTTCCAGAGCAACTGCATCTCTGAGCTTCTCAAAGAGTCAAAGTATCCCAACACAGTTGGAGTTTGCGGCTACGTTGCGGTTGACTTCAGTGGGGGCAATTGGAACTTATGGTCTATCTATCAGAATGCCGAGTATACAATTGCCCAGGGACTGAGACGGTTGCATCAATCGATAGCAACCAAGAAAGTCTCCTGTTTGCCTGGATGTTGCCAATTACTCAAGATTTGCGACATGACATGTGGCGACAAGGTCCTTATTGAGCAATTTGGATACTATCCCAGACCTCTGGACGGTATGATCAAACGCATTCGAGCCACTGCATCTGAAGATCGAAACCATATATGTCAACTTCTCACCACTTTCCCCGAGGCACAAACTCGTCAGGCTTTACGTGCGAGGGCTTACACGGATGTCCCCCATTCTTGGAGCGTCTTCCTTTCTCAACGTCGCCGTTGGACGCTGGGGGCTACAAGCAACGACTTGCTACTGTTTACGGCTCGCCATTGCCAATGGTGGGAACGTATACTGGCATTTTCAAACGTTCTTACCTGGTCTCTCAACGTCTTTGTTATCGCCTCTATCGGTTGCATGATCGTGGCTTTTATGCATCAGCCATGGTGGATCATCATGGCATTTGCAGGCATCATGATTGTCCCTCTCATCTACTACATTATCATGGCAATTTGGCTCCCAGAGTCAATGCTAGAGAGATTTCAGTATCTCCTTGGTTTGTTCATATTTGTTGTCCTTGGACCATTTTTGAATATTGCTGTCATGGTGTTTGCAGTGTTCAACATGGATAGTTTTGGCTGGGGCAAGACCAGGAAAGTTATCGTCGAGACTCCCGAGGAACAGCTACAGGAGAAGCAGAACATCGTGGATACAGGCAGTGGCTCAAACTCTTTACCAAGAACTTTCAGTAGCGACCAGAGAGAGGAGGTGGCTACAAGTGCGACGGTCAGGAAGCCTGCTGTTGTATACGTGCCTCCAACTACACAGCACTTGTAGTCAGAATAGGAATAGCACGTGATAAGTACACCAAAGTAAATAATAATTTTAGGCAACTTAAACCTATAGTGAACTAAATGATTCGTTTAAGAAGCTTGTATGTTCGTACCGTTACTAGTGTCGACCACAAGTTCTCCTGCAGTAGCTCGTCAGCCCGACAAAACATTCCGGTCCCATCTTCACTCCACCTTGCCGATCTGAGTCTCGTGATTCGCATCTTAGTACCTCTCTAGATAGGTGATTACCACTGAATGCAAGTCTAGTCCTCACACCCTACGCTTCGGCCTAAAAAGCTGGCGTTTACATTTCAGGTAGTCCAAAGTATGTATCTGTGGCGTTAGACATCGGGAGTGGCACTTGGATACCGGATCGAAACATACTGGTCATGTCTTAGGTCAGGGAAAGATGGCCATGAGCCAGGAACAAACCTGTACGTTGAAAAACCGTTAGTGAGAACTTTTCTAGTTCTGATAGCCTCCACACACACACCCCCCTTGTTGTCAATGGTGTCTTGGATACCAAGTGTGGATGACCCCGTTGAAGCTATATCGTCCCAGTGACTGAAGTTATCTAGTCTAGATGCTCAATCGGGATCCCATGTTGGCCGGTCAGTGTTATGAGTTCCAAACGAGGATGGTTGACCACCTCTACCATCACAATCACATCGAGTGACCCCACGCGATATTCTGCCGGGGGCTTCTTCCTTGAACCCGGTCCTTGGAAAGCTTGAACTAGCGGACTAAATCATGTTTCCAACGTTGAATCGCCACTGATTCATGTTTGTCTGGTGAGAAGGTGGTCCGAGGTCGGGCTGGACGCTGTCTTCGTCATGAGCTGCTCATCCTGATAGCGCAACACATGTGAACACTTCTGATGGTGTTAAGGATCCAGTTGTCAGCCTCTACTTTTAGAACTGCTCCTGTCAAGCACGTAACATACATATATCTAGCGTTTCCGGCGTACTTATCTGCTGATCATCACTGCCCATCACTCACTGCTCAAAAGACATATTCATCACTACCAATTCATTGGACCATCTTCAACCTACTTCACAATGAAGTCTTTGACTCTCATACTACTGGCTGCTCTACCAAGTGTGGTATATGCGGATGGCCTCGTCGCCAGGCGCAGAGGTGCGGAGTTCAACATACATGTCCGTCATGAAGACGATGCCTCACATCAGCCCGAAAGGCTCTCTAAGCGAGCCTCTTGCGGCAAGAGTGCTGGCTCTTGTCCCAAAGGACAATGCTGTTCTGAATCTGGCCAGTGTGGAACTACTTCTGCTTATTGCACCTCACCGCAATGCCAGATGGATTATAGCAATGGCAATTGTGATGGCAGGTATGTGTGTTGTCAATACAGATTATCAGACTACTCACAAGCTACAAGCAAGAAACCAAAGGGCGAAACTACGGAAAATATACCCAGGTCAACTTCCGGCAAAGCTCCATATGGTAAGCATAAAAAACCAACTACTCAGCTCACAGTTCTAACCAGGGACTAGACAAGTACATCATCACCTGTACCACTCCTGGGATCGTGGCTCTCACTTTCGATGATGGCCCTTACAAGTATACCAATCAAGTCCTGGATGTCCTCAAGAAACATAACATCAAAGCAACATTTTTTATCACGGGTAACAATCTAGGAAAGGGCCAAATTGATGACCCTTCCAAACCCTGGCCCAGTATCATCCGTCGTATGCATTCTGAAGGTCACCAGCTTGCCTCTCACAGCTGGTCACATGAGGATCTCTCAGCTGCATCTGTTGAGCTCCGTAAACAGCAGATCATCTACAACGAGATGGCCTTCCGCAACATCCTTGGTTTCTTCCCCAAATATCTACGTCCTCCTTATGGAACCTGCTCCCGAGTTTCCGGTTGTTTAGATTACGTGACCAAGCTTGGTTACCACGTCGTGAACTGGAACATTGACACAAAGGATTACTTGAACGACTCGCCGAGCAAGATTCAAACCAGCAAGAACACTTTCTCGGACGGCGTCTCTACTCAATCGCAGTCAAATAGCTATATCGAGTTGAGCCATGATACACATGAGCAGACAGCTTACAACTTGACTGAATTCATGATCAAGACACTAAAGGCCAGAGGATACCGTGCTGTTCCTGTTGGAGAGTGTCTTGGGGATGCCCATGAGAATTGGTATGTTGATGCCAAAAGCACAAAGTCCGGTAGGTCAATCCAAGGGAGAGGCAGTTGTGGTAAGTGACCGTGACAGTTGTTGATCTGATAGTTAATTCCACTCCGAGCAGATCCTCCCCCTACTTCTCCCGCAACTACCAAAGATGGTACTTGTGGCACCAAGAATGGCCTTAAGTGCACAGGATCCAAATGGGGAAACTGCTGCTCATACAACAACTTCTGGTACGTCTTGAAAATAAATCTATCTACTCGAGGGACGTAACTAACCAAGAACATTGTTCTAGTGGTTCGACATCAGGCTACTGTGACGGCGGATGTCAATCCAAATATGGAGAGTGTAACAAGATAAAGCTAGACAGCAAGCTCATTGTCTCGGATAACGGACTCTGCGGCGAGAAGTATCACCAGACCTGCGAGGGATCTCGTTACGGTAACTGCTGCTCTAAATACGGCAACTGGTATGTTCTGCCTGGTGACACTCTTCTTGTATTGGTTTTAACATTGTTTCCAGTGGTAAGACGAGCGAGTACTGTGGAAACGGCTGTCAGAGTAGCTTCGGAACTTGTCCATATACCTGACGATCCAATGCTGGTCACTTCAGTGGATTCGGCTTGGGTACTGTCGTATGACACTATTGGTTACGGTTCTCGTATTGATGGTTGACTTGTTTAGCTACGTCGTAGTGGATTAGGATTGCTGTTGCTCAGACTTTCGTTTATACCAATAAACTATGACTATGCTGCGAGGTAGTCTCGGAGAGTTTCGCCGCAAGACTGCTGCCTTCGTCCCTTGATTCTTATTGATAACGCTCATATCAGGCTCTGGTGATCCTTGCTACCGTCGTAGGACCTGCCTGGGCGGGTAGCCGAGCAGTTGCAGAAGAGAGCTCGATTTTCAGTTCGGCTATGCCAATACGGCCGAGTGCCTGAGCCGTAGGTAGCTAGTGGAATTTTCCCTCTCGAGCTCTATCACGAGATCGTATTCAAGGACGTCAAGGCGCGAGACTAACCAAAGATGGTAACCTGCATCTACGACAAACAGTCCAGCCTCGTTCTCACCAGCCTAACCCACGCAAGTACACTAGATGTCATCAGCTGCATAGTCTGCTTTGTACCTTTGCCATTGGTGCCAGTGTCTTTTGACTCGTTGACATCTTTGATGGCGTTGGCAAACATTCAGGGCGCCGTTACTCGTATGTAGAAACCTAGACTCAGTCCGAGTCTCAGCCCTGGCAACTCGAGATAATGGCGGATCTAGCCAGCCACACGGCCGGACTGCATGTAGCCGCCGCATCGTGCGTGCCTGCGGAAATCTTGCCCTATTTGTCGACTCTTTTCCATATAGTACGGGTTTCAACATATTCATCGTTGACAATTACTATCGGTTCGGAAATGTAGCCGCGGAAGTGACACTCTGGATTTGAACATGTTTGGCCTAGTGCAGATACATTCATTTCAAAGGCTGTCGTCATGTTTGACAACAAACCATCAAGATTTAAACTCAAAGAAGACTTAACCATGTGGTGGACGGGCGTTGGCTGAGACTAAGTTGGGGCCAACAGCCATGACCTTGACAGGCATATACATCTTGGCAACGCCCACGAAGATTCTTTTAGCCCCCCCAGGCTGCAGTTTGTTCATCAAACTGTTTGACCGCGGTGTGTGTACCGACCATCATCTGATCTCCATATCGGTACTTTATGACAGAAATCAAATTAAGCGCTGCAAATCATATTATCTTGTGATTCATGTTGGTGATTGGGTTTGAGAGAGTATATTGACGAATTGGCAAGGACATATCAAAGAACTTGTTGATTAATCAACCAACAAGAGACATAGAATGAGGCCGCTATTGATAATGATACGGAATGGCCTAGATCAATCAAGTCATTTGCCAGATACACGAGAATTTGTGTTGGTGGAAGTGTTTGGTGTTGATTATCCTCGTGTGCAAATATAGCTTCTTGCAGCACTTCCAAAAGTAGTCTCTGTGACTCGTCTCTAAACTGGGTAGTTTGTGTCACTGTAGATAAACTCTAGAGAGATTAATAGACTACGCCTGCAATAGAAACTTGATAATTAGCTATTTATCCAAGCTATACGGAGTAATAGAACTGTCCTATCTTATTTATGCATAGCCTATCTAATACGTACTGCACTAATTACTTGGCATCTCTGCGTTTCTCGAGTATCACAAGAATACTTCAGCGCGGACGACAATCCGATCAGAACAAAGGGAGATCGTAACGTTCCTGGATCTTGATTTCTTCCGCTGCGCACACGATGTTTCTCGTACTCTTCCATGTTTTCTGTGTTACACAGCGTGTGCCTGCAGCAAGCACTACATTAACACCATACGTCTCCATCATTCTGGACCAACAAGTCTTACCAAGTATCTTCCTTGACAAAGTCGACATTGTCCTGGTTAGCTCGGGCCCGAGTTGAATACCATAAAAGGCAACCTCAGTAGCCATCCAACAGCCACAACAACCACACCCTCTTGCAGGCCGTTTTATTGTCACTTAGATAGCAAACGCGCGTGGCCATGATTGACCAGGAATAACACTGTTTGCTTCAGACAAGGATGGTCATGTATCTGCTCATTGTACAATACAGTGTGCGAGGCGTCAACGGTTTCGTCCACCAACGCCCCTTGAGGCATGCCACATGGAAAACTGCGTTGAAGGGAGGTCCAAGCTTCGAAGCCCCTGGTCAGCTATTGATTGCATGTTACAACAAATCCAAATCGGGACCGACGGACAAGCTGCTATGTCGATCAACTTATTCATCAAGGCAGCACCAGCAAGTATCAAGTAAGATGTGGGCATCGCTGCTTCTTTGCATTAACAAAAAAAGCTAATCTGTCAAACCCCAATAGAAAACCATAGGCCAGCCTGTAGATAAATATACACGGTTAAGGGTGCAACGTCGACACCGTAGACCACGTATATTTCAGCGATCTGCTCGCTATTTCTCTCAAATCTGTACACACCCTCGGATGGTGGATATATCCTTGGTCTCTGAAAAGACTCTCCGAGAACTAACCCAGCTCTATTTTCTTAGCAAGAGCCTTGGAACCAACCGATACCCGTGATCAAAAGCCGTACCCTCAGTCTGTTGGATAAAGACAGAAATGGTGAAAAGAAAACAAGCAAAATAAAAAAGGTACCCTTTGCGCGCAACTTCATGAAGGGGTAGTAGTAATCTCACAGGGCCTTCAACTTTGTAGGCCCTTTTCCCTGAACGCCATGAAAAATCCCGTAGTTTGTCATTAATAATAACCTTGGAGAACCACCAGAGACCGTATGACCGATCTATCAAGTCGTCCCGCCGTGCGCCGCTTTTGTTGGCAATTTGAGGTTTTTGCTCCGAAAAAGGAAAAAAGAATCGGCGGCTTTCATCCTTGTCAGCGCCGTCAGAGACGATCGCCATGTTGGTGGGAACTGCCACCATTGAAGTCGATGTTTCCATTAAAAGTAATGTTCCCATTGAAGTCAATATTCCCGTTGAAACCAATGTTATCACTCCCGCCGTCCGAGGCCGTGATTGTGAGGTGGCCAGCATTCACGGGTCTCTGGCCACCATCCTACATGACTGTCGAGGCCAGAAGGCGCTGTTCCACATCGTCCATACCCATACCATCCATGCGGGGGCCTTCCATTCCCTGAAGTCTTTGCTCAATTGCCTGGAATCGCGGCTCGTAGCCGCCAGCTCTCGCTTCCAGATTCTCCATCCGCTTTTCGATGTTGTCGAGGCGCTGTTCGATGCGCATTAGACCCTGAGCCATGTCGTGGCTTAGACGGTCGAGCTTGTTTGTAAATGACCGGATAGACGTGGCGAGCGGCGCGTTCTCCTGGCCAGGCGTGCCAGCAGGAACTCGCGGTTCGTGGTTGTGACGTCCCTCTTGGATAGCAAAGCGCCATTGGTTCCCGAGCTGGACTTCGCAGACAGCTTTGGCGCGAAAGGGGCAATCAATTTTGCGCGTAGAGGGATTGCGCTTCTTAGCAGTGCTGTTATACTTGACACCGCCGCGATCGCAAACAAGGTCGTAGCGGGTGGGCTTTCCGTCGCGGTAGTTTGAGGCGCGCAGCTTGACGATACCATAGCCCTGGTCTTTAGCTACGCGCTGCACGGATGCCATCAAATCATCAAAGGTCCTGAATATCCCTTCTGGTGGGGGTAATAGCGCTGGAGGTGGTGTATTCGGCATGACCAGTGATTGAGCCAGGGTGGCGGTTGTAACGGGTAGTTTGGGGAATGTGGGGGAGGGCAAATAGTTTGCCCAAGGAAAAAGAGCGGCTTCGGTGCGGTATAAGAAGTCTTGGTGCGAGGCGCAAGATGATATCGCGTACAGGCGAGATGTGGTGTTGGTCGTGGTCGCGGTGGGAGTCTGTATTGGATGGATGTACGTAGTGTGTAGGTAGTATGCAAGAGGCTGGGCTGTGAGGACTTTCCCAATCCGCACTGTCGAACAAGTATGGAAACTAACAAGGTTTAGTGTTGATCCGGTCCGGGCAAGGCGGGCCAGTGCCTATGAAGCCAAGCCTGCACAAGGGCGGGTCATTGGATGCAAGTTGGAGGGTAGGTACGTACCTGAAGCTTTCTTTCCGCGTGTCAAGAGGGCAGTTGCAGGTGAGGTAACAAGCAGGGTACAGAACAGCCTGGGCCCGAGGTATCTGTAATGGTAGCTGATGGAAGGTACAGTACCTGACTGGAAAGGTTTTAGGGGTGTGGAGGGGTTAATAACGTGGGCAACGATTTTGAAAAGCAAAGATAAGAGCTCGTGGCGCTTTAGGCAATGCCTGCGTTTGGTAAAGAAATTGGAAGGAAGTGAATCACGGAATGTGGACGAAAAGAGAGAGTGAAGAATTGATGGAATTCTGAGGCGATGGGGATGTCTTGCTGGATCCAAGTTTTGATATAAATCAAGTTCGGTTCTGAAGGGGTGTGAAGCTTCACGGCTAGCAGGACATCATAATACATCCATATCAAGCACGTGATAGACTGAATGAAGCGTTTGGGTTGGTAGGGAGTGAGTGAGAGGTAGAGAGAGAGGCATTGGTCATTCACTGCCCAGCTTCCGTAGTAGTAGGCAACGGGCAGGCGCAGCAAACCACGAATCGTTTCATAGATATTGATTGATTGAGTACTTATCTCGCCTCGCGATGAATCCCCAGACTAAAACTACCTATGACAGACAGTAGTGATGCGCTGCGTTGCGCTCTATAGAACAAACGTCATTCACAACAGGCACTAATCGACACGGTGCGGGCTCTCCCCAAACAAACAAGCTCGCTCCAGTTCCACTCCCCAGTGTTAGGTCCTCTGGTCCTGTTCGTTCCTGGTTCCTGGGCCCTTGCTTGATTGAGGCTCTGGCTCAGACTCGTCATTTGAAAACATATCAAAACGCCTGGGCGATCTATGCAATACTATCAACTTTATTACCCTCATCTCACTCTTCTGCCTGAACTCAATAGAGAGTTCAAACAGAGTTGCTCAAAACACTGAAAGCGGTAGAAGTATCACCGACGGTCAAAGCTTTCTCCATCCCCCTTAAAATCAGCCCCCCACGTTACGCAGGGCAAAAGCGACAAGACACTCAACTTCTCTATATATGTACACCATATACATATACGTATTCTCAACTTCTAGAACAATTCCCTGCATCGACAGAGCATAGTCAACAAGCACTGGCCATTCAGACTGTTGCACCCATCTCGGAATAAAAATAGAGCCCTGTCCACTTTTGTCTGTCGGATCCTTTCCCAATCCTTCACAAAAGGCTCTCATTTGTTCATCGGACTTCGGGCAACCACGGCTCTCGTGTTGCCCTTCAGCCCCCCTCAAGTCCTGTATACCTACGTTCGAACGGGCATACTACCCTATTCTCAACAATGAACCAGCAGCCTGCCGTCCAGAACCAGGCGCATGCTCAAGCGCCAAATAGCGCCGGGCAGGATGTCTGGGATGAGCAGCGGCTTGAGGAAGCTATGAAACGGCTCAAGCTTCTGCATATCAAGGTACCGTCGTTGTCTAACACGAATGCTAACAAGATACAGACTTGCTGACCAGGCTCTCATCTTAGGTCCGACGTCTGAATGACACCATCCCCAAGATGATCAAACCGCTTGTGCAGAAGCAACCTTCACGTAGGTCACCCAATTTGTGCTTTTCCAGGAACCCGCTGAGCTGACCATGTTCTATCTATAGCCGATGCTATGTTTGCTGCTTTCATGAACTCGGTCACTGAAGCTCAGGCCAACATCAAAGAAGTCACCGATTTGATGCGCGATGAGAAAAGTCGCGAGGTGTTTGCCCAGGCCAAAAAGAGAAAGGCCGAAGAGCCTGAAGGTATTGAGAGTTGGGAGTACTACGATCATCCAGATTGGTTCAGGATGGATCAAGAGTGACTGGATCATTGACATGGCGTTTATGAGTTTTACTTGGGCATGGTGCTGTAGGCGTTCTTTTATGGTCAAGATGCATTTTTCTCATGTGTTCATACATTTTCAGGAGTGAACACCTTAGTTAGTAGGTAATACAAGAACTATGACAACCGAACACGATCCGACTATTCTATTATTGCTCTAACTCAGCTACACATTGTAACTTCACCTCAATAAGTGGCAGCTCCTACTTACTCTTCCCACTATTTTACGATCAGCCAATCCAGAGGTTTTCTACAATATAAAGTCTAGCCTCAACCTGGGGAGTGTGGCTGACACTGAACCCTGCAAGTCGATCAACTACCCATTGTCAAAGAGAAGGGGTATAACCTCAAACATAGACAACATAGCATGTTTGATTGTATTAAAAGATGACCTATAGGTACGGCCAGACTGAAATTTACGATAATTGTTCAATTAGATTATTTCTAAAGTCAACTGTACCCAAGTTAGCAATTTGCCAGCAAGTTGAAGCAGCACTGGTTCAGAGTGGAGGTGCTACCCACCCGCTCTTTCCTCGGATGCTCAGGTCACGTGGCTCGGGGCTCCGAGGAAAGAGCCACCCACGAAAAATTTCCCAAATTATCCAGATCCAACGAGCCAACTCTTCGCCCAGCCGTCACCACCAAATTTTCCACGTCGACAACCTCAACCGCCGCAAAGATGGTCAACATGCGCGTTCAGTACCGCCGACGCAACGGGCAAGTACCCGCCTCTGCTCGTTCGAAACCGACTCGTCGAGCTGTATATTTTAGCCCACGGCCGTAACTAACAATTTGTTGCACAGCTACAACACCACCTCCAACCGAACCCGAGTCATCAAGACTCCCGGTGGTGATATCCGTCTGCTTCACATCAAGAAGCGAGGCACTGTCCCCAAGTGCGGTGACTGCGGCTCCAAGCTCTCTGGTGTAAGTGCCTCTCGAGAATCGATGGGATTTTATGCGATGTGATGCGGGACAACAAGACGAACACGAGACACGGGTATTGGGTGGCTTGGGGCGAACGATTATGACACCACCATGGACGAAAGGTTATACATGCCGTGATCTTGCATGGCACCCGACGATTTGCCAAACCAGCCCCCGATTCGTCTCGTCTTGCTCCATCACCGCAGAAAAGTCCCGACTTGCTTTCGGAAACTTGGAACTAATTCAACTCTCTAACAGATCCCCGCTCTCCGACCTCGCGAGTACTCTCAGATCTCCAAGCCCAAGAAGACCGTTCAGCGCGCCTACGGTGGTTCTCGATGCGGTAACTGCGTCCGTGACCGCATTGTCCGAGCTTTCCTCATTGAGGAGCAGAAGATCGTCAAGAAGGTGTTGAAGGAGCAGGAGCAGAGCCAAAAGAAGAAATAAATTAAATCCTAATCGGATTTGGCTTTCTGCGTGGGAATGGCAAGGACCTCTGGGGATTCGGTTCATTGCTTTGGTGTTCAATAGGCAAAAAGGGACTGAA
This sequence comes from Fusarium armeniacum, assembly GCA_013618295.1. Classification (NCBI taxonomy): domain Eukaryota; kingdom Fungi; phylum Ascomycota; class Sordariomycetes; order Hypocreales; family Nectriaceae; genus Fusarium; species Fusarium armeniacum. The sequence continues at coordinate 81,249 of JABFER010000043.1, forward strand.
GACATGATACATCGGGCCGCGGCCAGAATGGATGGCCCTCTGCTGTCTTAGGACTGCTACTATCCTCTTGGTGACTTGAATGACAAAAGAACATCAAGCTGGCGTGGACTGATGCCATTCGCACGAGTGATGATTCTGTGGACTGGTTGATGTGTGTCTGTCTCCAACACACATTGGCGTGATGTGAAATAAAAGTTACCGGCGCCAGACGGTCAAAATATACAAGCCTGAAATTTTCTCATATCTGCATCCAATTGTCGGTCATAATCATTCTTGAAATGATATACATGTTTGCTGTGTTGGAAGCATACGTACCTACATAGATTAGGCTGGTACAAATTGAACATCATGACGTGCGGGACGGCGAAAAAATACCCGTTCCCCACGTAAGTTCGATGTCTATGACCTATCGCAACTCCAACATCTAAATCGCCCTGGTCTCGCATCAATCTTTCTTCTTGCACCCTTCGCACCCTCGACATCCCTATAGTCGCTACGGAGTCATGGCATCACGAAGCCTCGTCCCATCATGTAGCGCGCACCGTGCTGTGCGCCAGGCCCTCGCCAGACCTCGTTCCTCCATCACAGCTTTCAGAACCACGGCCGCGCCAGCCCTATCTCCTCTACAGGCGTCTGCTCGAAACCAGCGACTCTTCCACGCAGTCCCAAGCCGAAGAAAGGACCAACAACCGCCAGCGCAGCCTCCACCAACCGACTTCGGCGAACTCGACGTGCTCGGCAATACCCCAGCGCCCTCTACTTCGGTCGACGTGTGCATGTACGATGGATTCGGGCTTAACAGCGGCCTCACAGTTACGGGCGGTAATGGTGTCCTATTAATTGATGGAGAGGTGTTCCACTGGCGACCATGGGAGGCCAAGGGTTCCATGAACCTCATCAACAAGAAGGGCCAATTCGAGCTCCCACCTAGTGCATTTGCTCTCTTTGACCTACTATGGCCTAGACCTGGTGTGTGGAATTCTACATTTCTGCTATCCGCGTCAAACAGATGGCGGTCTCTGCATGGAAACGCTCAGCTAACGCAGTTGCAGATCTTCTGATCATTGGAGTTGGACCATCAAATGTGCCATTAGCTCCCGAAACGAGGCGAGCAATATCCGAGCTTGGTATGCGAATCGAGCTTCTAGATACCAGGAACGCGGCTGCCCAATTCAATCTGCTAGCTACAGAGCGAGGTGTATCGAATGTCGCGGCTGCTTTAATACCCATTGGATGGAAGGATGGCGTTGGGGCGAAATGAGAGCATAGCGTTATTGTATCACATTGGTGATCTTGTGTACGTTTTGTTGTAAAAATACGGATTCGGCAAGTTGTTTCGCCGTGTTAGATGTTGATGTTAATAAAGTACTGGCTTAAGCATCATCATATAACTAAACTAAATCTTGACGTATAGTAATAATTATTATTGTCGGATGGCGTCAAAACTCACAGTTTGTCGAAATGAACATTACCAATAAAGAAAAGTGATAGAAGAAATTGTGTGATCTTCTGTTGGAAATAGCTCCAATCACTAAGAGTTGAAACCACCATCGTGTGTCCTTCAGGGTAGTCACCTACCTGCGGAAATGTTAATTTATGAAAAATCAGGCAGAATTGGCACGTATTTTAATGGTGCTTCTGGGGAACGGGAGTTTTAGTTTATTTCTCATCATTGACTACTGCTATTTTTAATCACTGGATTATCAAGGCTCGTGCAGGAAAAGGCAGCTGAAGTATTTGGTCGAACACATTCGTTGTTACATTGTTCATTTTAGAGGTCGGCGTGAATCAAAACTGTATGTTGTGTGACCGCTAACATTTATTCATTAATTAACTATATAATGTGTTGCTTGCTCGCCATCGCTTTCGGCCAATTAGACATTGTATCGCACATGAAGTCTGTCTAGAAAATGATTGTGACGAATTCCGTTAGGTCTCGCCTTAGCAAATGTTTCGATGGCTTCCTTAACGTCAAAACCGCACCGCTCAACGAGATAACACACAATAAAGTACCCCGTGCGGTTGAAGCCATAATGGCAGTGAACTCCGATCACACATTGCTCTGGATCGCTCCATTTCTCCGTAACAGCGCGTTCATTCTGTTTCTCGCGGAGTTCATCGACTAACTTGATGAAAGCCTCAATCTCATGTGGTTGTGGGGGGATCTTGGAGACTGTCGGAAATTTGTGATAACGGATGCCGGCCCGCTCGAGGCCACGAGGGTCGTATACAGGCTGGTCCTTAGAAATGTCGATGACATCTTTCACAATAGAACTCCATTTTGAAACGAATTCCTGCGGACAGTGCACGTCATCCGCTTCACGGAGCGTTTTGAGGGCACGGAAGACAGGCTTGCCAGCAGGTCCAATCGGATGAGACACAGGGTTGACAGACTTCCATTTGTTGAGATTCTTGACGTCCCATTTCCCTTCACGTGAAAGATATTGCAGTTGCCAGGCAAGAGATAGTCTTCCCGTGACATTTGTAGCAAGAAAATCGGATATCAACCCGGCAACAACCCGAACCGAGCAAGGTGTATATAAAACTGCATGTGTTGCAGGTGCCGGCATTACAAAAGCCTGAACAATCTTTTTAGGGTGATCTGGCTGAGGAGGTAGCTCAGTCATAGTCTCGTTCGGAGTTGAGGGATCAGTAGGGCTGCCGCCCTCAGGCGGAGTTTCGACCTTTGGAGACTTCACTTTCATAAAGTCTGCATCGGTGAGGTCACCTATGGTTTGCGGGATATGATCTTGCAGCCGTGTTGAAGTATTGACAGGGGCAGCAGTGTCGATAATAGCCCCGTGCGTCTCTTCGCCATCTTCTGATTCTGGAGATGTACTCTTTGGGTCCAGAACTTCGACAATCTTGTCGGCTTCCTCTGGTGAAACGACGTTATCCCTCTCGCCAGCGATGAGGAAAACAGGAATGTCCAGCGCTGCCCAGGTGTCCAGAGTCGGGATGCCACCCGTGGGTTTGCCATTATTGTAAACTGGTAGCGCACCATTTGCCATTCGTCTCCAAACCGGGGTACGGCTTTGCTTGTTGAAACGATACTGCAGTTTTCGAGTGGCTTCATCAGCACCCTGTCCAACAAAGCGTTTTACACTTGCGCTCTCGGGGCCACCCCAACCGTCCCAAGCACGCCACAAATCGAACAACCAACCTGGAATCCACATAGCTTTCCTTGCCCATTTCGTCACCGACTCACTGGGAGGATTTGCTACTGGACAAATGGCTATTAGTCCTACCACATGTTGCGGCAGGGTGGTGGTATGAGGAAGCTCGGTATTGGCCAATTTCGCAGACAGAGCAGTGCCCATGCTATGGCCGATCAGAACTACACGCTGGCCTGCATCTTTGTCCCGGTAATCATCGATTATGGTTTCCAGGAGCTCTACCAAAGCTTCTGTCGTATAAGCTGCCCAATCCGTGACCGAGAACTCAGAACGACCACATCCTGGGTAGTCGATTGCTAAACAGGGGGCCTCGTCGACAAGACTGCATAATAAAGGGTGGAACTGGGCAACGGAACCTCCTAGACCATGTAGAAAGACCAGAAGAGGCAACGGAGGTTTCGGTAGTTGATCGGCTTTAGCATGCTGTCGGTAAAAAATTCGAATGCCAGAATACTCGAAGCCGCGGCTCTTGTAAGTCTTGAATTCTGAATGATCCCTGAGGAGGGGAGGGTCCGTGAGATGAGGGTCAGTGGAGTCGACAGCATCCTGGACGACGTCCACTACCTCTTCAGGAGCAGCCATGACGTGGGCTGTCCAAATTTGAAGGTTCAAGTGAGGGTATAGATGGTGACGTCGATTAGTCGCTGTGTTGCGAAAGGCTCCGTATTGACAACGGAAGTGGAAGTGCGTTGAAACTGGGCAGTGATTTGGCAAACCGCCCTGTCTACCTAGCTGTATCAGAGATTGCAGTGTTGAGTCACCACCAATACGGTGACACAAGAGAGTAACACAAACTCGCGTCGCTGCTATATATCACCACGGCAATCTTGATCCAGCATGACAAGCCGCTAATAATCCAACGTCAGAATATATGATACAGGCCGGAACATTTGTGAAGACTCACCTAATGAAAGCTTGAATGAATTTTCAGGCCCAGCCAAGTTTTAAATCTCGACCCTTGAAGAAGCCCCACGGAAACCGCGTCAAGTCGAGGCGTGCTCAAGAGAAACCCAGGCTGATGAAGTTTCTATTCGAACAGTGTCAAAAGTCGATACTGAATTCGATAAATTTATTAGTGGGTATTGAATAGCTTTGCTAAATTGATGTTTGATCGACGATGATGAATTGCGAGATTGCGTTTGAGTGTCTTGGTTTAGTCGCAGGAGCCAATTGGATTGTCTCCTTCTGCATTGGGGGAAGCGACGAGATCACTATTGGAAGGAATTACTCTCGAGCGAATTTGTGGGTCTGAATATCAAACAGAGATATTGACAGTCTTGGATAGTACCCAGTTAGGTACCTACCTACCTAGATACTAGGTAGGTACCTGGGTATTTAGATCTGAACGTCTTAGAGGACGTTGATACGAAAGTGGATGAATTTTTTGAAGCACCATTGAGGTTAAGGTGACTGCAATCTGGAGTTTAGATGGTGATCATCAACTCTTAGACCTCATTGTCGTCTCAAACACAATGGCACATTTAAGTATGCTACGCAGCGCTCAGTATATCAACAGGGAAAAAAAACACTCGGCCCATTAGCCTAAAGGATATAGTACTTTTAGTCACTTGATCCCATCTTCGTCCTGTTTTGAGGCTGTATATTTTCTACATGTTAACCTAGACCTCAACTGTTCGCTGCCCCCAATCGGCTCATCTCAAATCATAATCTCTATCTATATCCTCCACCTCTTTCATAAACCGTATTCTCATACTATAATGTCCATTAAGCCTTGATGGCATGGTACTTGTTTCCAAGAGCCCACACCTCATCGAGTGCCTCCATACCTGCACCCTGAGCTTCGACCTTGCTCATCTTGTCCTGCAATTCCTCAGTGATGGCGTCGACATCAACCTCCAGGTACTCGCGCAGATACTTGCCCACGTCGGTGTTTTCCACGTTACCGCGGATGTTCTCCGTTCGGGGTCCACCAGAGCTGTAGATGTTGACATCGACAGCGGTATGGCCGTGAGTGCTCCAGCCGATGTGGGCACGGAGAGAAATAAGAGCTGAGAAGAGAACAAGTGCGCTCTCTGGGTGCTCAGCAATTGTGTCGATCTCTTTGTCCGAGGCATTGGAGATGCCAAGGCCGCGGATGATTAGTTCCTCGTTGATGTACTCCTTGAGCTTCTCTTTGTTCTTCTTGGCCTCAGAGTTAGAGGCGATATGGGCGTTGAGCTTTGCGTGGAGCCACTCAGCTGAGGCAGTTGCGTTGGCAAGAACCTTGGGGTACCAGTTGTAAACGGGGAGGTGGCCGGGCTCCTGAAGAGCGGTAGCGAGGCCACCTGTTTCGTGATCACTGGTTGCGACCAACACAGTCTCAGTCTTACTCTCCTTGATGAAGTCAAGAACAGCCCGGAAGGTCTTGTCGTACTCAAGGACCTCGTGAACCTGAGCGGCGGGATCGTTGATGTGGCCAGCATGGTCGATTCGACTGCCCTCAATCATGAGGAAGAAGCCCTTGTCACTCTTCTCAGTAGCCTTCTCAAGAGCACGAAGAGCAGTCTTGGCCATCTCGCTGAGCGAAGGGTAAACATCGTTGTGGTTTCGGCGGTCAATCTCAAAGGGGATATCGGTTGGCGCAAACAGCCCAAGGAAAGGCAGCTTCACATTGTTACCACCCTTGAGAGCATCAAAACCAGCCCGGTCATCAGTGTAGGTCCAGTTGTGCTTCTCCTTTGCAATCTTGACTACGTCTGTGTCGTCAGCTCGGCAGCTGCCCTCTGCGGTGTTAGGCAGGTAATTGCAGCGACCACCACCAAGCATCAGATCGACGGTTCGACCCAGCACGCCCTCTCCAATCTGCTGAAGAGCAATCTCATCTTCCATTTCGCGGAGTACAACATGCGAGTTGAAGCAGGCTGGAGTGGCATCCTACGCATCATCAGTTAGCTTGGCTTAGCCAGGCCTCTTGGGGTCATCCATACCTCAATCTTTGTAGTTACAACAAGACCGGTGTGATATCCAGCACGCTTGGCAGCCTCCAAGACCGTTCCGCAAGGATCATGGTTTGGAAGAATAGAAATGGCACCGTTGTAGGTCTTCTTGCCGCAGGAAAAGGCAGTGGCACCGGCAGCACTGTCGGTGACAAGAGAGCTGTTGGAGCGAGTCCGGCTCGTCCCCCAGAAATGCTTATCGAGTGTGAGGGTATCGCCAAAATGGAGATCTTCAACGTGTTGTCGGTAGCTACGAGTCAAGGACAATGTAGCGGGGCCCATGCCATCTGACACCATGAAGACGAGATTTCGCTTCGTTGCAGGCGTGTTGTGGTCATGCTTTGTCTGCTGTTCGTGTTGAGTCCAGATAGCAACCACGATAACAGCGGCAGTAGCGATCAAAGCCCAAGCGAACAATCCGAGCTCACGGAGACGCGAGTTTCGACGAGCCTTGTTTTCGGCCTGGGCATCGGAGCGGTCGTGACCGGACCCGGATAAGAGAGGATCGCTTTCGTTGGCCTGAGGGGAAGACATTGTTAGTTAGGATGACAGGTATTGAGTTGAGGCAGTCAAGAAGAGAGGCAGGAGGGAGACAAACCATTGTAACTGTCTGGCCGCGTAAGAAAGGAGTGTTGTACAATATTGAAAAACAAAAAATGGTTGGAAGGCGACTATGGCATTGTTACACATTGATGCGACACTACCTGTTAGAGCTGCACACGAGGAGCTCTAGCTGTGACTTCCATAGGACGCTAGCTGCCACGGCTGGCTTCCAAGGTCCGATGCAGGGGGGCTAGCGTTCCATTATCAGTGGAGCTTGTGACATCAGTAGTTCCTGAGGGTGGAGCGGTAGAGGTGCGATCGCACTGAGACATCATTGATAACCAATAACAATAATACGCCTTGGCCACGGGAGCATATGTATTTCGAAGGGCACCTTCTTGAGATCATGGGATACCCCCCAGGGGGTGACCTAAAGCATAAGACAAAAGCTTTGGATGCATGAAATGAGTGGTTCGATAGTCAAGACCGTGTTTAAGACAATACACAGACAACTAAATTATCTTATCTCCAGGGCAAGTAGAAGTATCAACTTCTCTACAACCTCGAGGCCCTTCTGGATAGATCTCGTGAGCCGCATTCAATTCTTCACGTGAGTATACACAAGCGCCAACTTTAACCATGGACCCTTTTTAACCTCTAATGACATGACTCGCGTTCTCAAAACCTACCGACGCCCTATTTTCCCCTGATGTCCATCATAAGAAGAGCTAGTGGAAGCAGGCGACATCCGTACCGCACGTTTCAACAGGCTCCGACGGCTCCCGGTGACCCTTCCGGTATGATAATCCAGCGAGAGTTCCAAGCAGCAAGCCCAATGCTACATGTTCCAACTGACTTTGTCTCGGCCATTGGAGCAACGGCATCGAACAGGGCTAATAAGCCTTAAGCCTTCAGCCTTCCGTTTCCCTCCAGATAATCCTCAAAACAAAACGTTGCCCTTCTGTTTGTGGATGGCCAAATGGCCGGCATGCCAAGCTGTGGCAGAAGTGCATTCTCAACCGTCCACATAGAAGCTTAATGGACGAGCACATCGGAACCAATGGTTGCTGGAATAAGAGTGACAGCTCGGTGTCACAGAGGGTTTGTGGTTCTTCCGTCATGCTTGGAGCAACCCATCTGCACGTTGCTTTTCGGAGCGAGTGATGACGGCTGTCAAACCAGTTCGCTAGGAGACAATTGCTACACACAAGCTTGAAAGCTAACCAACAATGGACTATCAAACAGAACAGATGCCCAAACCCTACATTCAGCGAAGTCGCTGATCTAGGTACCGCGTTCGAACCATTCACAACAAACGACTCTTCCCACTTTCAAACAACAGATTGTCCTGATCATGATATGTATTGATCTTGCTCAGTCAACTTGCCTCGAAGTTTTGCCATCAGCACAATCGTTATGCTTGTCGTTCCCTGGATTCGCTCATGCTACTCAACGAGCGACACACACAAAAGACCTCAGGACAGAGAACAAGATCTGAAATGCCCACATGTGTGGCTACGTTCTATTCCTAAACCTTTGCGGATGTTTTGGGGAGCTCCTGTTCGACACGACTTGCCCCCTGATATATCAAGAGATTGATCGTATCAATGATGCAGAAGCGTGGACACAAGATACCATCAACGAGCTGCCCTTTGAGGTTCCGGATTACTGCGTTCCTGGTTGGCACAACACGTGGATCGTCTCAAGCCATGAGGTTTGCTCCCCTCAATGGTGGTCCAACTGCCCTTCTGTCACAGTACCGGGCTATCCACAGTTTTGCCATACTGAAAATGGAAGAATTTGAGGTCAAGCTTGTACGATAATGAGAGCGAACTAGAGACGGCCAGCGCGAGCTGAGATGAAGGACTGTTATGGTTGCAATTGCATTGTCGATGTATATGACATCGGCGAACAGGGATATCTATGTAATTCATATGTACATACGCAAAGTCTTTCACGACTCCAAAAGCATAATCTTTTACTTGTGTTTATGGATCAATTGTTGCCGGCGACTGGGGGACGTAGAAGTCACAGATCCAGGGCCGTATTCTTGAGGACAGGGCTCTTTCGGTTGTATAACCTTCAGGAGGAGCCCTGTGCATCTCAGTCGTCCACACCAGGACGAAGCTTCTCTCCCCTCTGGGACTAGTCATTTCTTCCCATCCCATTTGTTCATGGGCGATCAAGTCAGACCGAAGATGCACCTTGGTGACCCCGAGTACCTTGAGTAACGGAGGTTGGGGTAGGATAAAGGATCCTCCCACTAGGCGAGCTGTTAAGGCTCGGGGTTAACAAGGTCAGTTGAAGACGAGGCGGTTCTGGCTATGGCAACATAACAATATGGATTGAAAATACTGAGGGCTCCTCTAGCTGTCAAACTTGTTACACAAACCGAGATGCAAAGATTAGTAGGCATTTGTATAACCTTCATATGCAGTCCTACAGTGCTGTACCAAAAGTTTCAATAAGCCCAAATAAACCATTTGGGCGTCAGATTGCAATAACGTAAAGCTCAGTATTGACATGTTTGATTACTCGTATATAGATGGAATGACTTCTTGGGATACCTAGAAACTAGTCTCGCTGCCCGGTCTTACAAGGGGGTTTAGTGGTTTGTTTTTAGAGCTCTAGCCTTGATCAGTTCTATGTCTTCTGAAATTCGTCGTCCAAAAACAACAATGATCAATGTCTGTACTATCACTTCAGTATTTACGTCGAATATATCACGCACTATTTTCGTCTTGGCTGCTGTAGCTGCTACTAGTAGCTCTTTGTGCCGAGGCGGGATATATGTGGATAACGAAGCTTAGTATGAAAGCTTAGCCAGATAATGATGAGACTGCTCATCGACGATTGGTGTGGGGTTTTTCGCGTGTCTTGTCCGAGAACAATACCATCAGAATGCATGGGCATATGCCATGGTCGAAAGCCAAAGCCGCTTTTCCACGGGCTACGAACGGATAATCGGCTCCAGCTCATGATGGGCTCAGTCGCGAATCGTGATGTACCAATGAAGCTTGGTATGTTTCTTTGTTGCCAGCGACAGAACGGCCCCCCTATCCCTAGGTAGGTAATCCCAATTCTTCTCCATTCGAAACCACTTTCGGTGCTGGTGCTGACAGGCTTCTCCTTCCCCTGCATCGTGACAAGCACCCTTGGATTTAATTTTTGTTCCAGTTCATTCATGTCTTATGTCAACTACCAAAGTACCATATTCTTCACCTCGGCTGAAACTGATGGCTGAACTTTCATCTTCATCTTCAGCCTCAGCATTGTTTCTTCTTAACCCATTCTTTCTCGGCTGAGGGACAAATTTCTATTTCTTTACCCCCCTTCATCTCTCCATCTCTCACAATGTCGATTTCGCGAGACTTCGCTCTCCCAGCGGAGCAAGATACTTCAATGCAGGACGACATAGAGATGCACAGTCGCCAAAGTCAATCCTCCAACACAAACGTTTCCGACGAAAAGGCCGAGCAACATGTCCGCTATAACCTCACCCTCAACACCCAGAACCTCTCACCACCCCCGGCCGAGCCTGTGCGACCAGTGCGATCCGATACCGAAGTCCACCGCGAGATGAACTTCTCGCCTTCGATATTGCGACGCCGGCTGACTCGTGTTCCGACGTTTAAGACGGTTGAGGACTACGATGAGTTCGAGACCACATTTGGCGATCGCCCAGGCTGGCAACCCGGCTCTGAGCCTGGCTACGACCCTATGCTCCCCGACGGAGGGCACGCGTCCATGCCTGCGCTCCATGCCGCTTGCGAAATATCCGTTATCGACTTTTCGCAAAACGATATGGTCAAGCGCCACTTCGACAACGCGAGTTTCATAGCCTTTCTGGATCAGCCCAAGGAGGAATGGGCGAAATGTCGATGGATCAACGTCAATGGGCTTAGCTGGGATGTCATTCAGGCCATTGGTAGCAAAAAGGGCTTGCATAAGCTGGCTCTTGAGGATTTGATGCAAATTAGAAATCGAACCAAGGCTGACTGGTATCCAAACCATGCCTTCATCGTCATGACTTTGCAAAAACTAGTTCATCTGGTGGACGATGAGGACGACTCAACTGATACTAGCAGTACCTATTCGTCAAAGACTATGGGTGCGCTGAGAGGATCAGTCAGGCAGCTCTGGAAGAGTCGCAAGACGGCAGACCCTGAAAAGAATTTCGAAAACAATCTACGGGCTCGGGAACCAGCATTGGATTTACAAGAGACTGGTATGATACGAACGCTACAGCGATACCATGCTTCTGGAAATGAAGCGCGGACAGAATTCATGGAGAGCCACTCTTCCCTTGCGCCTTACCAGATGGCTGTTTCAGCAGAGCAGGTCTCTATCTTTTTGACATCAGACAATACCGTCATCTCCTTCTTTGAGGTGTCGGCCGGCGACATCGAGCGTCCTATCGTGACCCGTCTCAGCACTCCGGGTACAATTCTTCGCGAGTCGAACGATGCATCTCTACTATGTCAAGGCATCATCGATGCTATCATCGATCTCGCTATTCCTTTGACAGCCATCTATACGGACATCATCGCAGACATTGAGTTGGACGTGCTCACCGCTCCATCAATCAGTCAGAGCAAAAAGCTCTATGTTTGCATCAGCGAGATCAACAAGATGCTCAGTTTCTTGAACCCAATCGACAACCTGGTCAATGTCCTTCGCGATCACAAAACTTCCATGACCCACGAGAGCGCCATGCAGGAGCTCGAGAATCCTTCATCCGGTGTTATAGTGACTCCCATGACGCATACCTACCTTGGTGACGTTCTTGATCACTGTATAATGATCACCGAGGCTCTCCAACAGCTCAAACAGTCGTCCGACAACCTGATCAACCTCATTTTCAACACGATTTCGGCCCATCAAAACGAGTCGATGAAACAGCTCACTACAGTCACCATTATTTTCTTACCGTTGACGTTCATCACTGGTTTCTTTGGACAGAACTTTGCTGAGGAGGGATTTCCCGAGATCCACCACGGTATCTGGTATTTGTAAGTGTGCCCCATCCTGTGTTGATGGTTCAAAGGTCTAACAGTCTCTAGCTGGGCTTGTGCTGTTCCAACTGTCGTGGCCACGATATTGATTCTCATGAGAGAAATGATCTACAACTGGCTCATTAGGCTCGTGCAGAGAAGGCATATTCTTACGCTGAGGAAAAAGAAGAAGAGGTCGAAGCAGCAAAAGATCAAACTCAAGGTGTGATTGACTATTTGCTGCATATGTCTGGATGGTCAGAGTATTTGGTTTTGAGATACCCAAGCATTGAAAGGGAGAGCGGGAGTAGTATTATCGATGAGAAGCATCTTCTTTAAGCGCGGCGTTTATGAACAGTGTCTACTGATCATTTCCATACCTATGTAGATTTAATAGTAGCTTCTCGCGAGAACTTTAGGCTGCTCTCAACAGCAGCAATGAGGAAGCTTTATTTTAACTTTATACAAAAAGACAAGGCTATCTATTGGTTTGAGATATCTCAACCTACTTTTTGAGTGATGGTTGATTGTTTTTGACATTCCAGGGTGAGACTAACATTAGCATGAGACTGCGGTTTGCACTTCTGCATGCAGTCTCAACTTGATGAACGACCCACACTGCCACCATTAATGTAATGGTATACCTGTTGCTCGCATCTTAATATTCAAGACATAGGTAATTATGATCGAAAATACAGATAGACTGCCATGCGATGCTTTATACAAAAAAGGCGAGTGCTTACCTAAGGTTACTTGGATGGATTACGAGCTTGGGCCCCTGTAGCCTACAGGCAGCAACCACTACTGCCCCATCTGAAGCTCCTGCCCAGAGCATGCTCACGGCGTTCATCTCACCACATCCAAGGTCCATCTGGTTGAACTTAAAATGGAACACACCCCAACTTGAGAGTGGCATAGATACATTCTCAACTCATACACGCCTTCTGTTGCTTTTATTTTTCGAGGTTGCAGACTCACCAGGCCGATCTCGACTTTAGCACGTTGCTGTGCAGGCTGGCTGATTGTTTTACAACAGAAAGTAAACACTACGCCATGTCGCGAACCGACGAAGCAAGGCATGAAGACGAAATACAATATGGATCTACGATAGCAACGCGTGAAGAGTTAGAAGAAAAGTTCGTGACTACCAAGCGATCCCCCGAACACAAAACTAACATCATCAAGGTACCCCAACCGCCCAAAGAACCACTCCAAGACACTCGTATTTTCCGAGCTCTTCCAAGAAGTCTTCAACCCGCTCAATGAAAACAAGAAGCAAAATGCCGCGGGTTCAGGTCCTAAAAAGCCGTTTCGTGGAGTGAATAAGCTGTCTCCTCACGAACAGCGCCGACACATCATTGACCGTTTCATTACTCGATGGCGCAAAGAAGTTGGTCCTGATTTCTACCCTGCCCTGCGCTTGATTCTCCCAGATAAGGATCGCGACCGTGGGGTTTATGGTCTCAAAGAGAATACCATTGGAAAACTGCTCGTTAAGCTCATGAAGATTGACAAAAACTCTGAAGATGGCTACAACCTTTTGCACTGGAAGTTGCCTGGCCAAACTACAGCATCTCGACTGGCTGGCGACTTTGCTGGACGCTGTTTTGAGGTCATATCGAAGCGACCAATGCGAACACAGGTCGGCAACATGACGATTGCCGAAGTGAATGAGCAATTGGATAAGCTTGCGGCTTCCACAGGAGAAATGGAAAACCTGCGTGTGTTTGAGACCTTCTACCATCGCATGAACTCCGAAGAGCTTATGTGGCTTATTCGGATTGTTCTCAAGCAGATGAAAGTTGGCGCCACAGAGAAGACTTTCTTAGATCTGTGGCATCCTGATGGCGATGCTCTGTTCAGCGTATCGTCAAGCTTGAAGCGCGTGTGTTGGGAACTCTGGAACCCCGAGATTCGTCTTCAACAGGAAGAGACGGGCGTCGCTCTGATGCAATGTTTCCAACCTCAGCTTGCTCAATTTCAGATGCCTGCGTCTTTCCAAAAGATGATCGAACTCCTTCGACCGACTGAAGAAGACCCTGAGTTTTGGATCGAGGAGAAGCTGGACGGTGAGCGTATGCAAGTGCACATGGTCCAAGATAAGAGTCACCCAGGTGGCAGGAGGTTTTGTTTCTGGTCACGAAAGGCTAAAGGCTACACATATCTTTACGGCGATGGTCTTCAAGACGAAACCTCGAGTCTTACTAGACACCTAAAGAATGCCTTTGCTTCAGGCGTGAAAAACCTGATCTTGGATGGCGAGATGATTACTTGGGATATGGGTGTCGACAAGATAGTTCCTTTTGGCACCCTCAAGACAGCAGCAATTTCCGAGCAGCAAAACAAGTCGGATACAGACTCAGCCGGCCACCGCCCTTTGTTTCGAGTCTTTGACATACTCTACCTCAACAACAAGCCTTTAACGCAATACACCCTGCGGGACCGACATCGAGCTCTAGAGAAAGCAATAAAGCCCGTGCACCGCCGACTCGAAATACATAACTACACCAGTGCAACGAGTGCCGATGCTATCGAACCTCTTCTTCGCGAAGTTGTTGCCAATGCTTCCGAGGGCCTTGTTTTGAAGAACCCCCGGTCGATGTACCGCCTTAACAGTCGAAACGATGACTGGCTGAAAGTGAAGCCTGAATACATGTCCGAGTTTGGAGAGTCTCTCGATTGTGTCATTATTGGTGGCTACTACGGTACAGGAAAGCGAGGTGGCGCTCTGTCAAGTTTTATGTGCGGACTGCGTGTCACGCAAAATCACATACAGGCTGGTGCGAATCCTGAAAAGTGCTTCAGTTTCTTCAAAGTAGGTGGTGGCTTTCGCGCAGAGGACTATGCAGAGATCCGACATCGAACGGAAGGAAAATGGATCGAGTGGGATCCACGAAACCCACCATCAGAGTATATCGAGCTGGGAGGAGGAGAAGCCAGGCAATTTGAGCGTCCAGATGTTTGGATTCGACCTAAAGATTCCGTTGTGGTCTCGGTTAAAGCCGCCAGTGTTGGACCTTCGGAACAATTTGCTCAGGGTTTTACTCTGCGATTCCCACGTTTCAGACGTCTTCGATTGGACCGGAGCTGGAATACTGCTCTCTCACTCGAAGAATTTCAAGAGTTAAAACAGCGAGTTGACGAAGAATCAAAAGAGAAGGCGATGACGGTTGAGGACAGAAAGCGACGAAACCCCAAACGAGTCAAGAGAGAACTCACCATTGCTGGAGAGGATACTACCGTAGCCGAGTTCATGGGGGAGACCACAAAGCTGTTCGAAGGCCTGGAATTCTGTGTTCTTTCCGAAGCACTAAGGCCCTACAAAAAGACCAAAACTCAGCTTGAGGTCATCATCAAGGAGAATGGCGGCGTCGTCTCTCAACGAGCAGCACCTGGTACGAATATGGTTCTTATCGCTGACAAGAAAGTTGTGAAGGTGGCAAGTCTCGTGAAAGGAGGGGACGTAGACATCATCCGCCCCAAATGGCTTAGAGATTGCCTTGAGCAGGACTTGGGCGCGTTTCTTTTGCCATTTGAGGATTCACATCTATTTCATGCAACCGATGCGTTAAGAAGGGCGGCGAGTCAAAACACAGATCAGTTCGGGGATAGCTACGCATGCGACTTAACTATCGAAGAGCTTAAACAAGTCATGGACGATATGCCAAAGATAGAGGACGGCATAGCGTTTGACAAGAATGAATTCCTGCGGCAGCTCGAGGAACATGGAAAAGACCTAGGGCCCTTGAGGAGTTTTACCTTTCGGCGCTGTGTGGTGTTACTTCATGCAGTGGAAGCTGGCGATAAAAGGATATCGAGGCTGAGGAATCTTGTCAGGTATGGTGGAGGAAGTGTCACAGATGACGCAAACGATTTATCTGTGACTCATGTGGTGATACAAGGCGACGACCCGATGCAAGTGGGCGAGGCAGCTGACATGATACGCAAGGAGTTGAGCTCAAGGCGTATACAACCGAGAGTGGTGACAGGGGCATGGATCGACGAGTGCTGGAAGGAGAGCACGTTACTTGACGAAGAGCAATTCGTGGTCCCTTAAATAGTAATGGGTATATAACAGATGTATTCTACCTAACCTTTATGTCTATGCAATGGGAATCAACGCCATCGAAATAGAAGTCGTTGACACGTACTCGTTTATTTACCAATGGCCAAGAATAGCCTGTCACCAACGTCTCCCAGACCAGGCTTCAACATACCATCGCTAGTTAGCTCATTGTCCACTCCTGCGATCCAAACTTCGCATCCCTCGGGCCATTCAGCAGCAACTCGCTGAATACCCTCGTTAGCTCCAATGACAGAAAGGACAAGAATTCGCTCTGCGCCCCATTCACGGAGTGTTTGGATGGCGGCGGCGCAGGTTCCACCGGTTGCAATAACAGGGTCGACCAAGATAGCGAGGCTGCTGGCTTTTTCGCTAGAAGATTGCTGAGGAAGATTGTTGTAGTACTCGACTGGGTCGAGAGTTGAAGGCTCGCGATACATTCCCAAGTGGTGAACTGGGACTGCTACAGGGAGCATGGTTTGTACAGCTGAAAAGGGTCAGTTTAAAGCTCTGCTGGTTCCCGGAACAAACATACCCTCAACCATGCCGAGACCTGAACGTAGAATTGGTACTAGACACATGGTGCTTGGCTGAACGGTTGTAGACTTGAATTGGAAGCCCAAAGGTGTCTCATCCTTGTAACTGTTAACAGAGCTCGGTGTATATCATTGACTCATTTAATTTCATACCTGAGACCCTTCTGTGGCTTTCAGAGATGAAGCAAAAGCTTCGCAAGAGACAATCAGAGAAACCTCGTGAATCAAAGACTTGACCTCTCTAGGGCTGGTGGACTTTGAGCGAAGCTGGCTCAGCTTGGCCTTAAGACAGGGGTGCTGAGAGACATGGACGTTGGATGGTAGAGAAGACATTGTATGTATCTTGGTTCAAAAGATGTACGAATTCGTTCACAATGACAAGTGTAACAAGTCTACGAGGAAACGATTAAGCACCAGAATAGATAGATGCTGGGACGAAGCCAAGGAGAGGAAGAAGGAGAAGAAGGACAGAGTGCAACGGGAGAGAAAGGAGAAAGGAGGGGGTTTTGTATCTGAGAAAAGCGCTTGGGTTTAGAGAGAGACACGTCAAGCAACAGCACGGTACAATACGATACCTCTTTATCAGCATATTCTGTACTACTGTACGTGGACTGTAGCTGGGCTTACCTTGAAGTGATGGATCCAATCGACGGTCTAAGCGGGAGAGATCACAAGGACGGCGGGGTAGAGCTTAGGTAGCAGCCCGGTAGGCACTCGCACTACAGAGGAAAGACAGCGGGCGGATGCCCGGAGGAGGGCGGGGTGCGATAAGATAAGCGGTGAGCTCCGTTCCATTCCATCCATATCCTAGGTTTTGTTTTGGTAATATTAGGTATCGTTACAGGGCTGTTATCGAAACGCGGTGAGACTTAATAAATGTATTTGATCCCTTTGGAATCTCTCAATTTGATAATGATCCTTGATTAGGTATCAATTGAATGCAATTGGACCAAGCAGAAACCATCATCTCGTCATCTCGTTCTCTCTATCCCTATCACTCACTGTACGGATCCTTGTGGCTTGTTATCTCGTTCCTGGCCTTCTTCTCATACACCCTTGCTCTCTCCTCCACAATTAACATCGATAGAAACGCCTCCACTTGAGATTAACTAAATACCACAAAGACACGCTGACACGCCAGTTCATCTCTAGTGGCAGAGCCTTCAGTTCGGGAGGTTCCTTTCCTTATTTAATATGCCGTCATATCCGCTAGATCTAGCCACAAACCATAACTTTGACACCCAGCCATAGTTAATATCAACCAATCTTCAACCTCCTCTTTAACACCATGATACTTTACCACCACTATTCATGCTATCGCGGCTCATTGCGATTCTTAACTTGAAGTGACTATCTGAATAAAAAACGCGACATGACAAGCAACTCCTCTCACGAGAAGCGGCCTTCGAGTGCCGGAGTTTATGATGCGCCAGAAGAACATGGTAATACTGGCGAGAAAACGGAGCAGCACATCGATAATGCTGATGTGAATCGCTCGACTCAATCGCCATCACAGGCAAAGCGATGCGATTCTGGCGCTTATGACGTTCCCCAAAACTATAGCGGCCTGAACGAGACCTCGTCAGTTCCACCGATCGATGCACTGTCGCCGAGACCAACACACGATCAATCGACAAGGCGAAGCAGCGTAGCCCGTCACGGAAGTACCACCGAAGAACCAGAGCCTACAGCACGAGGGATAGAAGATAAGAAGACCTCGAAGTTGCTCACCAAGCTGTACACGCACTCGTATCTCGTGCTTTTCGCAATTATTGGAACATTAGCGCGCCTGGGTTTGACAGCGTTGACGCGTTACAGCGGCACTCCCGTAATTTTCAACACAATATGGGCAAACTTTACTGGAAGTCTGGTCATGGGGTTTCTTACCGAGGATCGAAAGCTTTTTCGTAACGAATGGGGGACCCCAATGTACGACGATGCTATTAAACGTGCCGCAATGAATCACAGCGAAAGGGAGGATGGTTCTGGCTCGAGTCGGCGAAAGGAGGTAGATCTGGAGGCAGCGAAGCGGGCACACTTAGCCACCAAGAAGACTATCCCGCTGTACATCGGACTTGCGACGGGCTTTTGCGGAAGCTTCACGACCTTCTCAAGTTTCATCAAGGATGTTTTCTTGGCCGTGTCTAATGAGTTAGTGACGCCTGGATGGGCAGAGTCACCAACTAGTCGCAACGGAGGGTACTCTTTCATGGCTATGCTGGCCGTCATTATCACGACGGTTGCGTTATCGCTGTCTGGCTTGTTCGTGGGAGCTCACTTGGCCGTCGGTCTTGAGCGCGTGACACCTTCGATACCCTTTTCGCTGAGTCGGCGCGTGCTTGATCCGCTGGGCGTGTTCCTTGGCTGGGGATGCTGGCTCGGCGCAGTACTGCTCGCCATCTTCCCACCCTATGAAGCCTGGCGAGGCCAAGCCATCTTCGCACTGGTATTCGCACCCTTGGGCTGTCTCCTACGCTTTTACTTGTCCCTTCATCTCAACGGTAAGATGGCGGTATTCCCGGTAGGAACCTTCTCTGCCAATTTGTTAGGAACAATGTTGCTGGGAATGGCGTGGGATCTTGCACACGTGCCGTTGGGTGGAGTTGTCGGTTGCCAGGTGCTACATGGCATTGAGGATGGGTTCTGCGGCTGCTTAACCACTATTTCTACTTGGGTTGCTGAACTGGCCGGTCTACGAAGGCGGAATTCGTGGGTCTATGGGACGACAAGTGTCGTCGTCTCTCTGGCGATGATGATTGCTATCATGGGAGGATTGCGATGGAGTGATGGGTATAGCAAACTCTTGTGCAAAACTTAGCAAAGCCAGGGGCGACTTGAATAAGTTACTTTTCCATCTTTCATGTTCTTCAGAGCAACTGCCTTATATTTGAACTCTCTTTTCGAGCTCCACACTATATATCCTTCTGCTACAGTTCACAGAAGCTCTTTTTCCTTCCTGCTTTGTAAACAGAAGCTGCCGAACACCTGTCGATTGCATTGAACACGAATGATCATTTATTCCACCAACAGATCAAGAACAGCCAACAGCAAAACATCAAGCTAATATCGACAGTATGGATTTACCACAACCTTGTACCAACACAGTTGCTGCCGGCCAAAGGGCGGCTACGGAAGAAAGCCTGTGTAACAAAATCTCCCAGCTTCGTATCAACGAAGTCAGCACCCCAGAAGCTCAACCCAGCAGAAAGGAGAAGCGTAAATTGCGCAACATACTGCGTAGTCGCCTCCATAGCTCTTCTAAAAAGAACGGCGGTAAACGTAGTGAGCTTGACATTACCAGACAAACGATTGTTCCTGCACCGCCGAGCAAACTGGACTGGGTCACAGACTGGGACGTGCTCAAAACGCCGCTGGTCCCACGTCAAGGCGACGCAGACACCCAGAGTATTTGTGCATGCGAAGACAAATTCCCATCAGGGTCTCACAAAAAGAGACGCACAGTTTCGGAGCCGTAACACAGCGACGCTCGAATACCCGTACGCCAAGAGCCAACATATGTACCTTTGAGCGGCAGTACTCGGCGGATATTCTTATTCTTAGTCTGCTCACATCAGCCGCATCCTTGTCTTCGATCCTTTACTTTGCGACTTTGTTTCAGGCCGAACCAACCAGAGCAGCTTAAACCCCTGCTAAGGAGATTCAGCCCTATTTGGTCTAACGCAGCTGCAGCTCAGCCCAGCGCCACTACTTTGACTCGCACGAACAGCCAATTGCTACTCAGAGATCTAAGTTAGACTGCCTAGGAATCGCTAGGACTAAAGGACTGTCAGCAAAGCACGGCCAAACCCGCCCATCCCCAATGCATATTTGCGGCTATGCTATGTTTATATACTACCTAAATACGTTAGGTAGGCATTGCTGACAGCTAAAAATCCTGAGGCTGGGTCATCCTTGATATTTGACATGGCTGCCTCTACTACTTCTTCCCCTCTTTTTGAGCGGTGAAATTCTCTACATTCATGTTTTTGTTCTCATGTCTCGAACATCGATATCTTCCTTCTCGTAAGAGAAGAGTTGAATGATCACAGTTGCTACAATGTATTCAAATCAGGCTGGTGTAGACGCTCGCTACGAGCCTCAGGCGACAGACGATGTTTTGTGGGAGACCAACTCAGAGAAACTCCCCACCAACCGAAAGAGGACTTTTTATCGACCAACTGCTTTGAGATGGTACTTTATAGTTGGACAGATTGTGTTTCTCTTGGGCGTCGTGGGCCTTGTTATCTGGGCGTTGGTAGAAATGCCCAACTCTGACGGGACTGCAAAGATTATCCACAAGCGATATCCGGTCGACAATCCCAACTTCCCAAGGGGGGACGACTTGAACGACTCACCCATGACTCCAATGATGAAGGAAACACGGCTAGCGACTACTGTCATCGTGAGCGATATCTCTACTGTAGTCACAGTGCCTGGCACCACTGGCAAATACACCGAAATGGTCACAACAACTGAGTATACCACACGCTGGGGCCATACAACGACTGTCAAAGACGGGTCGACATATACCAGCATGGATGTAACTGTCATACCAACAAAGGTCATTACACAAGTCGTCACCACCAAGCCGGCAGAAATAACAAAGTCGGTTATCACAAGCGTTAGCGTCGGTTACTCTTACATTTACCCCTCAGGATCTGACTCTGCTGCTCCTGGCACCTTGACATATTCAGAAGCAATCACAATTACTCAGGCGTATTCATTGCCTGGAGTGATAGCCACATATACCTCGACCTTGGAAGCAGACAGGACAGAAACTATTTGGACCACAATCGTCGAAGACGGAGAAACAAGAACCGTATCACATCTCATCACCGAGGCAGCGCCTACTGCATACGAGAGTGTGGGAGAAACGACTGCCTCAGCGAGCACCTATGTTTCATACGGCCGAATTACGATCACGTCTGTCTATACCGATACGAACCAGAAGCCCATGCCGAGACCGAAGCCAACAGAAAAGGCCAAACCTACTGTTATCGATGTTGTCACCGTCGACCCTGACCGTACTATCAAGCAGGTTGAAAAGCTGGACCCCACAACCTACGTGACCAAGGTTGAGGATATCGAGACAGTGAATGTGGTTATTTCCGATGGGATAGAAACATTCGTGAGCGAGTTCGAAGCGGTCGAGACCACAGTCGACGTCGTTGAAACAGGTGCAGATGGCCTGCTTGCAACTAACAAAGTCGTATCTACAAAAACTGCTTCTTTGGTCACTTTCACCAGGCCTGCTGCGCCTACCACTATTGTGTCAACAAAATCCACCGAGAAGCTCAAGACCATAACCTCGGACCGCACAGATTCTTCAACTTGGATCTCGACCGTCAAGGGTGCTACAAGGACATACGAGAAAACCACGACGATAGCTCCCACCGCTACCGACGGCGCATCTGAATCCGAAGAGACTGGCGGAGTTGTCAAGACTGTAATCACAGTGTTCGAACTCGATGCAGCAAAATACTTCCTCGGAAAATTCCTTCCTCCTATGCTGGCAGTCATGCTATCGATCCCTGCCCGAGTCATCGATTACAATGCTCAGCTGTTCCAACCGTTTTATGCTATGAACCAGGATTATGGCGCCAGAGGACCGGAGTCGATGAACCTCCATTTTGGTGGCTTGGGCAGTATTGTAGAGCCTTTCAACGTTCTGCTTGAGGGCCATCCCGTACCCTTCATAACAATGCTCATTGTGTGGTTTTCTGCACTGTTGGCACCAATCGCAGTCGAAGCCATCGGCTTCAAGATGCATGGTCAGTGTAAGATCAACGCATTTGAAGGCTGCGCTCCGGCACTGGGTGTCTCTCCACTGTCTTCACGCATCCTTCTGGCCCTTCTAGGATTGATCATCTTGCTACTGTGCGCACTGTTGTTTTCTCTGCGAGATTTCCACACTGGTCTGTACTCGAATCCATGGAGTGTCGCGGGTATTGCGTCTCTGGCTGCCAACAAAGACATCAGACCCCGCCAGGATTCTGAGCGCAAGATTGAAAAGGAAATGGCTGAGAAACGATATGGCTTTGGTTTCTTTGAGAATCACGCCGGAAAAACTGAGTATGGTATTGTACTTTATGATGCTGCTGGGGAGAACCTCCAACAAGATCATTTGTCGTCAGAGCCTGGTTCTGTGGACACTGGAGCTGTGAGCACGGGTCGAAGGAATCCGTTTGCTCTTCTTGGTCTCGCATGGCGACTGGGATTTCTATTGTTTCTTCTCGGTTTGATGGTGTTTTTGCTCTACTACCATCTGACGCTCGACAAATCATCGTCGTTCAAGAATTTCATGAACAGTCAAACCTTTGGTGTTCGATTCTTGTTTGCTACTTTTGGTGTCATTATATCATTTAGTTGGACCGCTTTCTTCATCAGTGAGTTTTCTCAACCCTGTCATGTCGAACCATCGCTAACATATTGCCTAGCCATTACCATGGTGGTTCCATACCAGGTCATGTCGTATGGTCCTCAGTCCGCTTCGAACTCAGTGCTACTCACGCGTCCAACAAACCCCTTTTCAGGTTTCTGGTCTGCAGTCAAGCACCGCCAAATCTTTCCAGGACTTGTAGCGCTGATGGCTATCTTTTCGGAATTTATGCCTATCCTCCTGGCCAACATCCCGTATTCACTGTCGCAGGTGCGAATTTCCCATGACATCTGCGCACGTATATCGGTTGGAATCTTGGCTTTGATGGCTCTCACAATCATCATCAGCTTCCTCATCCGCTGGCCCGACATGCCTGTTGATCCACGCTCTATCGCTGGGGCGATGTACTATGTCAGTGAGAGTAACATGGTGGACCACTTCAGTGGCATGGCAGCAATGAATGGAGATGAGCGGAAGCAGCGTACCAAGGAGTTGGGCGGAACGTACCTCTTTGGCGAGTTGACGACAAGATCAGGCGAGAGGAGACCTGCTGTGGAATGGGATGATCATACGCTGGGCGTTGGTCCGGTGATGCAGCAGCAGAGGAAGGACAACGTCCATATGAGGCATGAGAGCATTGATACAGGGTACTATGGGCATCGACCATGATTTGTGAAGGCGTTATGAATTTGGAGGATAAGGAATACCTGGTTATACGGATAGGAAAATGTTACGGCAACTTGCATGATAGTGGGACTTTGGAGTTGGTCTAGGTAATCATCGGTTTTGCGAAATCCTTGACTCTGCTTGCTTAATAGATGGGATTATTTAGTCGTTTTAGACCATATTGAACCTGCTCTCTTGGGCTGTTTATCATCCGTGGCTTGAGAAATCTCAATATTTGCCTTTCAGACGTCCGCGGAAGTGACCCCACCTCGTGGAAGCTTATGATGATGTTTCAATCCAATATCTCTTCTTTACTCTTCTTGCAGCTCAGGGTAGTATCGCCAGATGCCATCCGAGTAGGCGTAGCGCCTCTCGCTCTGAAGATACTTACTGATATTAGGTCTCTTCTTAACGGCTTCGTATACTTTGAAAACGCCATCGTATTCGCCAGACTTTTCCAATTTCTCGATAGATTTAGGGAAAGCAAACTTGGTACCATCGACAGCCTGTAAAGAAATTAGCAAACTTGCAGTATAGAGTCCAGTGTGCCGAAATACTCACCTGGAACAATACGAGATCTGCGTAAGTGAGACTATCACCGTATAACCATGGTCCTTCTCCACTAGTCTTGGCATCGAGCAGTCGCTGCATGTACTTGAAATACTTGGGAATACGTTCTTTGGTAAAGTAGTCAGATCTTTTCTTGGCTTCCTCCTTTTGGTCGTCATAGTACTGGCTAATGGCGATGGGATGGTGAGTATCATGAAGTTCATTTACGAGACCATCCATGATGGTCAAGGCAATCTGGTTGAGGTGGTACAACCCATTGCCCTCTTTAGGCGCCAACCCAACCTTTGGTGCAACGTAGAGAAGAATGTTGGTGGTTTGAGAGATGAGTAAATCACCGTGCCTCAGCGCTGGCGGAGCGAGAGCAGGCGGGTTGTGATCATCGCCAATATTATCGGTGGCAGTGAGTTTCTTGACGGCTTCAAAGCCCTTTTCGGTATCTTGAGCAATATCTGAGTAGGGAACGCCGGCTTCTTCGAAGACGAGACGGACGAATTCACCGCGGCCAGGGATGGTGGGCCAGTAGATGAGCTCATAGGGAGCTTCGTCATCGGTCTTGACGCGTTTTGGATCAGGCTGAGACATTGTGGGTGCTGGGGGAATAGAGAAGGATGAGAAGTGATAGTTGGTTAAGTGATTTCTTTAATCGATGAGAAAAGAGAAATTCAAGGAAGGTGTCAATGAGACTCTCTCTCTCTCTCTCTGTGTTAACTTCTTCTCACATCAGGCTGATGCGGAGGAGTGGGGTTAATCCTTCCTCCCCTCCCCCACCTCTCACCTCAACCTATGGACTTGTATGACGACGATCCAAGATATTGGCCTCTTTAAATGCATTTGGACGAGTTGGTTTATGATTTCTGTTTGTCTCGCATTTCGACTCCCCGAGTCCCTACTCTCCATTTGCAACCAAAGCATTGCTACTATACGTTGTCTGCTAACTAGGTAGACCGCGTCCCGGAGTTTGAGACCGGACGGCACGGGACGGGGTGGAGACCAGCGCGGTTAGTGGTAATGCCCAACTGGGTAATATATACAACAAAAATGACATTGTGGAACCTACATTTAGTCAATGAACTGCATGTGTAGACCATATACAAAAAGGCCCTGTATAAATGTTTCTTGGGTTGTTATATCATTGACTGCTGGCTGATATTACAAGAGACGAAATCCACAAGTCGGTTCTTGGCATCTTGGATGAGTTCTTGGACCATAGTTTCTCATACCTCGAAGCTTAGAGCTCAAGGTTTCCATACTAGTTTAACCCTGCAGCAAGAATCATCACAACATGAACACATCCTGTCCATCAGGCTGGTGGACAGAACTAGGATCATAGAGCTGAATCCTTCGCTGGTCACGTTGGAGGTCTTAACCATCCATGTTATCTGATTGGGCCGCCTCGTTAGACACGGCAACCGGCAAACCGATAACACCATAGCCGTCGTAAGTTCTTTCGTGTGAAAGCAGATAGGAAACCTCTTTGAGACAAAGCTGCATAGATAGTTCTTTGTTTGGAACTCACTCCGTCTCCGTTGTGTGCTCGATTTTTCATCTTAATGACAACACTCCGTAGCCAGACAGAAGTCGGTGACAGTGTTGCATTTTGTTTCTTTTTTCTGTTCTTTTTGTGAGTAAGAGATGATATACTCTATACTCAAGAGCTTGTAGTTCGAAACAGCCGAGAAATTCTTCCCGGGTTCAAGGATTCATATTGACTTGTAAAATCCACGGGTACTGGGTCAACGGTGCGTGCTGTGTGGACCGCCCAGTTGCGGTTCATCCGTGCCGAAATTGATGAGGATCCGGGAAGCGGATCATCACTCTTCGCCGGCACTTTTCCAGATGAAGCATTTTCCCGGTAGTTGACGATGATAGTGTGTATCTCATCAAACCAGCTGTGCGCTGTGTTGTGAACTGCAAACCGAGTTGGCGGTTGATAGTTAGCATCAGAGATGCCGGCACATCCGCTTCAGGTACGTTTTATATTGAGATCATCCTCAATATGGTAGATCAGAAGATCTCTTCTAGTCTGAACTGGGATATTGACTTACATGCCCGTATTTGGATCTTCGACAATCGGGTTGTGGGCAAATGATATGAATGTCACCCGCAAACGGTAGGGCAGGTAGGTACTAGTTTTAGGTCAAGCGTAGACATGTTTTGTTGAAACTCTACCTAGAAATTTGATGCATGTTCGGAACCAGCTTCCAGATAAAGTTAAAGCGATAATTGTTTGAGATGAAATTACGAAACAATGTCATCCCAAACTATCAATCGTTATAAACATAACTAGCCTTGGCTATTAGCAGTCACGCACCACACAGTCAGGTTGTCACCTGAAACTATTGATGGGATGTAATGATGTTTACGAAATCTGCCAGTGTATATACGAAATGCAGGGAACTTCCAGTTCAGTCTGTATATCCGATTGATGAAGGTGGTCGAGGTCAAGTGGTTATTGGCCGATGATGGGCCTTGCAACGGTTAAGGTCCGAGCGAATTATTAGACAGTCGCTAAATGTCTCTTTCTCACGTTTTTTTCTTCTACCCCTGACAGATGCACCCTTGACGGCAGGCAGAAAATGCTGTAAGCTGGGTACTGTACGTACTGGAATGTCATGCAGTGGCGTCAACCTCACCCTGGAACCTCCCTCTTTCATGCGCCCACCTGCCTATTGTGTATATTCATACTGTAAGAATCAATCCATGGCGTTGAATAGTTTTATAAGATAAGTCTTCTTTCAGGTGAACATGTGAAGATGAAGTAAATGAAAGAGAAAAAACAGATTGGGAAATATTTGTGAAAAGAAGGAGAAAGAGGAGAAGTTGATTAACAGTCTTGATCATCATATAACCGTCTAAAAAGAGACAAGAATTTTTCCCATGTTAATTAATAGCTCTGTTAAGATGTGACAGCTGTCAAGTCGACATCCAATAATGTCTCAAGTCTATTTCTGTCGGTCCGTTTTTACTAAACAGCTTTTGCAAGATGACAGTCGTTTCTGGTCGCTTGTTGGTTACAGGCCCCGGCACTGAGCCACGAGCATCCGCCTTTGATCGATCAATGATAATCGACGTACCCTAGGGCTGCAACCTCGGCTCCTCTGCGGGGCACAGTTAGTTAACTTGGCCTCTGGCATATCGTTAAAGCTCCGCCCGGAAGCTAGACCTCGTCAGTAAAGTACGTCCGCTAGAGTCATAACTCCCTTCTGTCCCTTCCTCCGTATCCTTGTTCATGTCCATGTCCATGTCAGAAATCAGTGGGTTCGACCCCCCCGACAAGGCACTCTCCCGTAGTCCCGGGCCCCCAATCAATCTGCGTCGGCGACTGCTAGAAGAAAATCCCTTTCGTTCTGGACTGGGGGGTACCCTTGTGCCACACACGATGGGCGGCCTTTCCAACCTTTCAGCGCTTCCACATCCCCGTGTAAGCCATCGCCCAGGAACCCGCCGTCACGCGATGTGGTAACAATGCAACCAGACTAAGAAGCAGGGTACTGATACGGCTAAGTTCTTTTCAATCTTCAACTTACCTCTTACGGCTTCATTTGCGTGGAGGCGGGTCGAGGCTTGAAGCCAACCACGGGGAGACCAAGAGAGAACCACTCTTTTTCTGCAATGCAGACAATAGATACATACATACTTATAATGATGATCCTCCTGTTTCCTACCCTCCTCTGTTTGCGGGTCTCTCTCTCTGTTTCTTGATCTTTGACAGTTGAGTTGCCTCAGCCATATACAGTAGTAGCAGTAGTAGTAAACGTCACTACCTACCTACTGAACAAGACGACATCATGCGCAATCCACCTCCCGAGGTTATGGCTACATGGCCAAAGCCTAACCATGTCGACCCTCAGCATCGTGGACCTGCACTGCTCATCGTTGAAACGAGCATCATGTCCGTCGCCATCCTTACTCTCACAGCCCGTCTCTACGTCCGGATATTCAAAGTCAACAAACATGGCCTCGACGACTGGCTTATGCTGGCTGCCATGGTAAGTCATCTCTTACCTCGGCTTCATGTGCCAACGTCGATCGCAATGCTGACGGACTTCAGATTTTCGGCATTGGCGTCACTATCTGTGTGATTCTCGCAGCTCAGCTGTACGGCTGGAACATCCACGTTTGGGACCTCACAAAGTCGCAAGCCGAAACAGGCCGAAAGGTCTCGCTTGCTGCCCAGACACTCTTCCTGTTCTCGTCAGGATTAGCAAAAAATTCCATCCTGGTCTCGTATCTGCGCATTGCCCCTGCTCACTCATGGCTTCGACGTTTGACATATGTCTCAATCGGCATTGTCACCTCACTTATCTTTATCTTTCTGATCGTACTATGGACACAATGCCGGTAAGTCCATAGAAATACGCATTTTTGCAACCCCAAGAATCTGGTACTAATCTAATATAGACCTACCTCTGCCTACTGGGCCCTGACAGGAGGTGACAGTTGCGTTCCTGAAGGCCCTGGTGTTCTGTAAGTACAACACCGATATTTCTTTTGGACTTGACTAATCTCATTGACGCACAGGAGTCAAGCAATCACCACAGTTTTAACTGACCTTCTCGTCTGCGCTCTGCCCTTACAAACGCTCTTTCAACTCAAACTTCCTCTGTCACAACGCATCGCCCTCATCGTTGTCTTCTCGCTAGGTCTAGTCGTTGTCTTCGCGGCGTCTATGCGCGCTTACTACACTCATTGGGTTACCGACGAAACGTACGATGTTACTTGGGAGGGGTTTCACCTTTGGATCTGGACCGCCGTCGAAGCGAACCTGGGAGTTATCTGTGGAAGCGTTCCGGCCCTCCGACCCCTGTTCAGAAACATGTTTCGATCAAAGTCCAGCAGCTACTACAACAACACCCAGTCCAACGTTTATCCTCCTGGCACCGCCCCTGGAGTCGTCACTGTTGTCACCGGCCCTAAGAAGAACTCTCGAAACTGGAGCAATAGTCTTCAAAGAGGATCGAAAGGTGTGAGGTTAGAGGACGATGATATTGATGTTGAGGGAGGATATAACGATGCGCCGCGACAGAAGAGTACGGACAGCGGATTGTCGTCCCTAGAGATGGACACATGGCCTCAAAGACCGCAGCCTAAGTCTTGGCCTTTAAATTGATGAGGCATGATGAGTTTTGGTATTGGCTGGCGTTAATGGCACTCTGGCTAGAGTTGATCACGGCATCGAAAAAAATATTATGAGTTACGGTCTCTACAAAGAGAGAAGATATTTGCATAGAAAAATGCTCTATTAGCATGATAATGACATGATATAAACAAATCGTTCGTCCCATTTTTGTATAGTACTAGAAAATCATCATATATAGCATTTCATATGATTTACATGCTCTTGTATGTAAGTCCTCCATTATAGCTTGTGTTGGGGACCAGTCATTTTACTCGTGAATGTTCTGAGACATTGAAAATTTGATAGACCAGGACACGGACCCAAATGTGATAGCACTGTGGCCAATCTTTTGGAGTTGTCATGTTTGTGCTGCGTGATTCCTTCGAGGTGGACCGACCATCCAGCCGGGACACGCTAGAACGAAGGAAGGATGAGGTTCCCGCTCTGCCGCATCCATCGTTGTTAATCACCCGGACGTTACTCTACCAGCCAGCGCCTTCTTAGCCTTATTCGAGATGGTTGTCATCTAAATACTGCGGTGAACCAAAGGGTCTGTCGTGTTTTGGTCGTAAAAGATAACACCAGTGATAAATATCCGGGTCATTCGGTAATAGTTTTGGCGTGAGAATTTTGGCAAGTACTTCGACGTCGAACGGTAAATCATCGAGGTTGAACCGGTACGCCGAGAAACTTAATGACACCCAAATACCACCATCTGCAAGACAGTTTCTGACACCAGCAACCATGCGGCGCAGCGCTGTCACGCCGCCGCATGAGATGGCATCGACAGTGCTTTTATCAACGACAAGATCAAACTTTTCACTCAGGTCTAGCTGAGTAGCGTCTTGGACCTGGTAACGCATCTGAACATCCCCAAAAGCTTTCTTTTCTAGATCATGACCTCGATCAATGGCCAATGGCTCATAGTCGACGTTTAAAACATGACGGAAGCCCCGGGCACGGAAGTGATTCTGAAGGTCGCTTGTGCCGAAGCCGATGTGGAGGATACGGGCCGTGTCCGGATCGAGCCGGTCAAGAGCGGGCTCGATTAACGAAGTGAATTCGGCGGAGGGGAGGAGCCATTCAAAGGCCTTTTCGGACGCGAAGCGCTCGTGCCAGTAACTCTGCTTTTCGAAATCAGCAGCCATGATGGTATCGAGAGCGCTGTGTGTCGTCTGGAAGGTTGGCGAGGAAGGGATGGGTGGGATCTGTGGTGCGGAAGCCATCGTCCTTTTAATGCAGTGTGTTCCTGCTTTTTTAGTGTCCGCGGCGGTACTGTATCATGGCATGAGAACGCGATTTTTTGCGCAAATCCTGGTCGTTGGTTCGGTATCTGGGCCCACAGAACTGGGATAGTTGGCGATGATGGATGGGGCGGTCTGAAGAAGGATTTCGTGGTTTCTTCATGTTTCTCTGTTGTGATAAGTGTAGACGAGAGACAAGTTGTGAAGCAAGGGGCAGACAAACGCCCAGCGTTGTTTAGCTCTTGCCACGATGACCATTGTTGGCCATGATAGAGCGTTTGTAGAAGAAGAACGGGCTGAATAGCGAAGCCATCTCCGGTAAACAGGCGCTCGCACGCACGGTGCATCAGACAAAGCGTTGGGTAAAATAATGCAGTTTGTTTGTGTGTGTGACAAGGTCAATCACGAACAAATAGCTTGATGAGATAAAATGTGCCTGATGCTCAGGAACATTATCACCAAGTTGAGCGACATATTGTTAGTTTGAAGGGTCCAGCTTTGAGTTGCTAGTGGGAATAAAAGGCAGAATAACTGCCGGCATTTCATTCCAAAGTATTCCAATCAATAACACGATTTTATATGCCGGCGTTAATTAATCCTGATCATCGGTCCTAAGCCAAAGCTGGTGAGCGTTGAAGAAAGCAATGACGTAGGCGCTAAGTTTTAATGGTAGGTACAGTACCTAATTTACGGATAGGTACAGGGTAAAAACTGCCCCAGCTAGCTAGAGGGTCACGAAAATCTCAACTACTGAGTCATGGGTGTCAGAAATAACTCGAGTAGATACTCCCACTTCTAGAAAAGAACTGTCGTATTTAATATGTCATCTTTTCAGCCAGCAGTAAATTCTTTTGGTTGTCCCAACCCCGTCCCTATTAATATCAACCAATAAAGTCTCACCCAGCCACATTCTATAGCGAGGCGCTGGGCCGTTGTTTCAGCTCCGCCTCGGAATGCCGCGTCAACTTCCAGGAATTAGACTTAAGCCAAGACAATCGTAGAGGAGGCTGCTTACGAGGCGTCTAAAATGTCAATGCCAGTACAGAGTTGGGCGATGGAACGTCAAGATTTTTTAATAAACAAATACCAAGAATCACACTCTTCAACATAACACACTCGTTCTCTCTTCTTTTTTCGCATAATCGTACTACAACTCAAGTCACTTCTCTCGTTTGTTGGCTTGGTAACCCCGATAAATAGTCACTTCCCACTACAATACTCAGTTAGGCTCCGAACGACATATCCAATTCGAGAGCATAACAACACATCATGGCACCCGCTTTGCATTCTGATACTTACGGCGCTGCTGTCGAATACGCAGCCAAAAGAGCCATTAATACCTTAAGCAGACGCGATCTCCAGAATCCAAATCATACACAACAAGTCACTTTGGGTATCATCGGCGTCTATGTCGTCGTTATCGCTATTCTATGGAACGTTCCCTACGTCCGCATGGTACTCTGGCCATTCAAGGTATGTCGGACGAAAAAGACAAAAGGAAAGGGGATGCATTAGATACTGACAATTTGTAGATGCTAGTCATTGCCTTTCACGAGTTTGGTCACGCCATCACCGTTCTTCTCACCGGAGGCCGCGTCAAGTCTATCAGTCTTGATCCCAACGAAGGCGGCGTAACTCACCACATTGGTGGCGCAAACGCTATTGTTCTACCAGCTGGCTATCTAGGCTCCTCCATCATCGGCGCCCTACTCACCTTCTGCGGCTTCAATATCGTTGCCAGCAAAGTTGCCAGCATTATTCTTGGCGTCTGCTTCCTCCTGACCCTCTGGTGGGGAAAGCGTGACTGGCTCACCATCCTCACTGTTCTTTTGGCTGTTGGACTCCTCGTCGCTTGCTGGTTCATCAAACATGCGGAGGCGTTGCGTTTTGTCGTTCTCTTCATTGGCGTCATGTCTTCGCTCTACAGCATCTGGGATATCTGTGACGACTTGATCTTTCGGAAAGTCAACGAGTCCGACGCCAGCGTGTTTGCAAAACGTTATGGTGGCTCCTCCCAATGCTGGGGTGTCATCTGGTCCATCATCTCGATTCTTTTCATGGCTGCCGGTATTGTCGCTGGTTTGGCAGTGTTTTCGCAGTCGTTTGAGCAACAAGAGAAGGACTCGCAAAAGTTCATTCCTACCTAGGTCGACCATGATTGTTTAGAAGAAGGACAGGGTTATTTTGTTTGTTGATTTCATATACCCATCGAAGCGCGTGGAATGTCTAGGAGATTTGCTGTATGTACATATTGATGATAACGTCCTGTCATGGCATTGTGAGCGGTTGAAGGATATGACGTTTGTGTTCTACAAGTCGTCAGTAGACTGACTGTATTTGATACCTCATGGAGATAGCATTTTAGGGGCGATTAAAGGTTATACTAAGCTCTAGCAGCAAGAGCAAATAACCGAATTTGGAAGATGTTTGCATAAACGGCGAGCTTCAGATAAGTTACAAGCTCGTCCGTAGACAGTCGGTCCTTTCATGGCTAATCTGGGTTAAACAAACGTCTTGTGCTACCAATGTGACAAGTTCCAAGTCAAACGCTAGCCTCATGAAACAAAAACAACAAAGGCTAATTGACAAACATCATAGTAAACTATCACTTCTCTCGTAGTATAAGAGCAGAAAGGACAAACTATGGAAGTTGTTATCATCCTCCCCACTTCACTCAAGATCAGCTTCACCTTTTGGCACCCCTGATCTCATCTCACCTTCAATTCGACAACATGGCTCACAATACAGCCTGTGGTTCGATGGCAATCGGTCGTCCGAACCGACAAGAAGACTTCAGAAACGAACCTCCAGTTGTGAGTCTTGCTGGGGAGTATTACTTCTTCAGTGGTCCCATTAGAAGCTATGGGTAAGCCTATAACCGTGAACACCTTGACTGAGAGCTGATCTTTGTCTACTAGACAGGTGTATGAGAATGCCTCCAAGGCCACTAACATCGACTTTGATCATGAGTATGGAGGTAAAAGTTCTGAGTACCTTATTCTCGGCCCAAACAAGCGATTCTTCCGATGTACTCGTTCCTGGACAGGACGAATCGCCGCCCGAAGTAAGTTTGTAGCGCATCTATGCGTCCTAGATACTGATAGAGGTAATAGACACTGGCGACTTTGAGGACTACGAAGAAATCGGCGACTTTTTCCATGAGAATGATGTTGAACGCCCGCCGTTCCTCTACCTTGGTCCTAACAAAACCTTCTACACTCGTCTAGCAGATGGCACTGAGAAATGGAGACTATCTCCTGAGATCATCCGCAACGGCCTTCAAGTCACTCCTCAGGCAACAGTATCTGGAGTAAGGAGTCTCTGGCTCGGTGTCGGCGGCGCATGGGTTGCCCAATACAGAGACGATCGCTTCCGGTTTGACCTCAAGGGCCAGTACGCGAGTCTCGAAGCCACCTTGCGAAAAAAGCAGGAGGAAGAAGTCTCCATCGCCGCACTGGCTTTGAACGTCACCGATGGAAACTCATATGCATGTGTCTTCCACGATGGGTCCATAATGTACGAGGCTGGACCAGCCGCGTTTAATGGCGTGGAGTTTAGACGTTGGTGCGAGAAAAACTTCAACTTCTCTCAAAAGGTCCATTACTCTTGATGCTTTGGAGATTGGTAGTAGTTGCAAATATCTGTAGGGCAAAAGGGCAAGCGACAAAATTACCTTATATTTCCCCCACAGATTGTTGAAGTGTTTATTATACACAAGCAACGTCGATGTGCCTATGGTACAGGAGATGAGGACGTCAATCTATAAGGGATCTGGGGAGATTCTAATGGATGGGTACAAGTTTAGCGCTTGTTCTGTCAGATATAGAATATTCCATTCACTATCACTTAGATCCCGTCAAGTACAAAGTGCATAGGGCTAAGCTTACAACCTCAAGATAAGAGCCCAAATCGATTCTTTAGGATTGATGATATCACTTTCCTCAGCACTACTGTCTTACAACAGGCTAGGGTTACACCTAGATAACATGCAGTAAGCTGATGGGCATGCTGAAAGAAATATTGCTGTATCAATTGACCGACATATAAAACTGCTATTCCCAACCAATATGAACGTTCTAACGTAAAACACTTTTAAACATCAACTTTAGAACAATGGCTTCTACCAAGACTCTATTCCAGCTCACCTCCCGACCAACGTGGTTCGAGAACATCGCTATAAGGTCCAATGGAACTATAGTGACAACTCGTCTTGATGTTCCCGAAATTTGGGCTGTTAATCCGGAGACATCATCAGGATTCCAAGTTTTGCGCGTCCCTCTCCCTAACGAGATCCCCAATCAAGCACTCACTGGCATCTGCTCTCTCAAGCCCGATGTCTTCGCCATCGGCGCGGGCTCCTTCGACATTATCGGGGGTGCAAAGCCCAAGCCTGGATCGTGGAGTATCTGGCTTGCAGACCTCACGACGGAACAACCCAAGGTGATAAAGGTTGCAGATATGCCTGTGATCGGCATGATCAACGGTATTGCAGCATGGGATGACAACACCGTCCTAGTCACAGACTGTCTTAACGGAAAAGTATACAAGCTTGACGTTGAGACGGGGTCATACAATCTTGCGCTGGAGGACGAAACCATGACAATCCCAGCCGACGCCCCCTTCCAATTCGGTATCAACGGGATCAAGGTTCATCGTACTTTAGAGCAAACTTACATCTACTACACAACAACAACCCGCTTTTCCATGTATCGTATACCAGTTACACAGCAATTAAAGGCCGCAGGTCCCGTGGAGACATTGGCATCAGGGGTCGTTGGTGACGATTTTGCCGTGACATGCGACGGAACCATTTACTTGTGTACCAATGTATCAAACACGGTTGTACAAATCCCAGCGGCTGGTGGAGAAGCAGAGAAAGTAGCTGGCGATGAAAAGACACTGGTACTTGCAGGCTCGACAGCATGTGTGTTAAGTGAGGACGAACAGGTGCTGTATGTTACTACATCGGGAGCCAATGCAATGCCTCTGGATGGGGAGACAGAGCCGGCGAAGATTGTGCAGATTAACCTGCACTAGTATTCAGTGTGCATGCAGTTTTTGCAAGTAGAGAACAGGGCCACGATGGAGATGTATCTCTCGATAGAAATTCTCTTCTGAGTAGTAGTAGCCCTTGGAGTGAGCCAATCTATCTTAAACCCATGCCTAACGGCGAAAATACCCCAACGCCAGGTTCTTCTCATTATCAAATCGACAAAGTCCCGTTTCCATGATGTAAATGTAGACAGCTAGAGTCCTCAGTACGTTTGTACTTCTGCGGAGGAAACCTACCATCGCCCACGGCGTCCACGACCTCCAAACCCGCCTCGACCACCACCACCAGACATATTTTGATCGTATCCAAAACCACCTTGGTTGCCACCGAAGCCGCCTCCAAAATTGCCTCCTTGGCCGCCCTGTGCGCCTTGTCCGCCAGCACCTCCAGCGTTTTGCATGCCGGAAAACATGGCGTTCATCTGACTAGGGTCCATTTGGCTCGGATCCATGCCCGAGGCCATCATCTGCTGCATCATGGCCTGCATCTCAGGAGGCATACCGTCTATGCCACCAGACATGCCCGCTTGCTGGCCTGCTGAATTACCACCGCCCGGCATACCCATGCCGCCCATCATCATCATGTTGAAATCCTCCATCATCTTTTTGTTGTTCTGTGCGAAGACATCGGCTCCAAACTCGCCTCGGATAGTCTCCTGCTTTGAGGCGTAGAGTGCCCATGTGAATTCGTCGAAGCCGTAATTGAAGTAGTCACTGATGTCCGTACCGGGTTTCCGCCATGGCTTGTCATTCTCTGGAAGGTCTTGATATGGTCTTGTTAGTCTCAGATAGCAAATGCTCGGCCGAGTTCTACTGACCTTCGTCAATGTTGACCTGGGTGATAGGCTTCCCTGTTCCAGGGTGAATAGGGTTCACGTTCACATCGATCGTCGATTTCGAGGCGGCAGCCGAAGTCTTATCGGCGCTAGGTGTAGCGACATTGACTGAAGCTCGCGATTCAGATTCCTTCTTCACTGGTGCTGGCTGTGCTGGCATATCGTTTGAAGCCGTTCTTTGAGGAATATTTCGGATGTCACTATATTTGGATTGTCTGGAGGAGAAAAGACTCGTTAGCACTCTCTGGGTCGTCAGCGCATTCAGGAATCGCGTACTGTGGAGGAGCTGGTTTCGTGCCGTCTTTGCGCTCTGTGATAATATCGATATCCTACAATTTGGTGTTAGTTGGTACTATCGAGACGTGTCGCAGACCTCTTACAGAGTCATCGTCGTCGTCGTCGTCATCCTCGTCCATAGCCGCGCCTTCATCCTCTTCTTCGCCTTCTTCTAAGTCGTCTGCTGTGGGCTTGTTATCCTCTGCAGGTGCGCTTTCGAGCTTAGGCTCTTCGGGCTGGTAGAGATCATCATCCTCGTCGATATCCATGTTGGCGATTGTGATGAAAAAGAATTGGGTCGCGTGGGATTTGGGTTGAGCTGAAAACTGTAAATATCAAGAAAATGAATAGGCATGTACAAAGACGTCAAGCTCAAGCTCTACCAATACAATTAGCTAACTTAGTTGTTCGGCGCCGACATTTCTCCGCCCGGACAGCTGAAGTATTGTAGCTGCTCAGCGACGCTCACCGAGACTGACCGACAGCCCAACTGGTCCAAGCGCAGGCTTCTCCAAACAGCTTGGAGACTTTTTAATCGTGTCGCGCCGTGTCAAAACACGGTCAAGCTGCAGGAATTTGACTTTAAAGCCACTGTCGCATTCAATCAAAGTGCTGTAATTTTTTTGCCCTGAGTATGTCATTGATCCGATCAGCAAGCGGCCCTGCTGGTGGTTTAAGCATCAACACCGGTGCTGCTAACGCCTTGTAAGCTCCACACCCGACTCTAACAAAACAATCAATCATTCATCACCAACAATACCCACTCAACTTTCTGCTTTACTTTCTTCGGCGCGGACTTTGTCAACTTTCCTGCCTCGTTAAATCCTCCCTCTTGCTAACCGGCGCATTATCAACAGCGGAAATACCGCCTCTAAACCTTCAGCTGCCGGAAGTCTCTTTGGATCATCTGCCTCTGCCACTCCCACCAACAGTACAACAACAGCGCAACCCGCAGCAGGCAACATGTCTCTCTTTGGCGGCGCCGCGCAAAAGACGGGGGGTCTTTTTGGTCAATCGACGACAGGAAGTACGCCTGCTCCTACGATTGGTGGTGGTCTTTTCGGAAATGCAGGCGCTACAAACACTCAGCAGACCCAGAGCACTGGCACTGGACTCTTTGGCAACACAGCCGCGAATAACACCCAACAACAAGGTCAGCAACCAACTGGCGCACCGATACAAGGAGCTCACTGGGGAATAGGAAATACTCAACAGTCGACGACGACCGGCACTGGACTCTTTGGTCAATCGACTCAGCAAAACCAAACTCAGCAACAACCTCAACAAACAGGCACAGGTCTCTTTGGACAGTCCGCAGCAACAAACACCCAAAGCAACACAGGAACTGGTCTTTTCGGCCAATCTCAAGCAAAGCCCGCTACCACAGGCACTGGTCTCTTGTAAATTTCTTCAGACTCTCTACGTTGACGACGCTAACCTCCTACAGTGGCCAAGCTCAGCCTCAGCAGCAACAGCAGAACAACACACTAGGTCAATCCACGAACCAAGTCTCAGCCGTTCAGATCAACTACGACAGCATCCGCCCACGCAGCCGATTCGATGATCTTGCTAAGCCTGTACAAGACGAAATTGCGCTTCTGGACAAGGGTATTCAACGAGTTATCAAGATGCGAGACGAGATTGGTGAATTCATGCCTCAGCATGAGAAGGACATCGAACAACTTGGCCTCGACGTCAAGTTTGTCGAGTCCAAGTTCCGTACTGTTCAAGTCGCCCTCAACAACGACATCCAGACTGTCAAGGCCCTCCAGGACCAGACTCGAAAGAACGCCGCCGACGCTCGACTATGCTTCCGAGGCGCCGATAACCTCAAACTCCCTACCCATTACCACCAGACTGGCCTCTTCGCCAGCCACGCACCTGCTGCCGACACCAACGGCGGCGATGCTGCGTCAACACATGCCGATGCCCAGGATCTAATTACTTACTTCAACCGCATCTGCGACGATATCGAAAAATACAAGGCACGCCTTGACGAATATCGTGGAGATATTGAGCGAGATATGCCTGGAGTCGAGAACGGTCTTTACGAACAGATTCGGGCCCTGCGCGATCGTAGCGCTGGCAGTGTAGTTGTGCAGGATCAGCTGAACGAGGTGCTTTTGGCGCTGAGAGACACAGGAAATGCCATTGTTGCGCAAGCTGGACAGATTGCTGATACCCGAGAACGGCTGTCACGCCTCCAGGCTGGCATCGTGGATAGTGGAGTTTATGCCATGGGTATGAATGTTTAGACCGTTAAGGCATGGTTGGCAAAAGGGGGGCGAGTCAGGGACGTCAAATGGCTAG
The DNA here is from genome assembly GCA_013618295.1 of Fusarium armeniacum. Classification (NCBI taxonomy): domain Eukaryota; kingdom Fungi; phylum Ascomycota; class Sordariomycetes; order Hypocreales; family Nectriaceae; genus Fusarium; species Fusarium armeniacum. Next base: position 119,949 of record JABFER010000043.1, read on the forward strand.
ATCAGCATATTGGACACCATGAGAGCCCGTTCCTGTGTAGGGGACGGGGCTTCATAGAGGCATCATTTAGATGAATCAGGGAAGGTCTGGTGTTGACAACTGTAGCAGAAGATTTTAGTGAGATTAATCTCACGGCATGTACGAATACCACTCGGGAAATCAGCAACACCATTGAAGGTTGGGGAAGTAAGAGCAGGGATATTTTTTATCATAATAAGTACAAAACACCCGAGCACAATATTGTGGCCATTGGCCGTTAACTAGGCTCCATCGCAGTCGAGGATCTGTGCAGTGAAATTTGCTAAATATCCTAAAGTTCATTATCTTGCCTCGCGACCACGAGATCGCGGGTCTGGGTATCAAAGCAGTGCTGAGCCGTGATGTATATACAAGTAATCGCTGTTTCCCTTCTAACTCCCTCTTTTGATAATCCTTGGGTTTTCTCGACAGACTAAGACTAGAAGGTCCCTTCTCCATCGCCATCATCACCATAGTCATCGCCGAACTCGTCGCCATTCTCAAAGTAATTTTCGGCATCGTAATCTCCAGCATCCTCATCATCGTAAACTTCATCCTGCTCTTCCTCTTCCATACCCTCCTCGTCTTCCAGGTCGCCCGCCTCATCCCCCTCTTCTTCCTTGAGAGCCTGCAGACGATCAAGGAGATTTCGGCCCTGCATCTCATCTTCAACATCGCCTGCCATGCCGAAAGCTTCTTCTGCGCTCGGCAGCGCGCTGACACTGGAGAGCTCAAGCTTCCGCCGCTTGTAGCCGCCAGGCACGTCGGCACTGTTGGTGGTTGCAGCATCGATGGTTTCGTATAATTCGCGAGGGAAAAGCTCGCGACAGACTGGGCGATTGGACCAATCCGGAAGAGCGCGCTCTTCGCGGGCGAACTTGTGGGAGTATGTGGGTACAGCAGTGAAAGGGTCTACGGAAGCCTTGCTCTTAGTTCCAAAGACAGCATTCTTCTGTGCCTGCCCATAGTGTTTCCGAGGTGCTGTCGGGTCGTGGAGAGCTGTACGCTTAGATGTATATAGAGGAGAGGCGTGAATCTGGTGTCGTAGAAGTAGAAGATGTTGTACGGCGGATTTCTCGTGCGAGGCTAGTTCTCGGGGGGTTGGGACGAGGTATGGCTGTTTTCTGTGTTAGCGATGTGTCACACCTTGAGCCATAAGGTCTTGCGCTCCAACGTTGAGCACGAAGATACAGGACAGCAACATACAGGGAACAGCTCCGAGGGTCGCGCATCAGGCTCATCACCTGTATCCCACGGCACATTGGGCCTTCCACCTCTACCGCCGCCGCGTCCACCTCGTCCACCACCTCGACCTCCTCGAGACATTGAGATGCGCGCTTTGACCGGGAGTGTTCCCGATAGGTTATTGATGAAAGATAGCGTAGATTGAAACGTGAGTTAAGCCTGGTTGTAGTTGTAGAGCAAATGTCACTATTCGCGATCGAGGTTTGACGCAGAATGATTTTTTGCGGGGTGTTGTAGTTTAGATTCTGAATGCGCCTACGAGAAAAAAAGGACCTCGCGGAATTGGCTCCGTCATGACGATGCCCCGCTAACAGGCACTTTCTCTTAGACGCGACGGCTACAAGGACTACATGAGATACTGGGGGAGTCATTGTTCACATACAAACATGGTTTTATTCTTAGAGAAAAATAGAATTAGAAATACAAACGTTTATTCGGTGTAATTCAATCAAACTGGGTTCTCCTTTTTTCGTTTACTTGTATGAACGTACAAATTCATTGCCTGTAAACTTCAGGCTTCTTCGACTACGTACCCCTCCATAACTTGCAGCTTACACCCACCATCTACAACTCATAGACTACCTACTACCCAGGCAGTACTGTCAAACAACCAACCCTCTCCGCATCCTCTGAACCATTAGTTACTGCTCTTATTAAATCGAAATGACCGGTCGAGTCGTGCCTCAGCAAGGCAATAATGTCCCTGTCAGTGGACTGGCAGAATTGCACGCCCATCTCGCCGAGCTTCATCAACCTGGAAACGAACAAGCCTCCCTAAACCACAAGCTTTTTGACGATGTTGAGCTTCAACTCACACGCAAGTTGAACTCTCTCAAATCATTGAATAAAGATACTGACCTTGTACAGCTTCGAACATCCCCATCATCCAACCAACTCTTCTCCCTCCACTGATGTCTCTTCTCAAAACCACAACCCAAGATCCGACCGTGGTCTTCTCTCTTACCACCAAACTTCTTTCTCCTCTCTCATTCACACAGTGCCTCACTCTAGGTGGCCCCGAGTCCCTCATCGAGGCTCTCAAGTCGCCTCTTGCTGGTGCTAACCTCCTCGCTCTCAACATCCTCCAGAAAGCCGCTAGCAATCCAAGAGAAGTCGACGCTCTGGCTGCTCAACCTGAAGTTGTTGAAGAGCTACTTCGCACATGGCTGGGTTCCCCAGATGCGGATGTTGGAGGGCGCTCTACGAGAGTTTTGGGCAGTCTTCTCGAGACGGATTGCGATGTTATGCCTGAGACCCAGCCAGCCACGACCAACGGTGTCAACGGTACCGGCTCTTCGGAAACAGAGCTTGTCAAGCGACATATTCCTGGCCACGCCAGTCTTTGGCGCCTGATTATTTGGGATCGCCATAACCTTGAGATCATCGTCTCCCTCTGCCGTCCCGCAACCATTGACCGACAGGCAACCTTTGCGCAAGATCGTTTGCTGAGAATTATCCCCCGCCTTACCGCTCTTCATCCTCGTGCCATGGCCATATCCCCATTTGCTGATCTGTTCCCTCTGCCCGATTATGCAGATGAAACTGTCGGTCATGGATTGTTGCAGTGGGCGGCCCTGAGCATGGTCGATAAAAGTGATATCCTCATGCACCAGACTCTTATTGTCTTCTTCGAGTCATTTGTGAGCATCATGCGGATTGCAGGCGAATCTACCGATAAAGATGCAATCGTGCGTAACTTGGTCAAAACGGCTATCTCACAGGATCCGGAACTGAAGCAGTCTTTAGAGACGCTTCCGAATCGGACGGTACAGGAGGAGGCGGAGCTCCTGGCTAAGTACATGGGCCGAATACTGGGTTAAAGGCCATTCAAGCTTCAGAAACACAAGAAATTCACAGTTTAACAAACTGGTATTGATTGACTCGCCAGTTTCATCCCTGAGACCAGTGAGAACTGCGACCCTGAGCTGTAGTTCGTGTTGCAATAATATTCAGATTCATGATGGTGAAGCGCGGTGCGTCTTACCATTAGAAGTGATCACAATAAAGACACCTATTCATGAAAGCCATAAACTTGTATATATTGATACGTCTCAACTCACCCCGTAATACATTTCCACATGCCATCTATAGCACTATGCGATAACCAGGAGTATCTAAAACAGTGTCACGAACATCAACATTCTCTATGATTCCACCCAACGCCCTAGCTCTCTTCACCGTCAACAACCGCGGAGGAAGTCCGTCCTATAGCATTCTCCTCGCGTCTGCCTCTCGATCGCCCATTGGCTCTGCCGTCATTCGGCTAGCCACGCTGTCCTGCCGTTGTCTAGCATGTGTCATTCCTTCGATGCCCAGTCCAACCTCTCCAACTCGTCGCAACACTATCAAAAGCGAGGCGCGCAAGTCAGGCGTAAGATCCTTTGTGAGAAGCTCAACCGCAAGAGGATAGAAATCGGGAATGTGTTTCTTGAAAGCATCCTCAGGGAAAGTAGTATAACCTTCCAGAACATCGACGACAACCGGGCGCCATGCAACGATGTTTCGATGCTGACTTTCTTCTTCTAGAGTGGTATAACCGTGGACAATGTCCTTACACAGAGGTACCAGCGCAGCCTCGACATCAGGCCGGCTCGACAACCTCTCCGGAGCGTCATCAGCAAACATGCGGAAGAGAATGGAGATGTAAGTCGCAGCTGAACCACTCTCCTGCTTCAGGAGGTTGGGTGGCTGCTTCATGAAACCCTCACGCCACAACCTCATACGCAGTTCTTTGTCTTCGTTGAATTTACGAGCAAACTGGAAGGAACGCTTGAGTAGTGACATCAGACGCAAAAGCTCCTGAGAGGGGATGTGTGCGTAGACAGTGTCGTTGCTGAAGAGTTCATTTACTGTTTCAATCATCAGTAGCTGCAAGACGCAACGAGAGATAATTCGGTTGAAGAATCTTCGTCGGGCTGCTGTCACTACGATGGGCTGCTGTTGAAGATTCGACGATGGTTTGAATTCTTCGAGCGGGACATGGGGACCGTCTCCAGTTGGCGTTTGAAGGTCATCGTCATCGTCGTTTGAAGGGATAATACCGTTATCATCATCCAATTCCTTGTTGTTAATCTTCAAAGACTTCTCATCAACAGGCGTAGCATCTGTTGAGCCTGCAGAAAATTCAAGGCCATTGGGAGGAGGTGATATTGAGGCGGTGTTGTTAATTGCAGTTGCTGAAAATAGCTGGTATGCAGTGGTTCGCTCAAACAATTCGCAAAAAGCGCCAACAAGCTTGTTCCAATGCTCTGGCCTGAACTTGGTGACATTCTTGAGGATCAGTTGCTGCAAGCAGTTACTGCCGATACGCGAAATGGTATCGTTTTCTTGGCAGATGCAGAGCGCCAAGAGCTCCAAGAACCTATCCAGCATGTACTCCAATGCGTCAAAGTAATGCGTGAAAAGGGTGATCATATTTCGCAGCGCTTGGATCATGGTGGTTGATAACCACACTGACAACTCCTCATGATTGAGAACATTGGTCATCTCTGGTCGAGACCTCAACACCATAAAGATGGGGTATAGTTGTTGACGCCACAGAATGTCCCAAAATTCGGCTGGGAAGGTACCGCCATACCTCAACAGTGTTTCGAAGAAATACTCGAGGGCATTTGATCGCACTTCCAGGTCTTCGCCGGTCATAAGAACGTCATGGAAAGCAAAGAGGACGGGGAACCAGTACCCTTCCTCCACTGAAGTGTTTGATCGTGATCGTTTTTCAGAAGTCTGCATTGCGCCGTCAGGGGGTGGAATGTTGTTGTACTTTTGCGACAATGGACATTCAGGTGTCTTGAGCATAGTAGGGATCAGGGACTTGAGTAGCTCCAAAGCTGCTAGACTCTTCTTCTGGAACTTGAGGTTCTTTGAGAACTCGGTCAAGCACACGATCAAATCAGTAAATGCACCCTGAGAAATTACCACTCCGAACTTGGTCTTGTACACCTGGTTGACGTTTTCGTACGCCAGATTGACAATACTCTCGTGAGGTTCGCGGGCAGCCACTGTGAAAACACCAAACATAGTCCTCCAGCCAGATCGGATATTATCGCCACGGGCCTGAATCATTTGTATCAGACATCTAAGAACCATGTCTTTGACAGTAACGTTATGTGTGTTCGCAAGCACATGCTCGAAAGGCTTCAGGAAGTCCTTCTGGAATTTGAAACCGGCCAATTCCTCGATCTCCATGAATCGCATTGACAGTTGGCGCAGCGAATCAAGCGCAAAGAACACAATATTCATGTTGTTGTGGCATCCGACTCGATTGAAGTGCTCGCCAAAGACCTCCCAAATGTTGCTCCACTCGAACCTGACACGGTTCATGTTGTAGTAGCTGATCTCGACAATTTTCTGCAAGCTGTAGGTACGAGGCATGTCGTTGGAACCTGATACCTTGATCTCGTCCCAACTGACTTCTGTCAATGCCCGAGCGAAATAAACCATAGATTCACCAGTCAGGTTTGCCGTGTTGGTGAAAATACGGTCAACACTACGGATCACATCATCGGATCGACTCTCAAGGGCAATCTCAGTAGAGAAGCCCTTTGATGAAGTTCCTGCTCTAGCCCGTGTCGGCTTCTTGGAGGTTGATGAGCGGGAGTCGGAAGTTTCCGACCTTTGCGGGGGTATGAAACGAGCTTTTGATACATCAGGCACAGCACTCTCGTCAACACCACCCGAAATAAGTTGAAGTCGGTCGAGCTGGCTGATACACATCAAGACGTCTTTCCATGACTCGCGAAGAACGTTACCCTCGGTCTGTCCCAACTCAAGCACGACCTTGAGAGCTTCGATGTTCTTGGCCAGCATCTCTTGAGGGTTGTTCAAGTTGGTTGTGTTCTTCAAAGCCGACATGAATGCCTCCCTGGGTGTAGACATATCGAACAGACAAGCGATTTGTGTGGCCAACTTCATACCCTCAAGGCAAAGCTTGTTCACTTCGAGGTTGTGAGACTTCTGAATCTGACTTGAAAGGGTGGAAAAGATCGACATCCAAGTAACACTGAACATAGGGCTAACATGCTTGAAAGAGGTTGCAAGAATGTACTTTGTGCCAGCCTTGCGACGTTGACTTTTGAAGAGGTCTTTGAATAATTGTTCGGACCGCAGAGCGATCTCCTCAGACTGCTGCATGTAGGCCTCACGCTGCAAATCACGACCAACGTTGGAAAGAGCCTGTCCAAGGCCAGCAGCAATACCGGTCGATTGAGCGGGCGCATTGCCAGCTGCGGCTGCCGCATCTCTTTCACTCTTGAGAACGATCTCGTTAGCAGCGATTTCATCATAGATGCCGAGGAGATAATCGTCAGGCAAATCGGCGTTATCGTTAATACCACGATTGTTCTTGATAAACTCCTCTTTGCTCATGCGCTTGGCGATCTTGACGCTGTGCAGATCAGTGTTAAGTAGAATGACCGAGTAAGCCAGGACGTATGCGGTGTCCGCATTGGCGAATGCGTTGGGGTTTCCAAGAACATAGCGCTCGGCAAATTTGAGCATAAATCGATCGATCTTCTGAGCTTCACCAGGCAGACGGAAAGACTGAAGGAATTGGCGCAATGAGTCGACGAATCTCCGTTTGGCGAATTCCATGGTGTCGACAAATGCGTGCATAATGTCAATGTACTTCTGTTCTCCTTCACCCAAGTACTCTCCAATTTGAGCCTTGTCGAGCTTGTCCTCCCTCAACAGGAACTCAGCAATATCCTTGGGGCTATCACTTGGAATAAAGCCATCGCGTATGAGCATCTGGATACCCTTCTTCGGTTTGAAGTTGAATTGGTTAATTCCCTTCATCAAGGCTGTCTTTCTCATTTTCTCTTTCTCCAGCTGATCCGGGTCATCTTCCAGAATAGGGGTTGATGGAGGTAAAGGAGTTTCCACACGAGAAACGCTGTCGTTTATACTGGGGTCGATCGATGGTCGGATATCGAGAGAGGCCTTAATGTCCTGGTTCTCGGGGCGCGTGGGCTCGGCGTCACCTCGTATCGGTGCCGACCAGTTGACCATGGATCGCAACGTCTCAACCAACGCTTCGATGGATAACCGTTTGATCGCATATTCCTTGGGGTAGTCGGGCTCAGAGTCTTGATGGGGAGCAATATGAGCTACTGTCAAAGGAGGCGGAAGGGTTGTCTTGAGTTGCCATTCGCTCGCAGGGGTGGTCTTTAATCGCATTTCTTCGTACACCTGCTCATTGATCGTTGTGATAGTGAGCGGGGTCGTCGAGAACTTGGACAAATCCTCGATGATTGTTTGATAAATATTATCGACTGTCTGGTCGCAATCGTAATTAAGGTAGATTTCAACCAGGGCCTTGGGGTCGGCGCATAACCGGTTGAGGATTGTTATAAACTGAACTTTTTGCGACAATGGCGCCGTTCTCCGTGCAAGAAGGGCCAAGTAAATTTCATTCAAAAAGACCTCAATCTCTTTCTGTAAAAAATGTCAGTAAACAGGTCTTACACTCCAGAAGTCGTTTTACCTTGAAATCAGCACGCATGTACTTGACCATCAACCAAAAGATCTCGCTGCTCACGTTGAAAATACGGTCAACTGAGCTAGCACCATTACGAGTAATACTTAGACAAAGATAGAACTTGATCGCCTGCAGAAAACTCGTAGGCTCGCCGCTTTTTGAATTCTTGATAGTACAAAAGGGAGAAGTGAAAACAGCAATGTTGTTGTTGAGAAGGGTGTGAATAAGGTGAAGAGAAATGAGCTTTGAGCGCATTGGCTGACCACGGACGTCGTACAGCTGGTCAGGTGGTAGGACCTTGGTCGAAAGGTTGCAGAAAGATCGAAAGACGAGGTAGGCATCCCGGATGTAAACCTCATCCTCAGCGTCCAGCACATCGCCATCCTCTGCAGGGGCAGAATCTTGACCCGCCTGCTCAGAGGCTGGAGTACCAGTCTCCTTTCGTTCGGGCTTGAGCCTTGTGACCATGGTTGGTCCATCGCCCAGGTTCGAGTCGTCAAAGCTCTTGCGGTGCTCAAGATCTTTCAATGTGAGCTTTGCGCCGCTCTCGGCAGGTTCGGTCGAGGAATCCGCAGCCTCAGAGGGCTCAGTTGGCGACTCATCGCGATCGCCACTATCGTTGGCGCCATTGGTCGATTCGGCGTGGTCAAAGGTAACGTTGCTGGAGCCATTCTTGAGATGTTCCAGGTTGAGGCGGGCCTCCTTCATATGCAGTCTCGTCTTGACTCGCTCAAAAACAGTACCAACCATCTGGGTCAAGGTACCCTGAGCAACCTGCTGGTTTGCTGTACTCCGCGACAGCAAAAAGACATTGTATACTTGTCGCACTGCCTTGAGGAGGCCAGCACCATGGACGACGATCTTATCATTGAGTACAGCTGCAAGCAAAGACTTGACAATTTGAAGTTGAATCTCAACAGCGGTCGTTTCGCCTTGGAAGCAGTTACAGATAGTGTCAATGGCTCTCTCGATCAGGGGAGGAACGGGCTCGGCACCCTCTTCGGTCCCTTCGGAAGAGTTACTTGGTACAGAGAAGTATGAATAGGAAATGAGCTTCCCGATACAGTCGAGTGCAGTTGTGGTGAGTTGCACATTCGTAGAACGCGATGCTAGTTGCAGAGGAGCGAAAACGATCTCGGGGTCGGGAAGTTGGTCCTGTTCTTTGATGGCGTCGAGTGCCTTAGTGGTGGTTTCCTCCAGCTGCTTGTTGCGCTGCGCATCCTTGGACGCGGCAATGGCCTCAAGTGAGGACACTACAAATTTGAGGGAGCTCATGGGGGAGCGCAGAAAAGGCCAGTGGCCATTCGGTAGGGGAGAATGTAGTCGGAAAGGCCGAGGTCGAGGTCGAAGGAGGGAGGTTGTGAGGTTTACGTCGTTCCCGCAGGGCAATTAAAGAAAGGAGACGTGGATGCGGCGGAAGAGGGAGCTAGAGCTCACCTATGCGCTGTAAGTTTAAAAGTCTCGGCGCGGCACGCAGACCAAGGTTTGATAAACAAAATTGAACTCACAAAAAAGGCTGAATATCCAAGCTGGTCACAAGCCAGCAGAAAAGAATGCGAGAAGAAAAACAGCCTACGTCTTGGTGATGTTGTCGTCAGCTTTCAAAAGCTACTAGGTAGGTAGTATACACTATTTCGTCCAGGGATACGAATTGGAAGTCGAAGTGGACAGCGTTACCAGTGGAGGCCCCCGGTCCAGTTTCTAGTGGTGAGCTCTGACTGCGGGACCCCTTAGCCCCAGATTGCCTCGTAGGCTACCAATTAGGGGCTAATAAGAAGGTGCATAGTTTCCTCTGAGCAAGATACCTACCGATACAAATCGATGTAGGTTCCAATACATGAAATAATGGAAATGTCTAAATTTCATCACTCACCAGCCACAAGGGGGCTCAAAACTTACCCGATAGAAAGAGACGAAATTATTGAGTCACTTCATGGCTCTTCAGTCCATGCCTGTGATGATTCATTTTTTACACCCTTCAGCTCTACAGGAAGCTTTCCAATATTTCACATGCTTGTCCCCAATTAGACAGACACCATGTTAGACGACGCAGAAACGGTTTTACGCCGATCCAAGATACTCGATCTGTCAAAAAGCTATTCAGCACTCCTTGTCGCCAACATACATGAGGTCGAAAAATTTATGTCAAGTCTGGAAGCAAAGTCAAAGCCTGTATCATCATCTGGGCTACCCACTTTCCTGAAAGCCCTTCAGCGCGAGAATTGCACATTGTGCAAGCTAATCGAGGACCTTTCATCAGACCCAAACTATGACGCCCAGCAGCTCATGGTTCGGGAGCGGAAGCTTGATGCCAGCGTCACATTCACAACTCAAAGCATTGCCCAATGGAACCGACTCAAGAAAAGTCATGGCTTTGTCGCCATCAATCAATCGTTTCAGGGCTCAACAAAAGATTCGCGGAGGCAGGAAATCCAGAAACGACAGCTTTCGGGGAAAGACAAACACAACATGCATCGTCTCTTGAAAGAGCAGGGTCGTGTTGAAGTCGATGTTGTTGAAGGGGGACGAGAATGGATCACCGTCAAGGCTATTTCTCGCGACCGGCTTGCTCGCCAGATGAGCGACTGTGGCTGGGGATGGGGTGAACATGAACTTGGTGATCAAGTCGATCGAGATGAGTGGGAAGATACACCGTTGGCAAAATACGTGCAACGGCTAGTGACGGCTGCGAGAATGAACCGTCACGAATACCGGTTCCCTCGAATACACCTTGTTCTTGCTAGTCTCAGTCGAGGCGAAGAGGAACTGGATATCCTCCTCTATCAATTGAAACACATTGACCCTCTTGTCGAAGTCGTAATCGAAGACCAAGATAGCGACTTTGTCACTGCCCCCAGTCCACCACTCGATATAGCCATTGAGAACCTCATTGGTGATGAACTGGCATCACTTACATCTACTATTAATCTCGATCACACTATCCTCATCGACCTCATATCGGATTTGACACATCTAGACCTTGAGCCCCAACCGTGGCAGTCACGGACAACACGCGCGCAAATAGACGAAGAAAATGCGCACACAGGTGGACTCATGGCTCGTGTCTTATATCCAGTCTTGGCAGACCGCAAACTCGTATGCACACGGGAGGCGGCAGAGCATTTTCATGATGTTTTACGAACCGTTGGGACTGAGTCTGAGCGTGAGCGTGGGAGGTTGTTGATTCCGTGGTGTGATACTGGTACACAAGAAATGTCCCCTGACCTCATTCGTGAGCGATTTCAGAAACTCACTGTTCACCCGCTACCTTTCAACATTCAGCTTCCCGTGTCCGTCATCGACGAGCCGTGGGACATGGACGCTGTAGAAGCTGCTATAGCCAAGGGTGTGCTTCCCCGAGTAGCCCAAGATGTAGCGTTGAGTAGTAGCTTCAAGAGCTCCAAGCTGTCCATATTTATGTATGGTTGGGCCGCGGAATTGACAACATTGACGAGCAATAAGGAAGTCCGAGGACAAATAAGGACTTGGCTCGAGGCAAATCGCAAGAACGATGAAGAACTGGGGCCCCAAATATGGCGTTTGGAAGTTACAAGAAACCTATTGGCAAAGGCAGCAAATCCAAGGGAAGGATGGCAAGAAGGAGACGGCGCTGATGCTGATGAAGCCGATGATGAATGACGGATTTTATAGATATCACAAGTAAACTTACCACAAGAGTATTTCATTACCGAAGGAGATGGATCAACCATATGGGTTCCAGTTCCAATTATCGTCATTCTGAAACAGACTCTTACATGGCTTATTTTGTGATCTCGAGCTTAAATACCAACTCTTGCTATACGCTCAGGACGTCTTGAGCCATTAAACCTAACCTTATAATGTTAAGGGATCTTGAGTTGTTAATAGCGATCTCATAAATCTTTGATAAATAAAGGGTAATAGGGTAGGCACTTTCTGAGACCCCTGGCTTACTGTGGAGATCAGGGCCCTTACCAAACTGAAGTAAGCACGGTAAGGAACCTAAGTTGAGTTGCAATTGACGGACGAACTCTGCACCGATTGCTTATTTCCATCCCAATAGTTTATGAATTATGAGAGAGAAAAACTCGATCTAACGATAATTAATAGTAAGCACAAATCAGATGTTTATACCAAAGGGTTCGACACTCAGGTATAATTTCCCTTATGGGTTTAGCTCACCTCTCATCACTAACAGAAACTCTCGGTCTTTTGGCTCGGTCTTTTGCCTCCCCACTGCATTGTCTAGTTACATCCTTGGGACTCATCAAGATATGCAACTTCCTTTCTCTCATAGCTAGATTGTGATTGTGTACTATTATTCGAATTCGCCGTTTTTTTTCCCTCGCTGATTTCCATTCCGTGTTACTTGCCGTTTTCTCGGGGTTTCAACAATGTCCCGTAACTCACCCCCAATCATATCAACTCCGAGCTTCTTTCTAAACGATCCGCTCGATGTAAGTCACGAGACCATAATAGAAGAAGAAACATTAGCTCCGGCAGACGATTCTATCAATTTCTCGGCCGATACTTCAGCTGCCGGGGGTGCGATGGCCGTATCTTCGGCCGCCAAGACGGAGAAGAAGCGGCGTAGACCAGCCCTCGCATGTGAGCAATGCCGGCGCCGAAAGATTCGATGCAACAGAAACTTGCCCTGTTCAAATTGTTTCAAATCAAATATATCGCCTTGTACTTATGCCCCTACCCATGTTCCAGCCTCGCGAAGCAAGAAAGGCGCTGCGGACTCATCTTCACACGTACCAGGGAGATCAGCCCCTGTCATTGACTTACACCAAAGACAGTCGCCATCGGATTCTTCTGCAAAGAGACAATCTCCAAGCATTCCAAGCTCGACGGTAGGGTCCAGCTCGGAAACTTCGACTGTCGATGCGTTGGCTGCGAGGGTCAAGGAACTTGAACAGAAGCTTGCTGAGTCTTGTCACATCACCCAACCAGGAGAAGATAGATTTATTCAACACGATGATCAGGAGGAGGAGCCGGCTCCGATGAAGGGGACTGTATCCAAGACGAGGTTCTTCGGTCAGAGCCATTGGATGAATGGTGTTAGCATGGTCTGTTATCCGCCACACGTCTTGACCTTCTTCTCTAACGTCAACATACAGTTTCCTAACGTTCTTGACATACTCAAGTTGCCAAATGAACGAAACAAGGAACCTCATTTGGTATTCTTCAAATGCAAAAGCCTAGGCCGCACCATTAAATCACATCGTCTCAAGCCTATTTCAACAGATAACTTGGGACAAACCATCCCCGAGCGTGAACTTGCGGATCAGCTTGTCAACGCCTATTTCGCCACATTTGAGGGCGTCCTCCGTATTCTACACGGCCCTACATTCTGGGTAGAGTATGAGAGATACTGGCAGAATCCCGAAGCTGCTAGTCAAGTGTTTGTAATGCAGATGCAGACTTGCATGGCGCTTGCGGCAACTGTCCACGATGATGTATTCAGTCTGCGGTCTGCTGCTATGCAGTGGATCCATGAGGTCCAGATTTGGCTCCAGCTGCCTCCGGAAAAGAGTAGGATGACGATTGCTGGCATTCAAATCATGTGCATGCTCAGTCTTGCAAAGGCGTGTTGCGGAGTTGGTCAGGATCTTACCTGGGTCGCTGCTGGAGCTCTGGTCAGGCAGGCCATGTACATGGGTCTGCACCGTGATCCAAAACATCTCGCCAACATGTCTGTATACCGTTCTGAGATCCGTAGACGTCTATGGATGACTATCCTCGAACTCAATCTGCAATCTTCCTACGACGCCGGAGGCCCACCATTGCTTTCCTCGAAGCACTATGATACACGGCTCCCAGCCAACCTCAACGATAATCAACTCTCAGATGAACCGGATGGCGAAAGACAACCGACTGGCGACCCGGAGGTTTTGACTGACATGTCAGTCCATCTTGCTCTTCAAAAGTCCTACTCACTTCGCCTATTGATTATCAAGCACATCAATGAATTTCGATCCAAAGAGTCCTACACCGAAACGCTGCGTCTTAACTCTGAACTCACAAAAGCCTGTCGCGCTCTTACCGAGACGCTTGCTGCTCTATCACAAGCTCAAAGGCACCAACCGCGTATCATATTCACACAGTTCCATAGTGCTCTGGTCCAAATGTTTACATACCGCTGTTTTCTGTCTCTTCATCAACCCATGGTAGCTCGCTCCAATGACGACCCAACATATTACTACTCTCGCAAAGTGTCACTCGACTCTTCACTCAAGCTTGCACAGCTATGCAGCCTTTCAATACCACGATATGGGACATATCCTCCTGGCGGTTCGAATGACCCTGCTACAAGCCTCAACCGTCTCATCACGAACGGCTCAGGGCTTTTCCGCGTGATACCTACCCAAACGCTCTTTTCTGTGGCACTCGAATTCATCAAGAAGTGCGAGGAGCAACGAGACAGTCTTGGCGGTCTTCCGACCATGGGTTATGGGGAGTTTCGCTCTGTTCTCTACGCCGCTCAAGTCTGGTATGAGCGAAGAATACTCGCAGGCGAGACAAACGTCAAGGGATATTACTTCGTTAGTGCCTCCATAGCGCTTGCCGATGCGATGGAGCTGGGTTTGTCACAGGAAGATATCGAACAGACTATCATCGACGCTGGGTTACGTGTGGGCAACAAAAGCTACGGGCTGTTGAAACAGGCCGCTGAACGTGATGGCATACCGGTCGTGGATCCTGAAGACGAGGAGGCAATACATATTGATGTGCCACTTCTTGACGGCGATGCTATGCAGGGCATCATGGATATTCCACTGGATTGGATGGCGATGGGTGATTTGGGTCTAGATGGAATGGGAGGGTTCAACTGGGCCAGAGGTAATGTGCCTCAAGAGTTCGAATCTGTCGACCCTTCAGTCGTGTCACAATTCTAGGGACGGTATCATGAGCCATGATAATGAATGTACGATGAAAGACTAATCTCACCTCATAAAACAATACACAAATACTAGGCGGTTCTGTCTGTTGCGCATGAATATCAAGACTCAGATGTGGGACAAAATAACACAGAGGGGAGCGAATATATAATGAGGGATATGCAATAGATTCTTTGTCCAAAACACCCCCCAAGTTCGAAAGGATATAACATTATTAATCAATGGTCATTGTACATGGGCTTTTCCGCCTCGTAAATCTTCCACACTTGCTGCAACGTGGCCAAGCGATGGGAGCTCTATGAACTGCTCGTCGCCCCGGTCTGTACCCAGGATCGCTCTCGTAGACAATCCCACGGACTCCCGAGTAAACCCCTTGCCACATCTCTTCTGTCCTTCAGAGATCATCTCCACCTATTCTATAAAAGTCATTTCCTCGCTCCACTGGCCTTCTGGCTCTCGGTATGTTTCTGAATTTAGAGGTAAATAATTGTTCGACCCCCAATTTACAGAAGGAGCTCCAGAGGGTTCTCGATAACCTTCTTGAGCTCCTTGATCCACTCAGCACCGACGGCACCGTCAACGACCTTGTGGTCGAAGCTGGCAGTAAGGGTGATCTGGTCGTCAAACTCAACACCGGCCTCGTTGTCGGAGGGGATGGCAACCTTCTTGGTGGTACCAACGGCGAGGATGGCAGCCTGGGGAGGGTTGATGACAGCAGTGAAGTGGTCAACAGCAGGGTTCATGCCCATGTTGGAGATGGAGATGGTACCACCCTGGTACTCCTCAGGCTTGAGCTTGCCATCACGAGCCTTCTTGGCAAGAGACTTGACCTGAGAAGAGATAGCCTCAAGGCCACGGCCCTCGACACCAGTAACGATAGGGGTGATAAGACCAGTAGGGGTGGAAACGGCGACGGAAACGTCAACGTTGTTGAACTGGCGGATGTTACCGTCGCGCCAGCTGGAGTTGACCTGGGGAACCTTTCGGCTGGCAACGGCGATGGCCTTGATCAGGAAGTCGTTGACGGAGAGCTTGTACTTGCCGTCGGCAGAGGCGTTGAGAGCCTGGCGGAGCTTGAGAAGCTTGCTGACGGAGAGAGAGCTGGTGACGTAGAAATGGGGGTTGGTCTGGGTGGACTCGACCAGACGGTTGGCAATGGTCTTGCGCATGCCGCTGATGGGGATGTCCTCGTAGGTGGCAGCGCTGGAGGTGGCGCTGGCGGCGGGGCTGCTGATAGCCTTCTTGACATCGGCCTCAGTGATCTGGCCGTTCTTGCCAGTACCCTTGATGCCATCGATGCTGATACCCTTCTCACGGGCAAGTCGCTTGGCGGGGGCGGCAATGTTGGGCTCACGGTCGAGAGCAGTCTGGAGACGACCCTGGGACTCGTACTGCTGGGGCTCAGAAGAAGGCTCGGGAGTAGAAGCAGACTCAGACTTGGACTCGGACTTCTCCTCCTTGGGGGCAGCGGGCTTAGCGGCGTCACCACCAGCATCCTCAACGGAGAACTTCTCGAAAGCGGCGACATCGGTACCCTCCTCAACGAGAACGGCAATGGGCTGTAGAAATGAGAGTCAGCAACAATGTTCATCGACGTCAAGCAATATTGGCCATTAGAGCAAGATATCCCGAGACCTGAGCGGTGGCCTGAGTGGATTCAAAAAATTCAACAACTTACGCTGCCAACAGGAATATCCTTCTCGCCAGCATCCTTCAGGATCTTGGCGATAACACCCTCTTCCTGGAACTCGAAGTCCATCTGGGCCTTGTCGGTCTCGATCTCGACCAGGACGTCACCGGGGGCGATGGAATCACCGATCTTCTTCTGCCAGGCGCCAATGTTGCCAGCCTGCATGGTGGGAGACAGAGCGGGCATCTTGATGACCTGGTGCTCAGGGAACGAGGCATAGTGTCGCACAACATGGGCAGCGAAGCCGGTTCGCAGAGCGCTGTGGGTAGGGGCGAGAACGCGCCTTCGGAGAGCGGCGCTGAGCATTGTGGAAGATATTAAGGTCCTTCTGGTTGATAGAGATATATTAGTTGGTGTTTAGTATGGATGGGGGCAGCGCGAATATGAATTGAGCCACTTTTTGGGGTATTTGGGGGGGTTGCTGGAAAAAGCACTCACCGGCCGGATTGGCAATTGAAAGAAGAATTATTCAGATACGTGACTTTAGATCACGAAAAGGAGATCGACAGCGGAGGGAAGAAGTCAAGGACGGAGAGTGATGCAGCTCTGTCGTGAGAAGGAGAGGGAGAGAAAGAGTCGGGATCGGAGGAAATTCTTGGGGTTGGACAAACGTGGAGTTTTTTGCATGTTGAGCTCCGACGACTGAGGTACTTTGAAGCTTTGGCGTGGACTAAGCCTCTTTGGGATCTAAAGTGACTGCAGGGGCCTTGAGAAGAGCCCGGCATTGGTGGTGCTGAGAGGCAGAAACGGCCGTTGAGAGGGCAGCATTTGGGCAGTTTTCAGGGCATTAGCACCATTCATCGGGGCATTTAGGGGAATGCAGGCGCTATAAGGCACACAACTAAAAGATGACCCGCCAAAGAAGTGGAAGATTAGTAGAAGAAAAAAAAAGGGACGTGGACGCCATCATGGTACCTCGACTTCGGGGGATCATTACGCGACATGAGCGAAGTCCGGTCAGAGAGGATAAGGCATGTACAAGTCGTTCGAGTTTGTATACTACAATCGAGACATTCTGTTACCAATTTCCCTTCCATAGTATTGCTACAACCCCTCAAGCTTGGAGCGATAAGCATTCATCCTCAAAAACTCGCTGATATTTGTGTTGAGACAATTTTCAAGTCCCCTAAAGTACCTCCATCTTATCTCCATTGCGCCTCCGAATTGCTAAATTTTCGCTGAGTAAATTATTCCGACTTCGGGATAGATCGGCCCGGATGGTGGGGTCTTTAATTGGTCCAACATAACTAACACGAGATCTTAAGCATCTACGGGAATAAATAATAAATAGGTACGATGGCTAATTCCCTGGCAGGGTATCAGAAAAATTGGCTGCTAGGAGCATAAGAGACGAAATAATCAGGTCAACTTTCGCCCATTGACCAGACATCTGAGGCTATTTATTTTTGTACCCTAAAGCTTAGAGGCCAACTTTTCTGGTACCCAGTAGTCCCCATCTTCTCACTGGCACGAGATTAAAGCAAAGGAGAATATGGCAACTGAAATACAGCGTTAAGGCTTGGCCTAAAAATCGGATATCTCTAAATTATTCGTCATTACACACATCTAATTATAAAAAGAAATTTTGTACTTTTCCGTTCCCCTTATATATCATTAAAAGGCAATAAAATCAACCTCCTCCTCCAGCCCACCACACTTTGACCAACTCTTTTGGCCCACTCAATGCTGATGAGATGGATCTTTTATGCTTCGGTTCTTTGCTCCCCTGAGAGTCCTTTGAGCTCTTTGAACTCTTTGACTTGGAATTGCTAGTGTGCCCTTTGGCGAGCATGACAGATTTCCTTTGGGTACCGTCAGCCTCAAACATCGCTGTTCCTTGAGGAACCACCCCAACTCTCTCCTTGACTGGCTTCGGTGGTGGTTTGGGAGGAGGAACTGGTCTCATTTCTACTTCCTCCGGTATCGAATCTTTCGGGACAAACGCGCGAATACCGAAGTTGCCTTCTTCCTTCTTTCGTCGTCCATCGCGTCCTCTGGTCCGCCCTCTGCGGTCCCATCCCAATTCGAATCGTTGTGGCATGTCTTGTTCGGTAAAAATAGCTTCGAGCTCACTATCCGGCTGCCATTGTGCGGCACGGGGTAGTGATCTAAAGAGGTTCCCATCGACAAGAAGGGCTGTGATAGAAGCGATTGTCGTTGGTGCGCGAGGAAGCCGGGTTCTTCGCCAACAGATCCATGAGGTAATGTGAAGGAGCATCAGTACTCCCACAAGAGATTGCAATATTCGTGTAGCAATCTCATCCTGGTGAAGCCTGACCTTTCCTGCCATTTTGCTACCACTAATGATTGGCACGGCTTGAGAGACTGACTCATCAGGATCAATACCACTGACAATGGTAGTGCCATTCGCTGTTGGAAATGTTCCCCTCGAAGATAGATGTCGCCGACTCTTTAAGTTTAACGACTGAGCCCTGATGATGCCGTGCTGAGACAAAATTGCTGACTGGGTCTTGTTTGAAGCATCGGTGGATGAGCTGCCAAATGTCGAATCAGGGACAGCAAACTGAGAGGAGTTCAGCATTGCAAAGAACGAGTCGAGGAGACCATCTGAAGAGACATTGACAAGCGAAGAATAGTCTAGTTCCGGTATGGCGACGCTCGTGTCCTGGGCTGTGTGTTCGATAGGGACAGGCGGATGATCTGCGTAAAGGTGAAGCTCAGGGCCATGGAAGACGGCTTTGACATCAACTGACTCGATCGTCTCATTGCAAGCAAGGGCATTGATGCTGCTCACTGCCATGTTGCTGCTTCCCAGATCATCCAATTCACCCCAAATGTATATCCAGTCAGAACATTGCGATAATGATGCTGTCTTTCCCTGACCAACACCAAACAAGGTGCTCCCACCTAAGTCCTTGGTACGTTGGTTACTAGAGGACCTCCCTGCCGTTCCAATGATGGCATTACTGTTGTCTCGCCGGCCAACTCCACGGCAGCTTTCACCTTCAAGATCCACGCGCAATGGGTTGACAGTCCCGTCATAGAGCTCAACTTCGAGAGTAAGATTTGTAGATATCTCGTCCGACTTATACAATCGACACGACATTCTTGGCCGAATTGCTGTTAATCGTGCACTAACAACAAGATCGTCACTCTCACCGTCCTCGACCAGAGATACTGTTGGTATGTTGAGATTGGCAGAGGTGAATGGGGGATAAGGAGCATTGCCGGCCAGTATCAGCGATGCCAGGATGGTATCGTTAGTGCAATCGGTACATATGGGATCATCGGCAGAAGACAATAAGCTGTTGGCGAAGAAGTCCTCAGTACGGAGCGGAATACTGCTGTCGAACTCAATTGGTCTGGGGTCAAATAAAGGAGCAGACGCAACCACAATGAGTAGCGCCACGAAACCACCAGTAATCGCTGTCAGGGCAGCGATATCCCAGATCTTAAGAGCTCGTCTCCACGCTACATGCCTCAAGGCATTGGCCAAGTTCAGGCCCACGGTTTCATCAAAATTTCCCTGGCGTGCGAGATGTGAGAATGGAGAGAGAAGTCTCGTCCACCACTCCAAGGAGAGCATGTACGTAGCCACCAGCAACAGTACTAAGGCTGGCACAATAGTCCACGCAAGATATGCAGCATCGTTATCCATCGTTCTCAATCCTTCGTTACGATGCGACAAACGAAGCGATATCTCAAACCCTATGATTATGCATGCCAGTATGAGGATGTATATCAGCCGAATCAAACCGTGCAAAGAGATAGGCTGTCTCCATGTTGAGGAGTCGTATCTTCGTGGTTGACATGTCGCAGAAGGTGCTTTGCCACCAAAGATGTGAAAATAGCCCAGGTTGGGACTGTCCAGCTTTTCGTGGCCTTCAGCTCCGCTCATGTAAGTCGAACCCTCGACTCTTGATCGGAGGACTTTGTTTGGTGCAGGCCCCATGCCTTTGAGAGACTCTACAAGTGGGTGGCTGTGAGCTACTACCGACGCCATGCCAACGATAGTGCTAGGATCTCGTGGGAGAAACCCCTTCCTTGGAACTAGCCACATTGTTGCTAGAGTCATAAACAAGCAGAGGACCAGCAATGCGGTTATCAAATATGCCGGAGCAATCCGTATAATGAGACGTCGTCCAATGAAACTGGCAACTGCGGTTGAGGAGCGGTTAGACCGTTCCATCATTGCGTATCGAGCGACCAGAGCTGAGTATTGCGCGTAGAAATTCCCAGAAAGAAGGCTCAAGATGTCCTTGTCTGTTAGCGAATCCACCCTGGGAAGATCCCATCCTTCTCTTGATCCCAGCAGAAGTGCAGCAGACATGGCTTCATCAATGTGGAGAATAGCATCACCACTGTATGTCGAGTTTACGAACGTAGATAGTAGCTGCTTTTCGTTGGTTTCGAGAGACTTGAAAAGAGCGCGGGCAACTGTCCAAGGATGAATTTGATCCAAGGTTCTATTCTCAGCTTGCGCGTTGGGCGTGGCCGAAAGAACTGTCTGAAAAGTCTTGGAAACCTTCATCGTGGTGATGCTGTATTTTGGCTTACAAAGGAAACCGGATGACGACGACAGTGTTCCATTGAGTCGCCCGTCTGGAGTTTTCGATTGTTGCTTAAGTTGATCGACGTCAAAGTCTAGCGTACCAGACATGACGGCTATTCGTTGTTTGTCGTCTTTCGTAGAACCATCGCAGCTAGCAGGCTGAAATGTTAAAAATGCTCTCGGCAAGTCTTTGTCTTTGGTAGTCGCAAGTTTCGTGCTTGTAATAGTTTGTTTCGAGGAACATCCTGCCTCCGACACTGTCACATTCAACAGAAGAGAACTGCTCTCGACCAGCCTCATCAATTCTAAAGTCAGTTCCGCCTCTTCACATTCCATACCTCCAATAAATCCATCCACATCTGCCGTGATCGCTATTAGTTCAGTAACATCGCTAAAAAAAGGTGTGTATGCTGCTCGGGGAGTGACCCCGTCGGGAAAAGTAATATTGTCGGCTGCCAAAGCAGCAAGAGTAAAATATGGTAGCGATCCAATATCCTCCAGTCCCGAAGCACTGTTCGAAAACTCGTTCTGGATTGTGATAGCAGACTCGTAATGAGCAACAGTGACGACTCTGGGCGTGACAAAGGCCGTAGAGAATATAATGATTAGTTTAAATATTATTCCGGACAACGCCGGAGTTGCAACAAGCCAGTCCCTATTTCGGACTGCCTTGATAATAGCCATAGGCTCAGAAAGGGAAATGTAATCCAGTAAAAGAGACTTGTCGGCATCGCTCTGATTGTTCAGCATGCGGATCCAGGGCATGGAAGCCGAGGCCTGAAACTCGACTCTGTTCCAGAAAGCAGCGACCACGATGAATACCAGGGTTGTTCCATATTGCCACAAATATCTCGATGCATCATCGGCTTCTCGGAGGCCGTCATTGTGTTCGGAAAGCTGGAGTGCGACTTGCACTCCGGCAATAAGAACAGTGATGACGATGACATAGAGAACCAGGATTCGTCGATGGAGAAAGACGGGCCGCCATGGCAGTTCGACTTCAGTGGGTTCCGCTGGAGTTCCGGCTCGAGGTGAAAGAGGCAATGATAGACTGGTTGCCGACTTGATACTTCCAAGAAAAGGCCATCGTATTCCCGGGGCTGTGGATTGCGTACTTCGATTGCTCGGGTCGTATGGGGCTGCTGAACTAGCCAACCTTTCTGAATCGAAGAATGAAGCAATGTTTCCGTGCTGAGTCTTTGGGTTTGCGCTGAGACCAGAAAGGCCTGATCCGTGCCGGCGCGAGTCCGAGCTGTTGAAGGCACTCGACGGCCCTGGCTCAGAAGTACCCTCGACTCCATGAACTGCACGAACATGTCGATGGTAGGAATCATAGGATTGGCGACTTTTCGGGGGACCGAGATTCGTGCTCGATATCGTTTCAGAGTCCATTGTTGCTAGATTTCGTGTATTTATCTAGAATAGGTATCCAGTATGTGTTGCGCATCGTCGATTCGTCCTGTTTGAGCATGATGCTGAGAAATAATCGTTACCACGGAGTGAGTAGTCCCACGCCTTTACATAGCCATGTTTTAAGAAGTCGCAATAAATAGAATATGTTGGTGAGGTTTCTTGGAAGGAGGAATGAAATTGTAGGTACGGACAAGACAGCCCTGTGATGAGGAGGAGTGACGTGTGATCTGAAAAGAACGGACTCAGCCAAAGCCAGGGCTGGAAGATAATTGGAAGACAAGATTAACGAAAGACGTAAGCAGAGAAGAAGCAAAGGTGAAGAGGACAAAAAACGGTAAAGTATTTAGCGTGTGAAGAGTAGAGTAAGAGAAAAGACAAGTCAGATTGGCTAGTATGTTGATATCAAGGACTTTCCTTGCGCATAAGTCAAGTGGCCGAACCACCTATAGTATGAATTCTATCATCCCGCAGTTCCGGGCTTACAAAACATAATGGTAACTAAAAACCTTGAAAGCAATGACCTAGTTGCACAAGGAAACGAGTTGGCAGTTGCATGCAATAGAGAAGCACTTGGCTGCAGTTCCCCGTCCCATGTCTTGGACGGAGGAGCCTCAAAATGACATGGCTTCAGGGGATGGAAGCCCACAAGGGGATGGATGAGCCGAGTCTAGGTGAAACATGGCATAGCAGGGGTGGTATTGGGCTTTGCTCTCCCATAGGCCTTGGATCCCAAGTTTCCGGGCTGGACTGGGCTGGGCAAAGCAGTACAAGCACAGCAGGGCAACAAGTTTCAATTATTGGCCAGGATACTCAATAGTACTGCAACCCTCCCAGTGACTCCCCGTTTTCTCTCACCTGAGGCTTGCTGCTGCGGGAACTGTTTAGAAATTAGGACGCACTCTAAGTGGTGTTGCGATATATCTTAACAGCTTCTTTTTATGGCCATGACAAGATAGCATATTGGCGGAGAAATACTGACTGTTGATTTATTATTGTGGAAACTCTTTCGTTTAGTTCAGGAAGAATTGCCCAAAGGGACTTCTTATTCCCCGGATGGGACAAGAAGACGAGGATTGTGTGCATAAAGTAAGGGTACCCCTGGTTAGAATAACACCACTGCTATGCGAGATTAACATGCCCAATCTTGGCAATCTTGGAAACAGATCATGCCAATGCGACCTCTTGTCATGCATTGTAAAGCAATTCTGGGATCGAATCCTTTACCAAAGATCAAAATTATATTGATGTAATGCTTCGGATATCAAAGCGTAACCGTCCGGTCAAATCATCTAAGCGAGCTGCCATCTCAAGCGTAAGCACGGTTTCGAATGTCACTAGTGTCGTCTGATGTCACCAGAGACTTACCTAGTCTAGGTAGTGTGTAGTTAACTACTATAGTACATACAACTGTACCTACCCAGTAACAGATCTGAAGATCAAGAGATTGATCAGCAACTTGGCCTGATGGTGATCTGTTGACTCTGAGTTGGCAGATCAATTAATAAATAAATAGACGTTAGTTTTCTATATAGTCAATGATTACCCTTTTTTAATGTCTTAGCCTCTGTACAGTAATCGATCTCATAACGTCTGTGCTTTCGACAAACAAACAATCTTCAGTCAAACGGCGCCCCACGCCATGTCAGACATGCATCATAAATTTGCCAACGACCTATTTCCCACTTCTCGGAGTTACAGACCAATATTATACTCGGATCACACTCGTTTTTGTAATTGTATCACTCACAATGGGTTGTTCCGGCTCCAAGAGTGCCCTGTCAGCCGATAATTCGTATGGGGCCTCGATCGCTGCAGTCGAGTTATCCAGTGCTCTTGGCGATACCTTCAGCCAGATAAATCTCCAAGGTGAATTAAGCACTTCCGATTAGCCAGTGACAAAGCTCACAAACTGACTTTGGCCACTTCCAGGTAACTTGAATGAGCAACTCCGGGAACTTCTGCAGCGGCTGGATCGCGAGACGTCAAAGTATGTCAACTCCAAGGTTGACGAGGAGAAATCACCAAAATGGGATCCGTAAGCTACTCGAGCCATCCCTTGTTTATAGAATCTGACCATACCTGTAGCTCCCAAACTGAGGTGCAGCTGATATCCGCAGCATGGAAATGTGCTCGCGGAACCTATGATCTTGAAGGAACCATTGCAAACACCAGCTACTGCATGTTTCGTCGTGAGAAAGCACTGCGGGATTCGTTTGCTGGTACTGTTAAAGTCATCACGTCTACTGTCGTCGAAACGACTTCAGATGATGCAGAGAAAAGCGACATGCTGCCAGTTCTCGTACTTGCGATACGTGGGAGCGCTAGTAAGATGGACCATATTGTCAATGCTAATTCTCGACCACAACCTACCGGAAGTTTCATTGTGAGTCTATATTACACATTATGTTACTTGAACGGCCTGATAATACTGGATTCTGGCGTGTTAATGTCAAATTACATTTCACTAACTCTTTCAGCAACACAGTGGGGATCTAAGAGCACATTCTGGCTTTCTAAATAGTGCCCAAGCCCTCGATTCAATCGTGGTCACTTTGATCAATGACTATATACAGACTTTTGACAAGGCCAAAAGCCAGAAACCACATGTTATCTTTACTGGACATTCTGCCGGTGGTGCCGTATCACAGATACTTTATCTCAAGTACATCTCGAACCAAACCTTTAGTAAGTCATCAAACCATATGGTCTATACGCATTGCGACTGATATAAAACTCAGATGAATCTGCAAGGTTTTCATGTGCCACTTTTGGTGCACCCCCATGCGTGACAGCGCCCGTTGATCTATCCTCCTATCACCCAGTCGGGAAAACATTCTGCCTCAACATCATCAACGAGTTTGACGTCGTCACCAGAGCCGACAAGCCCTACATCCTATCGTTAGTCGACATCGCGAGAAATATGCTGCATCAGCCACCGAAAGCACTATTACCAGAACCTGAAACCAGCAGTGAGATAATTGACGCCTCCTTAAAAGCCACTCAAGACAAGGAAGTCGAACTCTCCTCTCCGAAGAAAGAGGAATCACATGATCAATTCTCAAAGATCTGGCACTTCTCTCAGCCTCTTTACAATCATATCGGGCCTAGTGTCGTTCTCTTGATCCGATCAGAAGATGAGATGAAACTCAAAGCGGTTGAAGTCACGCCCGCAGAGTTTCAAAAATTGCTGTTTTGCCGAACAGCCGTTCATGGCAAGAGAATCTACGAGAAGAGAGTTGAAGCACTGGAACAAGGACACTTCAATGATCGAACGGGCTGGCAGTAAGGGAGTGATCAAGATTAATGATGTAATAGGCTCCTCAGTAACTTCTACCGCTTCCAAGCGCTCTCGGGAACCACTGACTGATCATTTCCACGAATAGGTAACTTGACATGATTTCTTCGCCTTGCGGATTCTACCGCGCGGTAATACTCTATATCCGCCATTACTCTGACAGCGAGATCTTCAGCGAACGTAGAGGATCGCTCTTCTTGTAGGCATCCATCCCGATCCTCCACGGCTGACATGATAGCCTGGCATTCCCAACACAAGCAAACGTGATATTCTAACCCGAAATGGGTACGATAAAGAGTTTGTGTTTCATCGCTACCGGTATTAAGCTTATGCCTCGCAATCTTGTCATCGTGGTTGATGAAACGACCACACAGTGCCTTCATGGAAGTCTTGTACGCTGCAGGCGAAAGCTGACTTGTGTGCCAGACAAGGTCAATGTCTAGCGTGGGCACAAGTATCTTGCCTGGATAGAGCCTGAAAAGCTCGAGATAGTTCTCGTAGCGATCGACTGCTCTTTGGAGGGTTCCTTGCAGGGCTGGACTTCGAATCCAGAGATGTGCGTTCATCTTCTTGACAAAGACACGCTGGCGCTCGACGTTGTCCATAAGTTTGACGACGATAGCGGGCCGAAAGACCTTTTCAATGTTCAGATGTTTTTTATCGCCTTCCTCGATGATAGAATCAAGCAGAATTCCCGAGAACACAGATTTTTCTTTTGGAACTTCCCAGGTGTCTGAGTCATATTTCCAAGTATCGCGGATGGGACCGTGAGACCAGATAGACTTGTGCTATAGGACTGTTAGTAATTTTCGTCTGTGTCCAGGATTTCTTTGGATAATTTACAATTAGAGTCCATGGGAAGTTCACCCTTGGGAGGTGATTTAAGGAATTGGTTTGACAGTACTCTAGAAAGTCAATGGGGTTGAGTAGGAAGGCATGCCAGACCATGAGGACATCTATAAAAGAAGTCAGTTTGCGACAGACAAGGTTGGGAAGGTATACAAACCCACGGGAGGTAAAGATGAAAACTCAGTCATAAATATTCCACCATTACCGTCATCTATGCCATGCTTCCCCCCTCCAGAGGCCAGCGAAGCATTATAGTCATCAGCCCATACTATAAATCTTCGCACTGCTTCACCGAGATAGAACTCCCACTTCTTACCCTGACTCGTCTCCCATTTCAAATCTCGTACGGTAACCTCTTGATTCACCCACTTCTCCAGGCCTTTAACAAACTTGCGCCGGTAAACCTTTTTGGTAGGACGACCCAAGTTAAAGACTCGGTCAAGGGCTTCAGAATCCAGAACTCTTATGCGCAGTGCGTGGAAGACTTCGAGCAGTTCTAGATGGACTGCGCACTGGGATGGAGTGGGCAGATTGTGCTGATGCAAGTCGTCAAGATGGTCGAAAGTGGTTGGACTGGGAATTGAAGGGTTTTTGTCAATTGTCGGTGCTGAAGAATAGTATTCGGTATTTATCTTCCTGTTGAGCTCGCGACTTGCCGAGTGAAGAGCACCCAAGTTGTATCCGATCATATGGGACATGATGGTGTAAGTTGGATATGCGTGCAAGGTTGATAGATGAGTGGCCAAGGGCAACGCAATCTCGTTTTAAATTGAGACGGCGCTGAGTAGAAATACGAGAGAATTGCGGAAGCTTATATCGCCAGTGCTATACAGAGCGTCTTGTCTTTGAGAACAAGAAGTAATTTAGAGTCAGCTGAGGTAAAGCGATAGGCAGTGTGATGAAGTTAATGTTTTATCTCGGCCAATGTGATGGTACTTAGACGGCTAACAGATTTGTATGAAAATGATTGTATCTTTTACCCACAGTTTACACACTTCAAAAGTCCCACGTCGCCCTGGCATAGAGGGAATTTATCTGCAGGCAACGATGAACCCATGTCTCTACGGATACTCCGCCTAAATCTGCCTTGAGCGCGGAAACGACTTCTATGAATGCGGAATGTAAGGCTGGTAATGCCAAAGTCCAGTTGCCAATCTTGCCGTTTCGGGGCGAAAGAGACTCTAGTCGGGCGAGCTGAACACACTAAACAGGGTCCTTACTGGGGCGGAGTATCAGGCGATGGCACTGTAGTTGGTCACTTTGTTTGAGATGAGACCTTTGACGATGGATGCTTGAGCTATGGCCTCGGTGTAGGAAAGACCAGAGTAGCAGTGGATGCCTGGTGTATTAAATGTACGTGAATTACTCAATATCTGAACAAGAGCCATTTCCCATCTCTTCACCACCAACCGCGAATAATCTCATCTCCATACCAATCAACTCATTTGCAATGTCACGACTGAGGAGCAAAGTCTTGCCTGTTCTCGCAGCGTCCTCTTTACCTTCATCACACATCACGTCTTCGCCTGACATACCCTGGGCCCGAGTTGGGTCTGGAAAGGACCATCTTCTCTCAGAGCTTGAGAGCTTATACTGGGATGGCGTCAGAGTCGAGCTCGAAAACATTGTTCGCACTCTCAAAGTATGGCAACAGCCGGAATACTCCCAAGTTAATATCCAAGATGAGGATGACAACCATGTCCATGGTTTCGACACTTTTCTTGACCAAGTTTCACAAGAGGCTCGAGCACATGCGATACGATACAGTTAGTACCAGATTTATCATAGTTGTATCTAATATTCACTGACATGCGCAAAGGGAAAATGAGAGAAAAGGAAACGAATCGCTATTCAAGTCAATATAACAACTATTCCTTCAACCCCAAATTTGCTAGAGATGCTCTCATAGACAGCGTAGTAGACCGCATAGCACAACAAATTAGTGATGGTATCAAAATGGACGTGAGACGGGAGATGAAAGGTGCGTACGTCCTCTGTCATTTGGCTTGCAAGATACCAATACTGACTTTTTAGCTGTCGCCAAACCCAAAGGGTTAGAGCAACGAGCATGGATTTTGCTTCAAGCTGCTGGTATACATCTCTTATTCGTCTTTCATACAGTACCACTGACAACTTTGAATAGGGTTTCTCGACATGGAGAAATTGATCGAGCATCGCGCACATCCTGAGAAATTTGGGTTCTCGAAGAGCCCAGCCATTCCTCAACGTAAGTCTCAACTCATGCCTACTACAATACTCGGTCCCTATTAATGCCAACGCAGTTGCACTCTTAAGTGTCGAGAGCGATGGAACGCCCAACTTTGAGCCCCTCCGTTGCATGCGAAAGCAATGCAAAAAAGTTGTCAGAGGAAGTATGTTTGTCCATGACAAACCTGCCTCCAACCCTGGTATTGTATGCGAGGAATGCTATCACAACTATTACTACGGTAGAGAGGAATACACCAAGGCCTACAAACACTGCATTCTCACAGAAACCATCACTCCTGAGATGAGCAGAAAGATTTGCGACTGTGTCGAACTAGGCCAAGATGACACTGAAGAAAAAACCGAGAGTCTATTTCCTATCGACAACCCAGATCAACATAAGAACGCCGGCATTGCAAGAAATGAAAAATGCAGGCTCCTGCAGCTCGGTGATGGGATTGCTCTTGCAAAGTACCAGGGACTCCTAGATAGTGTGGGAGCTAAACCGCGAACTCTAAGGGATACCGAAAAGGCTGCGTTGAAGGCAAAAGCTAACAAGAAAACGAACGGACTCGGGCGTTCTCCTGAGAGGTATTTCGCGGCAAACCAAAAGCCCGGCGAGAGTGATTTCGAGGAAGAGGAAGAACTGGGGCAAAATCCTGCAACGGAAGGTAACAATCGGCGTCTCAAAGCCTTCAAGATTGTTCAGCAGACGACTTCGCATGGAAGTGATGCCAGCATGGCTGGAGAAGCCGCAGGAGATGAAGACATACCGCCTTTCTTTAGGGAATACACGGAAAGATATCCGTATAGAAATGTTCACATGGCTCTCAGGGTTGGTCCTATCGTTATCGAGAATGGAGTTTCACAGTAAGTAACTCCCCAGTATGGCCAGTATTATGAGAATAACAACTCACGTTCTACTTACAGTACTAAAGGCGGAGCTCTAATCTCGTTGAGGGATATGCCCGTGTTCCAAGAATGCTTCCGTCTTCAGACAATACCTGAACGAGAGCTGGCGATTGGTAGTGGATCTGATCGTCTTCTTTGGCAACGGAAAAGACAAGCTACGGGCCGTAAGAGATATCAGGTCGTCATGAAACAAGTTGTCGGCGTGCCTTTTAGTGGAAGCGGTATCATTCCTCATGATCAAGAGCTCTCGGTTGTCCATGACCTTTTGGCTGCTTGCAAGCAACCATTCGACGATCCCAGTTTAGCTACGTCCGACCAGATCAAACTCCTGAACTCGGCACTCGAGCCAGCCTTGGGAAAGCTCAAGAGTCTACTTGGCTCCAGACTTAGAATCTATCTCAGCAGTGTCTCTGAGCGTCTCTTAGACAAGACCGTCAAGTTGGCATGGAGCGCGACAAATAATAACTGCCAAACATTCTGCACTTCTCTCATCGACAAGAACATCTTTGGGCCTCTTGTTAACGGAAAAGCTCCCGAATCTTCTCAAGACACGTCTCCTCTCTATACCATGAGCTTTGTGTGTCCAGACGAGGGCTACAAAAAGTCGCGAGGTGTACGAACTAAGTTCGATGTCCCCTTCGGACTCACTGAGGAATATCTCCTCCGCTTCCACTTCGGACGTCACGACGAGGCCGATATCATTGATACGTATCAAGAATACTGGTATGACTGGGGCGCTTTTGGCAGTACGCTGTACAGGTACCAGGACTTGTATCCGTGGGACTGCACAGAAGCCTATGGGAGATATCCAACCAAGTGCAGTGACTGTAACCTTGCCAAGCACATATGGGCATTCCCATTCGATTCCTGGTCTATTTCCTCTCATCATTTATCACGAGACCGTTACATGTATGCACCAGCACTGACCGATAAGAGCTTGACTGCCGTTGGTCAGGATGCTACGCCAAGTTCGTGGATGCGCAACAGACTTACGGTCCTGTCAGCAATGTCTACTCTTCACCGGGCTGCCACAGCTATGGCTCGCTCTTTCAAGTTCCAAAAGGCCACTGCATGGCTTCACAAGGACCTTACACACTCTCTGCTCGACCCGTCTCTTTCAAGAGTCAAGCTTGGTGGTATACACCGTGCTCAACCATGCAGTCACTATTTTGAAGCGGGTGTTTACAGCCAGTACTTCATAGCTCCTTGGGCACCACTTACACGACGTCAGCAAGTCCAAGCCTACGAGCTGCAACGCGACGGCCGTTTCAACCTGCCCGACATACCAAGCTCATCCAGAAAGCGTCGTTTCGCTGGTCACACAGAGTCATCAGAGACCTACTATCTAGACTTTCATGGCCAGACCACTCTCCTCCTAACCGATGACACGACTTGCAACGATCCACCTTGTCACCATCACGTAGGCATGCATAAAGTGGATGGCTGCCAAAGCGACTCCCACTTCGCTCCCACCTCGGAGACGCCTCATCATATATGTGCAAGCGGGTGTGGAAGTGCAACGCGCAACGCGGCCGAGTGTGCGAGTGGAGAGACTATCAGGACCGCAGAGATGGCCACTGCTGCTCAGGCTGCAGCGGCGAGTGCTTCGCATTCAAGTTGCGGAGGGGGTGGCTCCAGTTGCGGAGGAGGTTCCAGTTGTGGTGGTGGTGGTTGCGGAGGAGGGGGTGGCTGTGGAGGTTCAAGTTAAGTAGTGTACTGTACTGCTATGTGACTTTTATTTCATTAGTATGACTACCATGTATTCTCTGTTAGGTATTATGTAGCGTTATTTATCTGTCGTGGTGGTAACTTCAAGTTAAGATGCTGCTTTGTTATGGCTCTGAGCCGTGCGAGGCATGTCACTCGGCGTTGATTAATCGCTATCTACATATGCAGTGCCTTTTTACCTCCATTAAACTTCAACGTCCCTTCTAGCACTCTGCCAGCCAGTTAGTTGCCCACTTTCCGGCCATCCCATCGGCTACGTCCTCCCATAGAACCGAACGCTAGATCTTTCCGATGTGGGCTTCTAGACTTACAATGCATGTTGAACTTACTAGTTGTGAAAACCTTTATCCTCTTCACCCATGATAACGGCTTTCATCGAAAGGGGTGGATAAATGCACGATTCATGGTGCAGCGGGAGATCCGCTTGTCAACCAGTTCACAGACTTACAACCATACAAACTTGCACAGCATTGACTTTGATAGCTTTTATGTTCTTCGCCACTATTTAAAACTTCTACCGTCCCACCA
Organism: Fusarium armeniacum; assembly: GCA_013618295.1. Lineage (NCBI taxonomy): Eukaryota > Fungi > Ascomycota > Sordariomycetes > Hypocreales > Nectriaceae > Fusarium > Fusarium armeniacum. Next base: position 151,707 of record JABFER010000043.1, read on the forward strand.
CGGCCCGAGTTGTTTCTTACCACTACTGCTAGGGCTTGACACATGGCATGGTATGTCATGTTGGATCCGCGGCACGATGGGTACAACTAGTCTAGTGTTCTGTCAGTCGGTCACTCACGGGCCTTAGATGCTGATTTTGAGCGATTTACAAGTCTTTTTTAGAAATTTCTGCGTCGATTCTTTTCTACGAAGACCATTGCACATTGAGAATTTGCTATCTTGTGTTGTTGCATGAAGCTACTGCATTACAACGCAACCACAGCTCAACAAACCTGATTGAGATGTGCTCTTATTCAAAAATGACAAGGTCCAACAAATGTCACAAGCTTTTCCATAATGCACACACTTTAAGACTATCCACCTATCTGTGTAGCTACCCTCCATCCGATTTTTCATCTCCACCCTTTCTGACTTGGTCGGCGAGACTCCAAAGTACAAGCAGCACTTGTGAGTCAACAGGATCCACGACAGACGTGACGAAAACAGACAAGTTGCACAAGACATGTGATGAGTTGAGGAAAGACTGTTCATTGCATGCTTAGTAGACTAACTAACTACTGTACAGTGTCTTGTCTCATCTGTAGGGTAGGGCAGGGCTCTGTGATAATCTCCACCTTGTTACGCCACGTTACTATGGATGCGCTGTGCCTTATTAATGCTTGATGCTGTGATCTGCCAGGCACAAACTGCAGACTAGTCAGGGCACTTACACCTCTGATTGGCCTTTTCTGCCTCTGGCTCAGGTACCTGGCAGCCGTTGAGAGGCAAAAGCAGACACACAGGGCTAAGATCCAAACTTTATGCCTCATAAACTACCAACCACAATTAAGTCAGGTGGCAATTCAATTCAAATCTTGCGGTACAAACACACATAGTTTTCCAACGGGCTCTTGCGGCCCGCTACCGAGGAATGAAAGTAAAGTAAAGAGCCTTTTGACAAGTTTGTACAACACTCTTTTTCAACCACCTCTGTCATACATGAGCTATTCTTGTGAACAACCAACTTAAACTTATCAATGTCTTAACTTGCTTTTTTATTACTGTACCGCTGTCGCGGAACTTTCGGGAAAGAAGCAAATTCCCACACAGTTTGCGTAGACGCAGAACTAGCCCCTTTCTTGAAACAAGCCCGACCTGCATTAGTTTACGACTCGTGGGAAGCTGAGAGCCTATTGTGAAAAAGCTGGCTGTCATGTCTCCATCAAGAGAACGCACCAAGATCTGGAAGAAAAGAGAAAACCATGCAAGGACGTGAAGAGATTTCAGGTATGGCGATGATTGTTCGCTGGAAGTAGGAGGTTTAGTGTGACTCCACATGTAGTTTGTTCTTTCAAGAGTTGTATCGCGAGAAGCTTGAAATCTTTTGTTTGAGATGCGTGCGAGGCTTGGCAGACTGGGTTGACCCAAGCAATTCCCAGCACAGTCCCATAGAGCAAATCTGGGGATTGTCGGAGGGTCAGTGACAACTAATCTATTCGAGACGTCTTCCAGGGACATTACAATTTAAACTAACATCACTGTAATCACAAGAACATAGGCATGAGAAATGAAGAGGAATATATATCATAAAATATATAATTTAGAAGAGGTAATAAGATCCCAAAGACAGTATCCAAGATTGCTATGGATAACAGTTAAATGCCGCGCACCGTAAACACCAGGTATAGATAGAATAAGCCCAATTCTATAAAATCAAGTTTACGCAAAGACCAAGCCAACCCTTATGGCATAACTTAGCCCTCGTAGTCGATGTCGACGGTGAGGCGGACCTCCTTGTCGTTGATGTTGAGACCTACACCATCCTCAGCCTCCATACCGCCGAGGTAGGCGTTGGTACCAGTGCCACCGGGGTTGATGGTGGAGCAGGTGTTGTGACCGCAAACACGGAGACCGGGAATGTTGAGCTTCTCCTTAGCAGAGACAAGGCAAGAAGCATCGGCACCGGACCAGCCACCGTTGCGCTCACTGCCGAAGTCGAACTCGAGCCAAGTACCGGCAACGAGACCGTTGACAGTGGTGGGGACCTCCTTAGAAGCACAGGCGCAACCACCCTGAGAGTTCTCGTCGAAAGCAACGACCTGGGAGCTCTTGGCACCGACAGTGAAGTGCATGGGGATGTTCTTGGCGAAGAAACCGTCGATCAGACCCAGGGGACCGATCTTGTTCCAGCAGGCACACTCCTTGTCCTCGTCGTGGTCGTTCTTGAAGGTGGTAGTGTAGGTGTACTTGTCAGCAACGTCGGAGTCAACGGTCATCATGTTGCAGCCGTAGTCGCCGGCAACACCAGTGTTACCAGTAGAGGCAATGTCCTCAAGAGTGGCACGCTTGGCCTTCTTGCCACCACAGAAAGGCTTGTAGCCGGAGCCGGAGCTGTGCTTCTTGCCCTTGTTGAGCTTGGGCACATCGGGGGTCCAGGGACCGGCGGCGGCGGACTTGGGGACGGCCTCCTCGGCCTTGGGCTGAGCGGGGACGGAAGCAGGTGCCTCAGGAACAGCGGTAGCGGGAGCGGCGGGAGCAGTGACAACGTGGGTCTCGTAGACAGTGACGGGGTTGTTGGCGACGATGAAGTCACGCTTGGCGTGAGCACGCTGGTGAGCGTGGCCGCTGGGGTGAGCAGAGGCACCGAGGGCGGCGGCCAGGAGAACGGCGGAAGAGGAGAACTTCATCTTGTATGTTTTTCGAAAAAGATGTTACTTTTGAGATGTTTTCGGAATACTTTGGATTGCCTTTAAAAGGACTGTGTTGTAAGTTGGCTTAAGAGAATGTTGTTAACGCGTAGCGTTATTGAAGGAGTGACTAGAAGGCAAAGGCCGTGATCCAAAGATTGAAGAGTGAGGGATAGAAGGAGAGACAAACGAGGGAGGAAGTCGAGGTTATAAGGTGAGCAAGGGGGTGTGCGTCTGTGTCTCGATTCCCCTTTGACCAGCAGTGGGTGGTGTGTGCCTGGACGCCAATGTCTCTCTCATCTCGTTCATCCGTCCACATTTCTCAGATTGGCACGCCCCTGTACTCGTCTTTCCCCAAGGATGTTGAACATACCCTTGCCTCAGTTCCCACATCGCTTTTCCCTTTTGCTCCGCAAGACCAGAAGGTGCACTGTTGGCGGTGGAGCTGGGATCATCAGGAAAGCAACGCTTGCACACCGACGCCAACGCCAATGCAGAAACGACACTAATCCGACTTGCGATGCGATGGCCCACCACCCTTTGGGTCTAAAATCAAGCTCTGCTTCCGACAGGTTCCAGGTCCCAGGGGTAAGGGCTTTCATCCCTGTCAGGTACGAAGCCCACTTGATTGGTCAGTTTTGCCCTGCATCAATTCTCATGCCGAAATAGTTAATTCCCTTCTTACTGTACTGTAACCCCCCTGGCAGGTTGGATCGCCTGCCGCGTCAGCAGTCTCTGTTCTGCCCGGTTACTGCAAAGAAAGGTAAACAGTAAAAAACAGGGTCGCTGGTTCCAGCGGTCGGCTTGACCAGAAAAGGGCTGGATAATGGAGCAAGAATGGCGATCGTTGATCATCTTGTCCAGATTTCGGGCTGTTGTTGAATGCTGATGAAGCCCTGTTTCTGGGCGACGAAACTGTTCATGTCCAAGAAATGACTTGGACGGAGAAGCTGTAAGTAGAAGCAATGGCAGCTTCTGAAGATGGGCAGGCTTGAAGCAATATCTATGCGCTGGGAATAGGGCCTCGAACGGTAAAATGCAGCTATTCCCTATTTCCCCCTCCCCGAACAATAGTTATCATTTCGTCTGGACCTGCATCCGACATGCATTTTCTTGCTTAAACGCATCTTGCTCATTGCGTCTTGGAGCTCGACTGGCGAATGGCTAGATCGTTGTCTGTCGTGGCATGTCATGATCAATGCGGTGAATCGATACTTGAATACGTGGACCCATAGCGCGCGACGTGGGGAACTCACTCGATGAGTACCTGAATGCTGTGTGCTATAAATCGCTGCAATGGTGTTTACGACAGCGTGTATACGTATGCGTGCGCGAGTACTTATCCGTCCACTACATGCTGTAGGTATGTAGCCTGTATCATCAGCCGCTGTGGCAGCGGAGCGTTCAATTGCAACAGCCCAAAAGCTTCTTTTTCCAAGGTCCGATTCGCTAAAGACTAAAGAGGCGGCGCCCTCTTTCTCACCGTTCGACCCGTCGTTGGTGTGTTTCGTAGTCGGTAGCGTTCTCTCCCCAGACGACGCTTCACGCCGTAGCCGCCTCCTTTCTAAACAATGCTGTAAACAAAGGAGCTGGGTGTTGGGCGTTTAGTTTAGTGCTGGTCTGACGCGGTCATGTCAAATTAGACACTCTCGCTTCCCGGATTGGAATGAGGCCGGTCACAGACCGTCGACGATGGCATGGTCCCTGGGGCTGGGGGCTGTGGAAATGAGACAATCCGGCCACTTAGGTTCTAGGGGAGGCTTCTGTTTCTGACTCAAGTGATTCGCTCCTGAGCAGATGATTCGGGAGTGGTAGGCGGTGGCATGCGGCAGATTGAACGATGACTAGATAAACCTTTGTGAAGCTCTTGTTTGGTAGGTTGATGAGGAAAGTGAATAATAAACAAGGACCCCAGCAACAGTACGAACAAGGGTATAGAAGGCTTGGGGATTACAGTCGTAAACACTCGGCTTTAACAGCTAGATCGAGATTACCCATGTCTTCCTAATGTTCTATTGATCCTTCTTTCAGACATTTCAGGAGGCAGCCATAAGCAATCGAGCCTAGATCGACATTTGATCAACAAACGCAACATATCGCAGCATTTCCTGCCTTTTTCTACGGCTTAGCATGTCTCATCTCAACAAAGACGCCATTCGTCTTTCACTCTAGAACCAAGTACAAAGGCTTCTTTGAGCCATTATTCAACATCAAAGGTTAGGCATCACGTCACCAGAGTCACTCCAGATATTACCTGATCCTTCGTGATACGAGTATCACTAGCATTATGATCATGGGTAGATTGATGAAGATGTGGGGACTCTCCGCTTCCAAGTTGCTATTTCTGGCTCCACGCAACCCCCAGTCCACGTTTGTCTGGAGATGAATACATAGTCGTCGAGATAACCTTTCAGGGTCTGTGACGAGCGAGATTGAGCAATAGAAGATGGGTGTGTTTCGTGCGTGTCCAAGAAAGGGGCGAGGAGGGGAATAGCAAGGTAAATCACCTTCCCGTGTCTAACAAATTTAGAGTAGATCTTCCGATTCTTATCTCGCTTGCTCGATCATGCCAAAGCGGAAATCATTGAATGAGGCTTCAAAATTATCAACAGTGAAACATTTTATGGTTAGTCTCAAGGGGTCTCAAAAAAACTGCAGACTATCTCTTTCCTCAACTGGAAATGGCATGGCTCTTGTGGCTTCGTTACAACGAATAATCATAAAGCATCAGGAACTAAGTCTATGGGTGAGTGAGCACTCGCAACAAGCGATGTCTCTACATACTCGTACTCATCGTCCATTGCCTGAGCTGGAAGCCGTCGAGGCAAAACATGAGACCGAAAGCGTTGATTACCGTGACCATGACCTACCACGATGGAGAGCGATTAGGTATATCATAACTTGATAGCATTCTACGTTAGCTAGTGACGTAAGGAACCCATTTTTGCTTTGAGCAAGCTCCGAAGTCCAGCCCGAGGCAAGCTGAGCCTCGACTGCATAAACATACTTCCAACAAACAGAGCGCAGGACCGCATTAGAAATAGCTTCTCATGGCATCTTCGTAGCCAGTACCACCCTTTAAATCCTGACCAAATTTTGCATGAACGTCAAGAACTTGTTTGATGTGGCGAATGCTGAGAGCCTCTCCCTTGTTAACGGCAAGATCCTGAGCCGAGCCCACCACGTTCTTGATTTCACGTCCATTGAGATCTTTTTTCGAAAGCGCAGTCAGGTCGTCCTCTGTCAACGGCTCCACCTTGAGTTTGCCCAACTTCTGAACACGGTCCAGGAACATCTTAAAAATGGTCCGCTTCGCTTTGGAGTCGAGGTTTTCGTATCGTAATGCGATGTGGATTCGAGACTGGAACGCTTCATCAAATGTCTAAAACACCTCCGGATTAGTATGTTTACCCTCACAATAGTCGTGAAGTCTCAAATACGCACCTCGACTCGATTGGTCGTGAGGAACAGGATTCCCTGGAAGTATTCCAATTGCCGGAGGAAAATGCTTACAAGAGCATTACGATGGAGGTCGTGCATATTACGTTTCTCTAGAAACACATCCGCCTCGTCCAACAGGAGAATTGCGCCCCAGGCATGACATATGTCCAGGATCTTCTGCAGCTCTGCCTCGAGGAATCGGGAGTCTGTCCCAAGTTCTCCCGCAGAAGCCATGTATAGCGGGCATTGGAGCAGCTCACCAATACCCTCAGCAGTGAGTGTCTTGCCTGTGCCAGGAGGCCCGTGTAAAACAGCTGCTTGAGTTTTAGCTTCCGCCACACCAAGTATTGTTTGATTGACTTACTGACAAGGCCCTTTCCTTTGCCTTGAATAACATCGTCGATAGTGTTAGCTGCATGGTACTTCCGAGACTTGACGAGAGCTTTGATCAACTCCTTGGTGCCATCCTCAAGAACTAGAGAGTCCCAAGCCTTTTCGTTCCATTTGATGTCGCTTGCACCAGAGACAGCTAGCTCAAGCCATTGCTTTTCTGAGAAAGCAAATCCAAGTACCACGGGCGAGGCAATGAGGTATTCTTCGTCGGTAAATTCGGGAACATCCTTTTTCTCGTCGCCTTTAGCGCTGACTTCGCTCTCGTCGTCCCCGCCGTCTTTCTTAGAAGGGAGCTTGTCAAGTTCGGTTTCTGGTTCATCTTCAATCTCACTTCTAGGGAACTTGATCATCCGCACCTCACCGTCAGAGTCCTTATACACCTTGGTAACCCATTTGACCTTTTCCCCGTCTTCGGAATCAGAGCCACCACAACAATCATCCGAATCAGAGTCAGAATCTTCCTCATCAGAGAGAACATCCGGGTCCTTAGGCTTGACGGTTGAGACGCTGTAGTTGGGGTTGATCCTTCGGAAAATAGTTGGGTCAATCATGACCCGACTAGGCTGGATGTTGAACTTCATCACCTGGCCTTTCTTACGCTTCAAGAAAGCGATGCCCTGATAGCTCTTGTAGTGAACGCCACTCAGAGATACGAACTTTTTGCCTCGCTCGATCAAGTCACGGCGAAGCTTTTCCTCATTCTGATGATACTGCAGCGGATAACATGTGAGGCTGGTAATCTTCTTGGCCCCCTGGAATTCTTCCATCTCGACTGAAGTGTTGCCGTAGCCAAAACGCTTGCCATCGAACTCGAAGTATTTGCCATCCACGTAGTAAAACTCTCCTTTCATGATGCTGCGGTGAAGCTGTGCCATCTCGACTTTGAATACTCGTGGCTCCTGAGTGCTTCCGTATGTTGTGGTATAAGCCAGTGTGTTTGGCTTCCATAAGGCCCAAAGTAAATCAAATGTGATGAGACCGCTTTCTAACATGGGGTACAGGCTTTCCTTCGTGGATTCGAAATCGTGATCGAGATACTTAATGAGCACCTTCAAATGTTTTCTCTTGTCCTTGAGTCGCTCTTTGTTCTTCTTACGAGCCTTCTTGGTCTCGCCAGCGGGCTTGGCTTTGCGAAGTGCCTTGAGATGTTCGCGCATATCTTCCAAATAGCTAAGACAAGAATTAGTGGTTATATCCTAGAGTGGTTATATCAGGTGGGTCAGAAGATAATCCGAGCTTTAAAGCTACACTGAGAGACAAAAGAAGGCACGGTTCTTTATCTCCAAGCGATGGCCTTGAGGATTCTTTTTGCCGATGTTGCTTCGTATGCAGATTATCTTCTAACCCATCTATCAGAAACTTACAGGAATAGCAGGTTCGGGTTGATCTTGGGAACCTCATCCACAAGGCTGATGCCCTCGACATTGCCAATCACATCTTGCAAACATTCGCGAAGGAGCTTGCTCTTGATATCAACAATAGTTGTCCTGTACTTGCCTTCCCAGTCAAAGGTTCGGCGAACATGAAAGATGAAGTCTTCATATTGCGAATCGGTATCTGCATCGGCTGTGTCCTGCAACTTGTAGTTATGGATGTTGCTGTCCCATACTTGGTCCACACGTTTGAAAGCAGGATTCTTAAACTTCTTTTCCTTTCCGGTTTTCTTTTTCTTCTTAGCAACGTCAGAGCTTTCGTCGTCAGTATTGTTGTCTTCGAGACCTGTGTCCTGGAGTTCTGGTGGGAACGGACGGCCTCGGTGAGGGTGGCGCATACCACGCCCAAGAGCAGCGGATGTGCGGTCCATGGCGGTGGCACCCTGAGATGGGACGGGATAAGGCGCGTGTTGCAGAGGGTACGGGTGGGC
>JABFER010000044.1:0-264296 GCA_013618295.1 Fusarium armeniacum
TTATACTTGTCGAAAATTTATTTTGCGTTAATTTAACTCTTTGCCTTATATTTACTTCTTCTTCCTCTCTTGTCTCCCCTCCTCCCCCCTCCTCCCCCTCTCCTCGCCAATGTTTGTCTTCTCGGCCGACGATTCCATTTTCGCGAGCCGAGTTTGGTGCCAATCCTCAACCCAACAGCCCGACCTGCGAATGAGTTATGGACCGACGCCCTCTCCATGATCCCACCTCAAAGAAAGCATGAACGAAAAGCATTAAGATCGATATCGACGCTCTAGAATTGTGCCGCGACACCTTTCCTTTTGCCTCGTACCTCTGCGTCCACGCTCACGTACACGTCCACGTTTACGACTGACCCCTCGCGCTCTCCAAGTTTGCTGCCCGAAGCCGCCGGTTTTGCGACTATGGAGGCCGAGATCGCGACCGCGAACGGCCAGGCCGCAACTCCCGAACACGCAGACCTCTCTGGTAAGGCCAGACACACGTGGCGGTAAGTCGAATTGTCGTGGTCTCGCAAAAGCTTCGAAGAGTTATCCGTTCGCTACTTGGTGCAAATGTACCCCGCCAACTATGTGTTCGATGACAAGGGCTTGCGCAAACACTGCGCACTAGTATAAGCAACAAGGAAAAGAAACTGACATTCACTCTCTAGCACGGCAGTCAAGCTGCGAAAGATTTTGACAAAGCACTTGGACAAGCTCCCGAAAGACAGCAACTCGGGGGTTGACATTTCTCAATTCGAGACGATTGACACGTACCTGGATAAGTGAGAACAATCGCATTCGGCCCAATGCGTTCTTGAAGCTGATAAACCTCGTTAAATAGATTCCGCCTTGCCTGTGTGCAAACCATATACCTCGACTTCGAATATGCCGTCGCCGAGCGTACCGACCACACCATGTGGACGGTACATACTAGTATCAACAACGAATACCGACGAACTCTGGGCCGCCTCCGGCACCTGGCGCAAAACTCGGACAAGCAAAAGACCGATAAGACGGCCAACGAAAAGCGCAATGGTGACAAGTCCAAGGGAGACAAACAAATCACCCCAAAGCAGAAAAATGACAAGCGCAATGTGGAGAAACGCAAGTTTGGCGATAAGTACCTGGGCTTCCTGCACGTCGCTCAGGAGTTTTACAAGGGATATGTGCAGCGACTTTCTGCTCGATACGACATCCCGGAACTGAAGCGTATTGCACAGGGAATTGAGGTCGACGGATCCTCTGCCAGTGATGCCATCAGCCCTGTCCCGAATCAGATTTACCCATTGGTCGTAAACTCTTGCCATTTTACTCTCATATGCCTTGGCGACCTGGCACGCTACCAAGTCCAATCAGGACTGAAGAAGTCAGGCTACAGAACCGCCTTGGCCTACTACAGTCTTGCCCATGATCTGAAACCGTATTCCGGTTTCCCTTTTCATCAGATGGGCATCATTAGCCTCGAAGAAGGCAAAGATCTAGATACCGTTTACTACTTTTACCGGAGCATTGCAACTGCTGATCCTCACCCCAACGCAAAGCAGAGTCTCGAGTCCAAGTTCAAGACTCTATTCCAGCCTGACAAGAATCCGCCTAAGAAGCAAACCCGCGTACCGAGCGATGCATTTGTAACCTGGTTCATAAAGCTTCACGCTTCTTACTATAGGGACGAGACTATGGCAGGCAGTTCCGAGCTCGAGAGGGAAGTCCTGCATCGGCTTGACATGGCCTCCAAGAACCCCGAATATTCAGAAGTTCTATTCAAGATGACCCTAATCAACATGTCGAGTTATCATGTCGCTTCCCAGAAGTATACTGGTGAGTATTCTTGCACTACCTTATTTCATTGCATCTCTGACCCAAAGCAGAGGCCCAATCGCCAGCAGCATCCCGGTTCTGCCACCATACTCTGCGCATCAATGCGCAATTCATTCTCGCCTTTTGCTTAGCGCTTGGCTCTGAGCTCACTGATATCGTTGGGCATGAAAGCCATGCTTCCGAGGACCCCGCTACTGCCAAATCGTCTCCTGTTATTGAGTCGCTTTTGCCTTTGCTGCGCATCTACGGCATGTGGCTTGCCGCCCGCCGTCAGGAAATCTTTGCAGCTGGTCAGGCTCTCGGTGCTGTGCTTCCTGACATGATGAAGGCTATTTCCAAGGTCTTTTCATTGCTATGCAATGACAAGTATACCCAGGAAGCGCTGGCATCGTGCCCCTATCTTCTTACTGAAGATGTCGAGACGCAGGGTTTACTTCCTCTTGCCGAGGATAAGGTACCTGAGGCATGCCGATACTACTGCTCAGAGAATGGGGGTTTGAAACCAAGACTGTCATCCCCAGAGCATCGACTTCGCCCCTTTCAGGAGATACTGGCCAGAATCTTGGACATTCTCCGGTGTGGGTATTTTCTGGCTGAAGATGCCTCGTGCCCACTTAGTTACCAAGTTTCTGAGCAAGGTCTCGTCTTTGAGCATACGCCACTGTCTGTACAGAACGAGCCGGCTCACCAGCCCATGTCTATTGTGAACTCTCCTGTTCGAGAGACAAAGCACAAGACCAAAATCGCAAGCCATCAGCGCAAGACTTCTGAAAGTCGGCAGGTGGACAACCGCCTCGCAGTTAATGGAACTGCGAGAAGGTCCTTCGCGGCATCTCCCGAGGCTCAACTTCCTAGAGAAGAGCCTTCTCCCGATGATGCAGATAATACTGTTATCAACATGCTCACACCTTTCCTAAGGCCACCTACCCCTGAGAAGGTTCAGTCAAACCATCAGCCTACTGACGAATCCTCCTACGGAATGAACAGCACCACAGCCAACGAAGTGTTCGAAATGCTTCATGCTGAACCAACACCCGCTGGCTCTTTGCCCTCTGGCAAGTTTGCGCCTTTGCCGTGGGCTTGGCTTTACACACCTTCTCCTCACAGAGGCAGCGACGCTTCTGCTTCAGCATATAAGGGTGCTTTCGATGCCCCTGTTAGCCCCAACATTGCCTCGCGGGAGATACCACGAAACGTCAGCACGTTTGAGGATCCTTATACTAACTCCACGCCTCAGCTCCCCCCTATGCCAATCCCTCGGGCTACCAGTGGTATGATGGCAAGCCCTCGCATCACTTCTGCCGCTGAAGAGGCCCATCGCAACAATCTGCTACAGACCTTTGGCAGTCCCAGCGCCCCTCGAACCTCTTCGTTGAGCCAATGGGGCCAGAGTTCAAACCGTCTTCCCAGCAACCCGACCCCGCAGTCTTATGTCCATCGACAGGTCTCGAATGGTCATCCTACATCATCTGCCATGTCTGGATTCTCCCATCCAAGCAGCCTATACCAGGGTACTCCGTCTAATGGGGCATCTTTTGGCATGCCAAATGGAGGCTACATTGATATGAATCGCTATGATCGCAACCGCGCTCAGGAGTCAGTGCCAGCCTCTTCAGGCCGGCGTTTCCAGATGGATGAGACAACATCTAGCTACGATGCTGCCATCTTGCAGGCTGCATTCTACGGCAATAAGTAGAGGCTGAAGGTGTTTGTAAGAACGAAACTACCTTTTACTCCCGTCCTTCTAACGGAGAAGCCCATTCTGCTGAACTCAGTCCGTTGCCGGTCATTGCGCCCTCGGAATATCTAATTCCTAAACAGGCCTTTCAGAGTTCAGCACGGTCGGTCGTTAGATCGACGATGTACTGTTTGACAATGGCCCATGTACCTGCATGTGACCCGACATTTTGGAGTTCGTCTGCGGCTGTTGAAGATATTGTCGGCATGATCGACCAGCTCGCACATGCAATATACTCTGCTATTTTGGTATGTGCGAGTCTCTACACTGATTTGGATGTGGATCACTACAGCTGGTTCAACTCATCGCAGCGCCAGTCAGTTCAGTGTCATCAGGTATACAACAAGTGTGTTGGCTTGGACGCCGTTCGGCGGTGAAAGATCTTGGGTTCTCAAGCAAGAAGTCATTCATTTTTATGTTCACTCAGATAATATGCTTGCCAAATACTCGATATCGTGGAGGATACCATGCCGCTTAGTGCGCTTGGGAGCCCACAGTTGGGGTATTACTCTCCCTTTGGATGCAAACGCCGTTGTTGAAACCGTTTCCCTTTTCCCCTGCAACGCCGAACTATATTCAGCCCCTCAAGCAGGGCTTCGATGATGAGTTGGTAACAAATTTAAGCAGCCTGGTAGGTTTGCTTAGGGAAGGGGTATCTGGAGTTGAGTTAGCCGAGAGTTGTCGTAGTGGTTGCTTGATGAGATTGGTGCCCTTGCCCATAGGCTATGCTGTTGATAGGAAAGATAGGCAGAGTAATGAAGCAAAAAACAAAGATCCTTAAGAAAGAAATGAGACGAGTGATCGTGTTGGGGAAACTTACGAAGGTCCGAGCTCCTGGATGCTCAAGCGAGCGAGCCATTGTCCCATGTCAATGCTAGTCTCCAGAGGCTTGCCCTGGAGGATACCTGCCAGGAGACCACCAGCAAAGGCGTCACCGGCACCGTTGGTGTCGTTGATCTTCTCTGTCTCAATGGCGTGGACAGGGAACTCCTTGATCTCATCCTCACCCTGGATAGCAACCAGGGTAGGGTCGGTGCCCTGAGTGATGATGGCAACTCGCTTTCTCTGGTTGTTCTCCTTGGGAAGGTTGGCAAGGTGCTTGGCAACATCCTTAGGCTCCTTGCTGGGGAGGTCGTGGGACTCGGCGTAGGCGGCGGCCTCAGTCTCGTTACCAATGATGTAATCCCAGTAGGGGGCGCTGGCATCAACGACCTCCTTGAAGAATTGGGGAATGAAGGGAGCAGAGAGCGAGAGGACGAATGGCTTGTTGTTCTTAGCAGCCTGCTTGGCGAGCTCCATAATGGCAGGAGGGCAGACTAATACACGTTAGCATGATGCGATACCGTAACTGACATGTGCTGTCTGAAGCTTTTCTTACCAGTGAAGTGGAAACCACCGACGTAGTAGACCTCGGCGTTCTCAACGAGCTTCCAGATCTCGGGCTTCTTCAGATGGTCAAGATCGTAGTGGTTGGCAGCACCGAGGTCAGTGCACAAGCTTCGGTTGTGACCAGTGATGATGGCACCGCAACGGCCAGTCTTCTCCTTAGGATCGACACGGTACTCGACTCGAAGGCCAGCAGCCTTGACAGCATCGTGAAGAATGGCAGAGTACTTGTCGTCGCCAGCACCACCGACGTAGACGACGCTGTTGGGAGGAAGGATGTACTGGGCACCTCGAGCACTGTTCTGAGCAGCACCGCCGGCAATGAGCTTGGCATCGTAGTTGTTGAGGAGATCCTCGTAGAGAGGGATGTGCTTCTCCTCAGCAAGGATAGCATCGTTAGGCTTGAGGCCGTACTTGTCCAGAAGAGCCTGATCACCCTGAGCCTGGATGTCTATAAGAGACCAAAAGGTAACCTGTCAGCAATTGATCGATGTGGAACATATTGGTGTAAGCGGGTAATAGATTCAATTTCAATGGAACCGGCATTGAGAACTGTCTATTATCAGAAGACTGGATCGGGTAAAGCTTACCGAGGAGAGGGTTCTCCAGACAGAAGAGGGAGTATTCTTTAACGGAAGACATTGTACTTAATTGTCTCGTCTGGTATACACGATATGGTGAGGTAGATAAGAATAAGGGTGTAGCTTTGGAGGGGAAGAGTTTGAGACGAATGGAGGGGTCAACCGCTCTGGTGGGGTTTAGACGTGGGGCTTGTTTCTTCGGCAGCCGAACGGGAGTGACGCTGGCAAAGCTGCGAGTCCACGTGCGACAGGTGGGAAAGAGAGAAGGAAGCCTGAGGGAAATGTATGGTTTTGTCAACATCGTTGCGTTCAGATATGTGATTGATAGCACTTGTATGGCGAGGTATTGTATCAATTGAATAATGATTTATCTGTTGGGCAGGAGTTTGTTTGGTCAAAGTTACGATTGATTGACTGGAAGCTAGAGCCCACCATATGAATTCCATTTGCCATCATACGATCAAATGTCTGGCAACTTATCCCTAACCTGAACATGACCTGCTGACCTCACAAGCAACTGCCTAGTAACACTACTGCAATTTGTTTCTGGCATTCATCAACAGCAGCTTCCTGATGCAAACGGACTTGGTGCCATAACAGAGCAGGCAGCTACGAAGCTTGCAATGATTTAACAGGACACATCGGGAATAGATTTCAACAAGCATGGGTCATAACTTGGCAAAACAGTAGGTGGACAGCACAATCGCTTTAACAAGGACATTATTGAACCAAGCATGCTTCTCCCGTGGAAGCCTTTTTTCGGTATTCGAGGTATCTCACTTCTTCGCTCACATCTTTCACAGAGAAACGGCCTTCAGAATTTTTTTTGCGCCAAATGCCATAGTACTTGCCCTCTGAGCTACCAGCCATCTGCTCTTGGCAGTACCTTCAATAGATGCAAGCAAGCCAGTAAACACCATCCCAATGAGACCATGAACCCAGCCACCACTTTACTCCTTTGTCTTCTGGGTACCACGGAGAAGACCCGTTCGGCGGGCGGCGATAAGACCGGCCTTTTGACCCTGGGCGGCGTATCGGGAGATGGTAGAAGCCTTACCAATATGTTGATGGTTACCCTGTGTCGAGTGTCAGCTTTTCTGCGTTTTGTCAAATCTGGTCGGGAAATACGTACACCACCGTGAGGATGGTCGACGGGGTTCATGGCAACACCACGAGTCTTGGGCCAGCTGTTACGCTTGACAGCGAACTTGTGCTTGGCACGAGAAGCCTCTGTAATGAGGGTCAGCAATCCATTCTTCCACAACATTCGATCTTCCAAGAGAAAACATACTGAGGAGGGGCTTGTCAGTTCGGCCACCACCAGCAACGATACCGATCATTCCTCGGGCTCCGGAGTGGACGACCTTCTTGGCGCCAGAGGGGAGCTTGATGCGGGTCTTGCCCTCATCAGGGTTGTGGCCGACAATGGTGATGTAGTTGCCGGAGGTTCGGCCGAGAGTACCACGGTCACCGATCTTCTCCTCAACGTTGGAGACGACGGTACCCTCAGGCATCTCACCGAGGGGGAGGACGTTGCCGACGGTCAGAGCAGCCTTCTTTCCGGCGTAGATGAACTGGCCGGTGTACATGCCTTCGTTGGCGATGAAGGTCTCGGTAACCTGCTTGAATCGGTAGGGGTGGCGGAAGACGACCTTGGCGAGAGGGGCACCACGACCTGTACGGCAATCATGGTTAGTTGTCGTTCCTCCAATTGCACACAATTTGTGAATTTCCGTCGAATCTTGCATCTCGGGAATCTAATCGGGGAACTTGCCAGCATCGTGGACGATCTCGCGGACTACACCTCGAAGGTAGCCGTGGCGCTCGGCATAATCGAGGTTTCTGAACTTGGCAGGAGCCTTGTTCAGGCGCGTGTTGGCCGCTATCCTAAGCGTCAGTATTCTGATGTTTTCGATATCGCGGAAAGGCTCGTTCGGTACTGACTGAAGATGGATCCACGACCCTTACGCTGGTTGCGAATAACTCTACCCATCGTGAATAGGAGTTTCTGTTGAGCTGCAGGTTAGTAAAGACGACCGTGGGCGAAGAGGGAAGGGAGAGGGATATTTACCTGGCTTGGGCCGCTTGGTGTTTGTTCAGAGAGGCAGGCTGGTGCTAGGATAAATTTTGTGCGAAAGAACGAACAGCCGAATCAACCAGACCCACACGCCCACATCCTAGATCACGTGCTTATCATAGGGTTGAGGTAGCCGTTTGGTGGGATCAGTCACTTCTGGTCTTCGGGTCAACCCCAGAAATTATCCGATCGCTGTAACTTTGGGCTTTAGCGCGACTTGCGCTCTGGCCAATACCAACATTTTGCCTCTCTAACATCCATTCAAGCTAGAGGTAAACTGAGGTCATCATGGAACCAACGATGATCACCATTCCCACGACAGCACGTCTCGACATATTGCATGTCTAATTTCTATTGATTTCTTATATGCTTCACTATACTTGGCCATGAGCGGGTAATAATTCGTATAACAACAATGACACTCTTTTCACCGTTTCTACCATTCATTTCATTAATCAGATATCGTCGATCTTGCACACATCATGTTCTATGCGGATTTACGCACGCGTAATTTTACGTCAGGTTGCAATGAATTTGAGCGGGTCAAATTGCTTCCAAGTTTGGAGGAATGAGATTGACCAAGTGGTCGATCCGCGACGATTGACATGGGGGCGTTCATGGCAGTATTTCTCAGGGGAGTCGTTCTGTGTTACAACTTTGAGCATCGCGACAACTCCCGCGAGTGTTTCTAGTGGGACACCAGCTCTTGGCCTAGGTGGCGGGCACCATTTCGCCTTTTGAGACAAGCATTGGGTGTGGTGGGAAATGCACTATTCAAGGTCACATACAAGGCGGTGAAAAACATCGTCTTCCCGTTCACTTTTGAACCAAAACAGGTAATCTTCTCGATGTCCAGACTGCGGCATGGAAATATGTCATGGCCAAAAAGATTTTCGGAGATGCGACAACCTACGAACAGGGTTGATGGACGGACCTTGCTTTGGGGGTTGCTTCTGTTCAAGTTCGTCCAGGGTGGTTTAAACATCACTTTAACTTATCGACATTGCGACGATATGCGAAGCAGTTGGGGCATCTTCCATCGTACAGGGTCCGACATTCTTGATGTGGAGTGATGAAAGAATAGGATGAATGGAAACGAGACGTGGATATGGTACAGCCAAAAATGACACTGGCTGGGCGATTTGACCATATGAGGAATGATATTTTGGAGGGTTCATCACGCAGCTTCATGCTCAGAGACCGTGATGAACTAGAGCCGCTATGGGTGCTCGCGACGGTATGGCTCAGACGCACGGAATGGGAGCTCTGTGCCCGGAAATCAACAAAGCCTTGACTTCGCTTTGTTTTGTGATGGTCGTTTGAGTGCCTACCTACATAGTTAATTGATATTTGCCCAGCCTATCAGGATTCACAAGCATAATCTGCGGCTCTTGAGCAAGGCTAGCGGGTGCTTGTTCCGTGTGAGAGCCCAAGTTACGTCGTTCCTCCTACTTCTCCCCCCACTCATCTCCATTCATCTTAACCTCACATCAACAAACACCAACGAATTGAATCGTCTGCAAAATGTCGGCCGAAGACGATTCCTCCGATCTCTCTTCTTTGTCCTCACTGTCGCCTGCGCCTTCTGATATCGAGCTAGAGGAACCAGTTAAAGAGCCCGTTGCCAAGTCTAAAAAGGGTATCCAGAAATACTTCTCCAAGGTTAAAGAGCAACCGCCTAAGGAGGCTTCGCCGCCGCCTCGAAAGCGATCACCGTCACCACCCCACGAATATGTATTGGCGGATAACCCTGACATTGCAGTATGTAACCTGGATTGATGATTCGATTTTTTATTGTGTATCTGCAAGCGGTTGGCACGCGTGGTTGCCTTTGCGACGCGCCTTCATCGCGTCTTGAACGTCATGGCTGAATGCTAACAACCATAGTTCATTGTAATGTTTAGAAGCCGCTTCAGCGATGCATTCCCGAAATCACTTGCCCACTTCGGGCCCCAAGAAATCGAGCGCGATGTTGTCGAACCTATACCTGGTGATCGAGCCGAACATTTCCTCTGCGCGTTGCTAGGGTTACTATTGAATCGCAAACAAGACGTCAAGTGCGGCAGAACCTTGATTAATAAAGGGTAACATGCTAACGAATATTCCGTCAGGCCTGGTCATTATGGTCGTGCTTTGGAAGATGCTATCAGCTCGCACAAGAACCAATGGGCTCCCGCCTGGAAGGACAAGAGCCCATTGTCTGGCGGCGCAACTTTCACGTCAATGGATCCTACACAACGAGTGCGTTATGCCAACTCTGCTTTGATGCGCCTGCAAAATGCTAATATTTCGATAGCTTACACTCCTGCGATATCTTATCCTCTGGACTCTTTCATCGTCTGAAAGCGTCAAAGCTCTCATCAACCAATCCTACAAGCAGAACCGACACGAAGACGACATGAACCAGCCCCGATCAGTACAACCATGGGGATCCGACGGTGATAAGCGCCGTTACTTCCTTATTGAAGGGCAGGACGACACAGCTTTCCGCGTCTATCGAGAAAGTAACCCTGCTGGGACAAATCGAACATGGTATAGCGTGGCTGGCACAATTGAGGAGCTTAGAGCTCTTGCAGAGAAGCTCGAGGCCAAGGATGGTGGGCCAAAGGCTACAAAACTAGCTCAGAAGATGTATACCGCCATCCCTCGATTTGAAGCTGGCGAGGAGGTTAGTTTTCACCTTCACTTGAATCTGAAGATTGAGATGATCTCGTCCAGAGTCGGCCTTTTGAACATCGTATCTAACTCAATCTATAGAAGCGGAAGCGTCGTGACTATCGGCAAATGCGCAAGGAACAGTTCAAGCGGCCCGAGCCTGGATTTTCGCTCTATGAAGGGCGCACCAGGGGCAAAAAGATGAAGTATACGTATTCTGACGATGAAGATGTCTTTACAACCGACTCGACCACTCGTCGATCTACCCGAAACACTGGAACTCATACTCCTGTCGAAACTGGTCCTGTCACTACCGCCAGTGGTCGGCAGATCAAGGCACCAACTCGCCTCAAACCCACGACCGGAAGCAGTGCCCCTGGTAGTGTGCAAGGAGACACGTCTGATGTGGAGAAAAATGCGTCTGTTGGTCCGACTGGACGGCCCCGACGATCAGCGGCAGTGAACCACGGTACAAGCGGTTGGGCCGAACCCAAAAAGACTTCTCGACATAACGCCAGTGACGATTCTGACGAAGAGAGTGAGGCTGAATTCGGGGATGATGAAGAAGACGTCGAACACGTACCCGGAGAATCAGACGATGAGGATGAGCTTGATGAGGATGAAGTCATGGCGGATGATGACCTGGACGAGCAGAACCAAAGCCTGGTTGTAAAGCTCTCGGTCACGCCACCCAAATTGCGGAACGTACTCGAGTCCAACGCACAAGCCGGAAACAAGCTACCAACGCCAAGCTCCGATAAAGCGGCGGAAGAATCGCGACCTTCAGGAGAGACGGTTGTTGAGATGGAGGATGCGCCGGCAGCTACTCCTAGCAAAGAATCTCAGACTAAAGCTCAGCAGTCTCCCAACACAGACCCCGATTTTGCCGAACGCCAGAATTCGACACCGGGAACTATTCATGCAACATCTTTGGCTTTTAGAGGGAGCCCAGAAAAGACGCATGCGCAACCGGTGCCTCGACCGCTCGATGTTATCGCCAACCAGCAGTAGGAGCTGGCAGTACAACAGATCTTTCTTTTTTGTTGGAGTTTTGGAACAAAGGAATCACATGGCATAGAGTTATTCAAGCTAAAGGCTGGCATCATGGCGGGATAGAATCGAGGTATAAAAGAAACGAGACATTAAGTCGTTGAGAGTCACTAGGACTCGTACGCTTTATTTTGGCAGTACTGCAGTATTGCCCGGCTGAGAAGAATTTGCCTGAAATCGTTGTCGTTCAGGAATGGACATGATAATAACTAGAGCGAGCGAGTATAGCAAAGGCATGCTCGTTTTCGTAACAATGATATACCAAACAAAATCATTTATATGGACTGCGTGGCTTTTGTGTCTGTTGCCATCTGATGCTCTCGACAATAATGTGTAAACGGCCATGTAGTTGGGCCTCTGTGTCAATGTGTTCATTTCTCATGAATGTTCTCTATGGCTCAAGGCCTACCTGATAGTCTTTTCAGCAATAATGGTGATCGAGGTGAATAGCACATTTGTAGCTTGTTTCAGCTGAGTATAGACATGGTGATTTGTATCTTCTAACGACTGGAAGTTTAATTTACTGTTTTCAGATCAAGTGATTAATACGTGACAGCAATGCTATGTCCTATCGTATATACGGCCTATTCGTCTCGAACACAATATTTCACTTTTAAACCTTCTTTCTATGCGTGGGTATGTGCCCTGTTTACTACATCAGCTGTCTGTCATGAATCATTTAGATACTCTCATGACTTACAATTGTTGACTCCCCACCACCAGCGTCTCACTCGCGCTCCTACAGTGTTACCGTGTAGTTGAGCATTTCTGTTCCAGTGTTGCCAGCCGCAGAGGAACAAGTTGTACGCTAGACCCTGGGTCAAGGGCATCAGGATCTACCACGCCTATTAGAGAAGCTTATATGACGCGAGTTTTCGATTCAATTGTACCTGGTCTCTTGTCGTTATGAGTGCCACCTTCCACCATGTATCGGCCTTGGAGATACTTCGCAGATAGCTCTGCTCGAAGCGCAGGTCTGGTAAAGGAGGGAGATTGGAGTGCCGCGGAGCGGGTCGGAGAACACTGTATGGAATATCTTCTTCGTAGTCGTCATCTTCGTCAATACCGTCGTCGTGCTCGAGAGTCATGGTTTGTCTTTTATCAGCGGCTGTGGGCGGGTTGATGTCGAGTTTGGGATCGGGATTGTGCTCGATGCTTGCAGCCTGGATGGTGGCTGCAAGTTCAGTTGGCCCTGACTCCATGATTGTACGGGTGAGTTTCTAGAAACCCGTTTGAGAAAGAATAGTTGAATTTTGGTACAGTAGCTCTAAGTTCTCAAATTGCTGGTGGTTGATGATAATGATTGACGTCGCATGGCCGAGCTGTGGAAGGTTACTGCCAGGCGGTAGACTACTAGCGTGTGGAGGTAGTGGGGAAGACCTGATTGGTATGAACAGTTAGTTGTATAAGGCGGCATGAAAGACTGTACGAGGTAGGTGACTGCTAAGGTACGGAAATAACAGCGGTTACAAACCATGGTAATTCCATATTGAGAGTCCTTGATGTATCAGAAAACTGGCGGCTGGGAGCACAAGAGACAGTCCACAAGAGACAGTCAATAGGTCATTTTATGCTACCTAGATCAGATTCCTAAGGCTATTCATTTCCATCTCCTAAAGCTCAGAGTCAATTCTTTTAAAACCCATCAGAGAGTGAGTAAAACCGTCAGGACTTGTATTATTGTTCCGATTCTGGCCCCCAATATTGATTCAGGGACCATCAAGCCAATGGACGTAAAACATGACCCAACGTGCTTCTCCAGATCGGCTGCAGAATGACATATATCGTTGCATTGAGTCTGAGTGGCTGCTCGCCAGCATTCGTCTCTGGTGTAAAACAAGGATAGGGCCAGCATGCCGCAATAGATGATCGGCGACCTTAAGGCCGCTAAATCTCCGTTGCGTCAACTCTATTCTCAACAAGAACATCGAGGTGAATCTATTGTCTGTTCCATGGATTGTATTATGCCGCCAAAATGAGCTTCTGCAACAGCGCCCAGCGATGCGGCGATCCGGCTGAGACTGTGCAAGATCCTGACATGAATGGAATTGGAGTAAGAGTTGGCGCTGCTTTACCTATCATCCGTATACAAGCTCACTTGTTAATCACAGGTCATCTTGTCCTTTGTCATCACGGCGGCTATATCAGTGTTTGTAGCCATAATGGCTGTGGTAAAGCGTGGAATACCTAAGCAGCAATACATGCGCGTGGATGAGAAAGTTCTCTACTGGATTGGTGTCAGGAAACCAGCCAGCGATGCGCCCAGCAATCTTGGGTACCAGTCCCTCCTTCTCTCGCTGAGCGATCAGATGTTAGCTGTTGGTCTGTGTTATCTCATCGCCATGTATGTTCAGGTCTGCAATGTCTCATTGTACTCTTTCCATATCGGCGCCCAGCTGGGATATTTATCGTCCTGTGTTCATTTATGCACCCTTCTGGTTCTCAAATCATATTTCAGAAAACATCCCAAACAAGCCATCTTGAGGGGTGCCCTAATGATACTGTTTATGGGTCTTCTAACCGCCACTCTGATCCTCGACCTCATTACGCTGCTCGAGCCAAGTGAGATATTGTTTGTTTGCGGATTGCACAAACCTACACTGGCTCGTCAGGGGATACCGGCGCTCAGGTCTCTCGGAATAGCTATTCTGTTGGCAGTTGTCTACTGGAACGCATTCCGGTCAATCAAACTGGACACCTCGCTTAGTTCCGGTGTCGAGAGCAAAGTGTTGAAGAACATACTACTGCGGTGGATCTACTCGGGCCGTCAAGGGCGGATAGATCTTCAGACTTACTTCGAACGTAGAGAGGACGAGATCCTGCGTGACAACCGAAAGAACGCCACCATATTAGAGCACCGAGCTAGGTTTTGGAAAGCCTTGAGCATCGTTGTACCACCAGTTATTGGGGAAATCTTTGGCTCAGTTCTATCCGAGCTCCTTATTGCCATCTGTTCGTTTTGTGTGGCCATATACACATTAGTCGATGGTCTCTTTTATAGAGGTGTCGACACTAAAGAGCTTTTCACTGCAAGCTTTGGTCAAATTATGCCCATGCTCCTGCTAATCGTTATCGCCTTGACTGCTCTCGAGGTTGGCAGTAAGTCCTGCACATAAAACTATTTGTCTAATTGCTAACTATATGGTAGCTATCAAGAACTTTCGGTCAATAGAGATCGAAACCGAGATAAAGAAGCAGCCTGCTTCAATGCATGTTCCTCCTGTACTTGAGGACTCTGCTGCTTCGTCGAGCCGAGCCTTTTCCCAGAGGACACAAAGGAATTTGACAAGCGTTACAGAAGGGGTTCCGCCGAAAACCCACGGAAACTCTTTGATGACCATGACTTCAGCGTCATATAGTCAGCCAGATCTCTCAGGCAATGCCGGCTTCGGCTCAAGGGTCGATTCAATGACTAGATGGATGACCCCGAGAAGGACAAATACACTTGAGATTGAAGAAGGAAAAACAGTAAGTTTCCCTCACCACGCTTAGATTCGATTACAGGGCAATTTGACCGACTTTCCCTAGTTTCTCTTCCCTCTTCAAAACTCAACAACAGATATCCTTGGGGTAGCTTTCACGAGTGCTAAAGGGGCGACATATACTGCCATCTGTGCCATCCTTTTCCTATACACTGGGCTCATTGTGCTAGTCGTTTTTTTCTATGAGTTTGCTGTGCCAGCTGCGGCAGGTTTAGTGTTCATTTGCTTTATGCTTGACCTCTTCTGGTCAATACGGGGTGTTAACAAGGTGAGAAGAGAACGATTAAAGAGGGAAACGCGAATGTAGACTAGGAATATAGATGTGTAGTATTGCCGATTTCTATTGTTGGTATAAGCCTTAACCTGTCAGACCTTGCAACTTAGATGAACATAAAATATTTAGTATCAAATCAGTCCCAACTGAGCCTAGAGATATAACAATATATATAGAAACTAGCAAGTATCTTCACAACAGGCTAATCTTAACATTAGGATAGTTTGTAATCAATCTGCAGGTACTCTCCTGTGGGATAACTGCTGAATAAACGCTTAGTTGAGGTAGATGCAAAACACTACACTATAGCTCATACAGCCCCGAGCTTCATTTAGACTGATAACTGCTGTTTCTGTACATGAGCTAGATATATTGGGTAATATCACATAGTGCATCATAATAGAAGCAAAAAGAGAATGTCAAGATTGGGATTCGAACCCAAGAATCTTTCGATACTGCAAGACCTAGTTAACCAGGTAAGATGATACATCTTGAGTGCAGCGCCTTAGACCACTCGGCCATCTTGACGACTGTAGTGTATGTGTGGCGAGAGGCAGTTTCATGCTGTGTCTTCTACAAGTTGTTGTAGGTAAAAGTAGATAGATCATCATGCAAAAAAAAGAAGTTGCCAAGATTGGGATTCGAACCCAAGCATCTTTCGATACTGCAAACCTGGGTAACCAGGCAAGATTAACTCTTGAGTGCAGCGCCTTAACCACTCGGCCATCTTGGCGAGGCTAATTGTTGAAAGTAAGTCTCATGATTTGTGTACATGTATCTCAGACCAGGGAGTCGTAAGGCACTCCGTTAACCAGTGTGCTAGCCCATGGTCTAAAACATCGCCATATGTAAATAAACTACATAATTATGAGCGACTTGCTGCAAAATGGAGGGAGCAATCTTTGATCTATCACCTGCAAGTATGCTACTCATGTAGGACTGATAACGTAACTGTCATTTTCACACCAGCAATCTTTATTTCTACTCCTTAATGAATTGAAGGTTGCCCAAGTACAATCGTTCACCCTACACAACCTATATGGGTTTCCAACATTTCCAGTATATGCTTGGAACTAACCTCATGGCCCGCGAAAAAAAATTGATTTGAAAAGTAGATCTGAGAGTTCTTTCAATGGCACGACGTTACTGTTGAGAAATCCTCGGGATATTCTTGACCATTTTGCGCTATCTGTTTCCACAGGTTTTGAAACTGCACAATGGATACACCATTCATGGTAGTTCTGTTACCAAATTCGGCGCCAAAACGGGCAAACCCTGTCGGCTTTTCTTTTCTGGAACTGATTACACGGAGCGACATATGATTTCGTTCTCTGAATTTCTCACGCTTCTGAATAGACAAAGAGGTGGTATGTATAGAATGATATCTCCTGGTTCCAAAGAAGAGAAAGTCTTTAGACTATGCCGAACGCGATTATTAGATAACACTGGAGAGTGGTGTGCTTCTCCACTACAAGACGTGTACATCGGTTGCAAGATTTGTTCAACAGCTGTTAGGGCTACGCAAGAGAACATATTTGGACGACTGAAGCTAAAGGAAAGGAGCGCGAGCGAAGTACGTACATCGCTAAAGCGTCTGAACAGGCTGTTGCTAGGCCGCAGATTCACAGGTACTCACTTCTCGCTATCTATGGCCGAGGGCCACCTTTTAAGAGTGTCAAGGACAGTGCCGTGATTCTGAGCGGCCGGCGAGCTTCAAGTCGCCTGTTGAGGAGCATCCTGAATTCTATAGCCTCATTTGAAACCAATACCTCAAATGCGTCGATCAAATTCTTCGAGGACATAACCAACTTCGACCAACTCCTGGACTGGCCATACTTAGTGGCAGCCAAAGCTGAGTTTGCGATTGAAAAAGGCGGCGAAACATTGGCTGTAACGACTTCTAAGCAGTTGCGAGGCATCGAGTCCAACAACTTGACACTGCAGGCTTCTAACGTATTCATCGTCTCAGATGAGAAAAGGGGTACCTGGTCTATACCTATCGTATAGGGCTACTCCAGGAATCGTTCTGAGATCCGATAGAGCAAAGGGAGTGATGAATTCGAAGAAGAAAAAAGATCCCGTGAGAATTTTAAGGCAGACATCTACGAGAAAGATGATATACAGGAGCCAAGTTGAAGTCCTAGTGGGTGGCAAAAAAAAGTGGCCTCTTACCTTTAGGATATAAGAACAAATGAACCAATTTTTTGTCTAAATGGCATAAGCTGGCCCATTCATTTTGTCACTTACACCTGGATTGGACTTTGAGAAGATGTAGGAAAGTTCACAGTTGCCTTCAGTCTGCCCACATTTCGATCAACAAGCGCTATCACACACAAGCAGTTACTTACTGTTGCAACCAGTGTTCATCGATTCACTGGAGGTTTGATCGTCGAATCATCAAAGAGGTATATATTTGAGTGTGATATCGTCTCTGGTTATAATGCTTGCGAGAACAGTTGTTTTGCAACTATATCAGTTTCTGTCAGTTGACTGGTGATGGATTGTCAAGACTATTAGTCAGTTCGTAAACGAGTGCCACTGGTTGAGTTTTCATGTTTTACTTATTAGGATGATCAGAAACACCAGAAACGGTATCTGAACTGATTGTCTGTCTCATGGTTGCCAGTCATTTGGGTATCAACAAATCCAAGACAGTCATGGTCAAGGGTAGCACATAAGGGTAAAGCATATCAAGCAAAATCAAGGTTACCTACTACTAAATTACTGTAATGAACCTGGGTAAAAGTGACATAGTACCTTAGTAGTCTGGGTGTCTTCTCCGGTTCCCTAGGATGTTCCCGAGTGGCTAGGGGAAAATAAAACTCTAGACGTCAGACGCCCAAATTCGCCCTACCAGCGTCTGACGTCTTTATTCCCACCTGGAGTGGCTACCTACCCTAGGGCACCTACCCGCAACAGACCAATGGATGGGACCAAAGTGGATTGGCTGCCTGCGGGTGCCTTGAACAGTGCCCAGCTACCTAACTCAGTAGGTAGGTCATCGCTCATTGTGTGAAAAAAATCTGGCACTAACATCCAACTTTTGGGATCTTCAGGCTCCAGTCCCGACTTAATAGTTCAACGACTCCCAAATTCGCGAGGAGAATCTTTTAGCAAAGACAAACAAACACTCGCAAGGGTTGAGTCAAGTCCGAACCGCCAAAATGAGTGACGCTCAGGCGAACGAAGCCGAGAAGAACGTAAGTCGAGTCCAGTTCAGTGCCCCTCTTCTTTATTTCTTGTGTGGTGTTGTTTGCCCCGCGATCGAGAAATTAAAGACTCTGTCATCATCCTTTGACATAAGAAACAATAGCGGCAATGACTGACAACGTCTACAACAGATTGAGATCTGGAAGGTCAAGAAGCTCATCAAGCGTCTTGAAGCCGCCAGAGGAAATGGAACCTCAATGATTTCCCTCATTATCCGTAAGCCGTCCTATCCCTTGGCCTCAGTCTCGAAACAACGCACTAACTTGTGTGCCCCTTAGCTCCCAAGGATCAAATCTCTCGTGCTGCCAAGATGTTGGCTGAAGAATACGTACGATCTCTTGACTTCAACGAAACATCGCCACAGCGATACTAACATGACATGTCCTAGGGTACCGCCTCCAACATCAAGTCTCGAGTTAACCGACAGTCCGTCCTGTCCGCCATTACCTCGACCCAGCAGCGTCTTAAGCTGTACAACAAGGTCCCCCCGAATGGCCTCGTCGTCTACTGTGGTGAAATCTTGACCCAGGAAGGAAAGGAGCGAAAAGTCAACATCGATTTCGAGCCCTTCAAGCCCATCAACACCTCCCTTTACCTGTGCGACAACAAGTTCCACACTGAGGCCCTGGCTGAGCTGCTCGAGTCCGACCAAAAGTTCGGTTTCATCATCATGGACGGTAACGGCGCACTTTTCGGAACCTTGAGCGGAAACACCCGTGAAGTTGTCCACAAGTTCTCTGTCGATCTTCCCAAGAAGCACGGCCGTGGTGGTCAGTCCGCTCTCCGTTTCGCCCGTCTGCGAGAGGAAAAGCGTCACAACTACGTCCGAAAGGTTGCCGAGCTGGCTGTCCAGAACTTTATCACCGCCGACAAGGTCAACGTCGCTGGTCTCATTCTTGCTGGTTCCGCTGATTTCAAGAGCGACCTTAACGCCTCCGATCTCTTTGACGGCCGTCTTGCGACAAAGGTCATCAAGGTTGTCGATGTTTCTTACGGTGGTGAGAACGGTTTCAATCAGGCTATTGAGCTGTCTTCCGAGACTCTCGGCAACGTCAAGTTCATCCAGGAGAAGAAGCTCATTGGAAAGTACTTTGAGGAAATTAGCCAGGATACCGGCAAGGTCTGCTACAGTATTGACGATACCCTCAAGGCCCTTGAGCTCGGTGCTGTCGAGACTCTCATTGTCTTTGAGAATCTTGAGATCACCCGCTGGGTTCTCAAGGACAACAACGGTAGTGAGATCATCCTTCACACCACCAAGCAGCAGGAGCAGAGCAACCGAGACAAGTTCCTCGACAAGGAGACTGGCCAAGAGATGGAGATTGTCTCTCAGGAGTCTTTCCTGGAATGGATTGCTGAGCACTACAAGGACTTTGGTACGACACTTGAGTTCGTCTCTGATCGTTCTACCGAGGGCAACCAGTTCGTCAAGGGATTCGGTGGTATCGGTGGTCTTCTCCGATACAAGGTCAACTTTGAGCAGCTTGCTGACGTGAGCGACGACGACGAGTACTACGACGGTGAGTTGACAATATCATGACTGGAACAAACCTCTTGAGTCTAACAGAAAACTAGATTGACCAGCAGATCCCCTCGTGACCAGCGAGGGATCGACTCAAGTTCATCTGTCCACGTACAACAGCAGTGCCATGCGCCCCGAGGCGCAGAGGTCGACCGATGCCGCGCCGATATCAATCGCCCACCAGTGTTTGGTGGAGAGGGACAGTCTCTCGCCTCTCCATTCTTTCCACCAGGCATCGCGACCCAGTCCGCTTCGCACAATGATGACGGCTTGAGTTATGATCGACGGGAATAGAGGTACATAGAACCCTCCAATTCCTGCACCTCAAGAAACCAGAATGTCAGGTCTAACGGCTGGTAGGCCCAACCATTAAAATTGAAGGATAGCGGCGGCACGGCGGCTAGAGGATTGTGAAGGCCAACATGGGCAGATCAACGCCCGGCCTGAATATTCGTTAGTATTTGAGGAGAATCGGTGTGGGATGGCTGCAAGGCTTCTTATATAGTCATGAGCAGGCACGACATGTCGAGTCAACAAAATACAAGTCGTTTGTATGGCCACTTGAAATGTGAACGCGATGTGATTAGGTCCATTTAGGTATTCGCCTGTGCATAGTAACCTTTGTCATTCCATTTGGTAAACGAGCAAGTTCAGGGGAACCAACATATCTCATAAAATTGAGGCTAGCTAGATTGTCTTTCGTACCGTACCGGGACCGCGTATTCCATCCAAACCCGTTTGCGGTGTTTCTGACCTTACTGTAGTAGGCGTTGTGTGGGGGTTCGTAGATGGGCGCAGCAGACATGGGTGTGCGCTACGTCAACACAACCTTCAGGTCCCTGGCCTGGACTGCTCGTACCGAGTGCAATGGCCTATCAACGGCCACCTCCATCTCGTCAACATCATTCCAACTCATCTTCTCACCGTCATATAATTCTCCTTTTTTTCTGCGCCATAAAAGACTGCAGCTCAGTGTTAACTGAAGCTGTTGTCCGGCGCTCCAACATAATTATTTCTAATAATGCCCGAATCACAGCCTGACTCCCCGCCAGCAGCGGCCAACCAGGCTGGCCGTGCTATCCCCGTCGGCCTCAACGAAGCAGCTCTCGACTCTCCCACCTTCCGAGTAACCGCTGCCAACTTTGGCGATCAAGTCGATGCTATCGAAAAATGGCTGAACGGATATGCCCAGTCTACCTCGAAGCTCCTGCACGATATCCTCGCCCTTGAGGAGACCATCAATACCTTCCTCGTAAAGACGATGCCCTCGGTATCCGACGGTGTTGTCGACAATGATTATACGTTTCTGGCCTTGAAGAGAGTGGGCGATGGGTGGCGCGAGTATTGGATACAGATGATAAGCACAATGAAAAAGATGGATGGTACAGTTGTCGACCCTATCCGGCAGTTTATTGTTGGCGACCTAAGGAACTTCAAGGAGTGTAGGAGGGCTATGGATCAGGCGCAGCGAACCTTTGACTCAACGCTCGCTCGATACGTCAGCCAGTCAAAAACTAAAGAGCCGTCAGCCTTGCGCGAGGATGCATTTGCCGTTTTCGAGACACGAAAAGCGTACCTCAAGGCGTCTATGGATTACTGTCAGCTTGCACCCCAACTACGCTTTAGCATGGACAAGCTGTTGGTTAAGATTTGCAGCGAACGGTGGAGCCAGCTGAGACGTACTAGAGAAGCTGCTGGTGATACCAGTCGCTGGAATCAGGAGATGGAGCGCATCCAGGGTTGGTCAAATGAGATGGGAGCGTCTGAGATGGTATTTAGACGGGAGTTGCAATCTGCTCGAAGAGAAATTGGAGAGAACGCTCTCGCAGGATTTAAGCCATCCCGTGAGCTTGAAGATTACAGTACTTCGACCGTCCCCTTTCTCGGTAGTCGCGGTCCTATTACCGTGCGCCTTGAGGAGGGTGCTACTGTTGTGTCAGAGAAGCAAGGGTGGCTATTCCTTCGCGTGCTCCAAGGAAAGCCAGCGAGACATACCTGGATCAGAAGGTGGTACTATTGCCGCGATGGAATCTTTGGCTGGTTGATACCTGGACCTCTGGGAGTTCTACAGGGCGATGAAATCGGCGTTCTGCTCTGTAACGCAAAACCAGCTGTTGCCGAGGACAGACGCTTCTGTTTTGAGGTCAAAACAAAGAGCCAGACCATCCTACTTCAAGCTGAAACGCAAGGCGAGCTTACGGAGTGGCTGGAGGTATTCGAGGTCACCAAGAAGCGTGCTTTCGAGACCACTATGAACCGAAACAGCGCTTCTCTACCCGGATCTGTTGATCCTGCATTTTCGATCTCCCCCCCAAGCATTCCCGAGTTCTCAGCCAAGTCTTTGGATGCACAAATCGGTATTTACGATGAGTCAACTCCCAATATAGATCGCACGAACACACTGCCTGTACCAGAAGGCAACCTCAGCACACGACAGAGCTTCGATGTTAACGGCAGCCTCTCTCGTCGTACTATAACTTCTTTGAGTCGAGATCTTGCCAGAGAAGAGGGTGAAAGTGGCCGTGAGCATGCTGCAAGAATCATTCAGAAGCTTGACCTCCACCGCAAGGCTACATTTGGCAACCAAGGCCCTGACGGAACGCAGGGAGGTTCGGCCTCTACTACCGGTCTAGCAGGCATGATGGCTACTAGCCATACACTGCCCCCAGGATTTCCAGGTCCAATCGCAACTTCATCAAATTTCAGACAGACGCCCAGCATGCTGCCGTCAGTTGACACCCAGGCTGGCAATTTGGCCCCGGCAACTCTAGCCAAACCCCCCTCCATGACTGGGCTTAGTAGAATTGCTGTTCTGACAGCGGGAGATCGCCAGCCTGTGGGTAACAACAGGAAGCTTCCTGCGTCCGTGGTTGCGAACTATTGGGGAAGCAGTCTCTGGGGTGCCATGAACGCACCACCCCAGCCTGTACTCCCTAGACTTGACGAAGACGACCCCATAGGTGTCGTCGTGCCTGGAAGCACAGTTGGCCAAGGTATGCAACGGAAGGATGCAGGCGAATACTTCCCTAGAAACTATCCTCCAGAACTGCGAGCCCAGCACGCCCAATTTAGGTTACTGTTCCCAGATGCACCTTTAGAAGAGAAGCTGGTACTTGTCTTCCGAGCTGCATGGACTGGGTCTCCAGAGAGAGGTCCCGGTAAACCGGATATGGCCGGCGACGGCCGTATATATGTCACGCCCGACAACATGTACTTCTATGGACAACAGATTGGACTTGTCACTGCCTACAGTATCAGCCTTGATATTATTAGTGAAGTGACGGCAGCCCCAGGAAGGGATTGCGACTTCATCTTTTTACATCTCAATGAGAACGCGAACGAGACAGGTTATACCAGAATCACCATCAAGGTATTTTTGGATGATCTGGGTCTTCTTCACACTCGTCTCAACCTCTTAATCGATGACATCCAGGCTGAGGAGCCCATGGACGTCGAGGCTATCATTACCACGTTGGTTAATCTCGAAAAAGAGGAGTATGATCGGCCAAGTCCAAGCGTTGAAAGTTGGGAAGAGGTATCAGCAAATACACCAATGGATGATGGAACGTTGACGGGCCGCCCGGTCGCTCGCCGTATGGAATTCGATCCTCCGTCACGGACTTCGAGGTCGCAAGCGCGACACAATCATAAACTGCAACTACCAGTTCGTCCCGTCATTTATGAGCCAGAAGGCATGAAGGAAATGGCCGCCGAGCGACACTTTGAAATCAGCGCCAAGTCGTGTTTCCACGTTTTATTTGGTGATAAAAGTTTTGTGTTCCCGAAGCTATACTTTGAGCGACGAGCCCAACAGATCGCCCAAGGACCGTGGGTGCTGGTAGATCAGGGTAGAATGAGGCGCGACTTCCAGTTCAAGGTTGACTACAAAGACGTTCTGGGTCGATCAAAGACGGCCGACGTCAACGACTATCAGATTATTGATGTTTTCAGTGACCACGTTACGTACGTGGTGACCCACGTCAAGACGGCCTGGCATCTACCTCATTCAAGCTGGTTCAAGGTTGTGACAAAGGTGGTCATTACCCATGTGGCCAAATCCAAGTGCAAGCTAGCTATCTACGTCAAGACAGATTGGTCGAAAAACCCAGCCCTATCCAAGAACCTGATTGACCGTCAGGCAATTCACGACGCTACTAGTGATGCTGAGGAACTAGCTGAAGTTGCCACAGATCAGGTCCGAAAGCTTGGCACGCGAAGCCGAACAAACAGAGCGATCCAGGTTTATGGTCAGATTGGGCAGCAGACCGAGGTAGTGGTCTTCTCACCTGCGTCAACAGACTCGGCAAAGAAGCAGGCGATCAAGCCTCGGACGCTCACGACCATGGTCTTTGAAACCATTCGATCATTTGGAGAAAGTGCAGTTTCATCAGTCATCATGTGGGCTATCGCGGTCCTGCGCAACATATTCAACTTGATTACTGCCCAGTGGATCATTCTGGCGCTGCTTGCATTCAGCGCACTCACCAATTTGCTACTGACTTCAAGTGAGACGTCAGTTTGGTGGAAAGAGAGGAAAGCGGTAGGATTCATGCGCAACGTTGGTATACGGCCCAACACCATGATGAGCAAAGCCATCTACTTTGCCGATTTGCACGAGGCCTCTGGGAACAACCAGGCTCTGGCTTTCCCTGAAAACAGCACATGCTTTTCAACGTTCAAAGACCTGATGGACACGACAGACATGGATACACCATGGGAGGATGCTGGGGCCAGCTTGGCCTCGCCTACGAGCCGTGCTACAGCCCGCCGACTTCGACGAACAAGGCAACGTCTAGGAACGTACCGGCATGATTTACTGGTTGCTATGAGGGTAGTCAATAGCATTGAGCGAGAGATGCTCCAATCAGAGTGGGAGAATTGGCTAGTCGATGAAAAGCTCCTTTGCGAAGAGTTGGACACTATGCTCCAGCAACAGGACGAGACAAAGGGACGAAAGAAAGGATCCGAAATTGGCAAGGGATCTA
This sequence comes from Fusarium armeniacum, assembly GCA_013618295.1. Lineage (NCBI taxonomy): Eukaryota > Fungi > Ascomycota > Sordariomycetes > Hypocreales > Nectriaceae > Fusarium > Fusarium armeniacum. The sequence continues at coordinate 24,761 of JABFER010000044.1, forward strand.
AGGGGTCGCAGAAGGCCACGGAATCTATGTCGGTTGAGCGACGGCAAGTCCTAGAGCAATGGCGGGATAGTTACTGCGGAAGCTGTAAGCAGGACTATCAAGTTGTGATGAAGGGGCGAAAGCTCTCTGTTTCGTAATCATACCACGCCACATATGAGTAGCAGAGTAATATTATTTAGCAGCTGTACATGCAGGTATTCGAGAGGTGAATAGAACTCTCTCTCCCACCTTTACATAGGTAGATAACAAATTCCATCTGTCATCAAATTCCGGGGTATGGGTATTGCTCACTTTGTAGTGTCTGGAGTGTTCCAGAAGTTGCTTATTCATTAAAAGTACATGCAGTGGAGTGTGAATATGCAAAATTCATCCCACCTCTCTTTTTCGCATCTGACACCTGGAGGAGATGATCCGGGGGTTGTCTGGGCTCGAGGTGGTTTAGTTCAATAGGTAGTCTATATCCGAGAATTCCGAATGTAGCAACAGTGGCGGGTCGCTCGGCGGGCACTAAGTTATAGTGGTAGCGTAGGGCTTGACCACTGAAGGTTTGGGGCTTGGGTGACGTCAATGAGCGGGAATGACGGCAGTTGATCATGACGGGATTGAGTCCGAATAAGTCAAAGGTCTTCTTGGTTTCTTTCTTTATTCGGGTTGGTGCTCTTGGCTATATCTCATCTTAGCCTACTTCTGACGTCTTCATCTTGAACTGAAACAAATCCCTGCTTCCTTGTTTTAATCTCGACTGTTCTATAATTTACGATACTGTAAAGATTCTCCTTTCAGTAAGCAAGCACGTTGTTACTCTTAACTCTAACACCAACTTCCATAACCCACATCAGCAACTACATCAAGCATGGGGGGCAGTCACCATGAACCTCTCGGGGCTATGGGTCCTGTCGAGTGGGAACAGGTGCCCCAAGATGATCTCAACGAATTTCTCTCCGACATCTTCTCCGAGACACAGACCGTCGTAGAATCTATTCCAGGCCCAGCACCAAAGGAAACAGCAACCACCGGAGGGCGCGCACGTTCAAAGACAGAATCGGCGGCTTCAGCTCCAGAGGCTAAGCGAGCTCTGACACTACGACAGACGGCTGAGGCCGTTAGTCAGGCGCAAAATCTACAGAAGGAGTGGAAGGAGATCAAAGTTAATGCCAAAGATAATCCTCTCGGAATCAACGTTTACAAGCTTGGCGCCAAAGATGGACGCGGCGCATGGTTCGCCCGACGAAGCGTACACGAGGGACTCTCGTTTGACGACTGGAAGAAGGGTCTTGCAGTTGAATTTTCGGAGACGATGAAGGTCCAGGGCGCTCCTGGTAGCGGCAACATTCGTGGTATCGGTGCCGATAAGCGGGTTGAGGAAAAGACCATCGGTGAGCATGGCCACCTGCAAGGCAAGTCAAGTCATACGACCCGTACACAAATGTTTTGACGACTAACACCCAGCAGTCTTTCAACTATCTGCCCAGTTTCCTGGCCCGACCGCCCCGCGCGACTTTGTAACGCTACTTTTGACTTCCGAGACCTCCGTAAACCCCGGCCAGGGATCACGCCCTCTTCGCCAGTACATGATAGTATCGAAACCGTGCGAGCATCCAGAATGCCCTCCTCGCCAGGGAATTATTCGTGGTTATTACGAATCAGTTGAGGTTATTCGTGAAGTTCCTGTCGACAACTTTGCATCTAAAAGATCTCTGTCGTCGGCTGATTTACTCGAACGAGACGAGAACAAGATATCAAACCAAAAGCCCGGTACCGAGGGACACGGTCCGAAACCTCTCAACGAACCTGCTACTGCTGTTGAGTGGCTCATGGTCACTCGTAGTGATCCTGGTGGCAGTGTCCCACGCTTCCTTATCGAGAAGGGAACGCCACCAGGAATTGTCGGTGACGCTGGCAAGTTCCTGAAGTGGGTGACCTCGAGAGCGGCGCACGGATTTGCAGAGCCTGAAGAGACTGCTGCCACTCCCAAGACTACTGAGGGCACTGAAGCATCTGCGTCAGAAAAGCGACAGCCTTCTGCACCTGCCACTACAACTAACATGCAAGCGAATAAAGTTGAGACTGTCACTTTGCAGAACCAAGACGACCCATTCCCCGGCAGTAATGGTCTGTATGGTGTCATAGCTGGTGCCATAGGCGCTGCCAGCTCTTATATTCCTACTAGCTTATTGAAAACTTGGGGCACTGGGTCCGACATGGCATCATCGGATTCCAATGGATCGGACATTCATGCCATTACTGAAGAGCACCATGAGGTCGATAGCGATACCTCTTCGATCCGGAGCTTTGCGTCTGCTCTGGAGAAGAGTGTGACCGCCGAGGGCAAGGCAAACGGAAGCACTGTTGAATCGCACTCTGAAACTTCCCACTCCAACCCACAACAGTCGCTGGCCGACAAAGAGCTTAAGAAGCTTGAGCACAAGAAAAAGAAGCTTGATGAAAAGTTAGCCCGCCTCGAGGAGCGTCGGCAAAGCAAGCTTGTGGGTGATAAGGAAAAGGATGCTGCTACGCTGGCCAAGCTGCGCGAGAAGCATGAAAAGGAGGTGGCTAAACAGGAAGAAAAGTACAAACGAGAAATGCGTAAGCTGGAGGAGAAGCGTGAGCGAGATCAACGCAAGGCTGAAGAGCGACGACGGAAAGCAGCCGAGCAGGAGGAGAAGAACAGCCTGACTCTTGAGCTTGAGCGCGTACGCGCAGAGAGAGACGTTGCTCATCGTCAGATTGAACTCCTCGAGGGCCAAGTTGGAGAGTTGCAGGCACAAAACACGATGCTTGTTCGCAAATTGGGTAAGAATGGTTTGCTGGACAGCGTCGATTCTCCCTCGTCGTCTGTCAAAAGCCTGCAGCGAGCCAGTACAGAAGCATGAGGTATTTTTGTTAATGTTACGTCCTGCTGGACAGAGAAGGGGAAAGGGGGTGATGATGGAGAACTACTATTCACACACAGCACACGCATAATTGTTTTACTGCAAGGCGTTGAGGTGCACTTATTCCAATAAAATATAAATAGCATCAAATAATTACTTTTTTTTCGCTCTTATTCAGTTTACTCTCTATACTTGTGTGTTTTTCTCAAGAGGTTGTAATAACAGACCTGACATGTGTCTCTGTCCATTATGCAGAGCGCTGCTTGACTTGTTGATGCTCTCACAAAACTCGGCATTGGTGTGATGTCTCATTAAGGCAGCAGATGCGCGGATTACCCGCGACAAGATTGCAAAGACCTCTGGCTTTGATCCGTACCCGAGAGGTCCATCTTCTTGGCTTGCCAGACTCTGTGTTGCTTCTAAGCCTATGCTTGTCCACGATGTCAATGCTTCGAGTGCAGAATCGCTCGAGTCCCATTGAAGGCTTTCATAAACAGAGATCCATCTCTGTGTCTCTCTGACCTCGTCAACGAAGAGGTTCTGCTCTTCGATCACGAAGAGAGAGTCGTCGAATTTCATCGCCTCTTGAAGCTGATCCTTGACAGGGATGACATTCAACTCAGGGCTTGGGTATCGGTTGTCACCCATGATACGGCTCACAATTATCTGGCGGAACATCCGGTTGTCGCCGTAGCGTTGTGCAAGCCATGAGAGGAGACGGTTGGCAGCCTCAATGGGTACGAGAGCTTGCCCCAGGATGCTCTTGACAGCTGCAGTTCCAGCGTCACGGATTTCATCGTCATCGTCATTAAGAGAGTCGTACAGGGCGAGGATGGCAGGAAGATGTTCTTCGCCAGCCCAAGATTGGTCCGCTCCGATGCTGTTGAAGAACGAACAAAGTGATTCAACAGTTGCTAGACGTGTGTCGAAATCCTTCAGAAAGTTAGCCATCAAGTGCTGAAATTCAAGCCTGACTTTTGTCTTACCTTGTCATCCATACCGGCGTCGGCGACCATGTGACCCCAGTTCTTGACGCCTTCAGCAGAGATACTCTTTGTCTTGCTCAGTATGGCTGTGATACAGCCACTAATTCTGACAATGGCGTTTGCGAGCGCCGGGTTCATAAGGCTCAAGGGCAGGCTGTCCCAGATTTGTGAAAGTAATTCTGCTGAGACGAGACCGAAATTTTCACTCTTGATGACTTGGTCGAGAATGTCGGTAAGATTTTGTAAAGCAATAACACGAGGCTCTGCAGGTCCAATCTTGAGACAGACATGATGGTAGAGGTTGCAGAACTGGTTAACCTCTTGCTCTGAAAGGCGAGAGGTGTTCCAGAGCCTAGGGATAGTCTCAAGACCAGCGACTATAGTGTTGACACCCATAGTCTTGCTGAGAAGTAGGGCGTTGAGGTCCTCGACCTGGCCGCTACCCTCAGCAATAGAGTGCACCTCGTGGATCACACGTTGTGCTCTAAGTAAAGCGCCTTCCCGCTTGTTGAATACTGGGAACTCGAACTGGAGACGTTCAACAGCACCAGGCCGAGGAAGAGCTCGCACCAAGTTCACAACTTCGAGGTAGGCGGCAGGGATCTCAGGGGAGTCAAGGGTCTGGATCTCACGCCAGTACTCAATCAGGAATCCAGATAGTTTGGGTGTATCCTCTGTTCTTTCTGTTAGTACTAGAATTCGGTGTCCAGGTGTAGTATATCTTACGCTGTAGTTGTTCAGGCATAACCTCGCTCAGTCGGTCAATAATGTACTTGAGTGCCAGGAGAACGCCGTGAACATGGTTTTGGACATTTCCAATTTGAGAACGAACAGACTCGGCGGCCAAACTGGTGATAGCATCAAGCCACTGGGTATGTAGAAGACACGAACAGAGAGTTCGGGCTGCGATCTCACGAACGTGCCACACAGGGCTGGCCAAATACTTCGCAATATGGATCTGGAGCTCCTCACGAAGGACCTCAGGTGGTCCAGCTCTTCGAATGATATCGAGTGCTGGGAAGACTGACTCTGCTGCTGCTGAACTTGCGGCGATAGAAGCCATCATCTGGTGACCCGACTTGAGGAGGTGAAGTAGAGTCGTGGGCAAAGATGGATAGCGGTGGTAAGCGATGCGGTTGGCTTTTCCATCCCACCCTGCCTCCATGGTGGCCTTGCTCTGATGAGAGCCGAAAAGACAATCAATGAGACTGCGAAGAAGAATCAAGCCACAGTTTCGAATTGCCCAAAGTTCAGACTTGAGACCGTTCGCTGCCAGCTCGAGACATTGAGGTAGGAACTTTTCGGACTTGTTTCCGATGGATGTCAAGAAGGAACTCTTGAAGATCTCCTTCAAACAGTTGTAGGCATGAACCTGAGGTAGGTTTGAGCCATCTGTCTCGGTAACACGGGCTTCTTGGCTGGCGATTGCCATGAGCTCTGACATAACTTGTTCGAACGAGGGTTTAGCAGCGTTGGCAGAGAGAACGCCTGTCATCATAGCGGGGATACCAGCAGAACGTCGAGTCGTTGACACCTGAGCATTGATAGCTTCTAGTGTGCCCTTTCACTAGTTAGTTTCTATGCCCTTTAAAATCGGCACACCCCCTTTTGCGGAGATAAATAGAGTGTCGAGGATACTTGACTTACAGAGTACCATTGTTCGAGCAGAGTTGTGCCGCTTGCAGCACCATCTTCTCCCTGGTTCAAATGCTTAACCAACTGGCAGCAGGTTGAGAATGTTAAGGCGACGGTGGTGAAAGCACCTCGATGTCTGAGGGTAGCGAGCTGGGTGAAGGACAGATTTCCTATTCTTTCATAAGCCTCTCTCGATGGGCAAATCCTACCTTGGCGAGATCGTTGCTTGATAGAGAGAATCAATATTCTCATCAGATTACTGTTGTGCGTTAGTAAATTGAGTGTAGTAAGGATATTTGACAACTGACCTTGCTTCGTGAACGGATCGGAAGCTGTAGCTTAGCACATCCTTCGTATCAAGGCCGTCAACCTCCTCCAACTCCTGGGGAAGGTGGCCTTCAGGCGAGTCGTCGCAGAGAATGTCACGAACAGCTGCCCAAACCCGCTCACAGCAGGTAACGAGAGTATCCTGGAGTGTTTGCACAGACTGCAACTCACTCTCGGAGAATTGGAGCTCTGAAACGACCTGCCACATGTAGCACAGAGATGCAAAATCTCCATGGAGCGGCGCGTCTAGCACTGCTCTACCGAGGTCTTTTTCGGCCACTGCTAACCGATCCTCAAGACCACCAATTAGTTTTGAAAGAAGAGCAACGCGTTGCTCCTCCTTCTCAGAGAATCGGTACAGTAGTTGAGATACCCTAGCTACACCGTCCGAATGATCAGCTCGAGCAGTCTTGCGGGCAAGCTCTTCAGATCGCTTTAGCAGTTCGGTAAGCTCTTCAGCAGGACTCGTCCCGCTCTGTTGAGTCATAAGATGGAAGTTTCTATAACGGCTATCCGAGAATATCCACTTCATCACAGTAGCTGCATGGCTTCGGATGTCATCAAAGGGGTCCATGATCAAGTCAGATAACGCTCGTAGCCATGAACCGCCAAACTGGTCGAAGAAAAGTGTCTGGTCATCCGCAGTCTCCCACGTCTTTGACTTTTCTCCCTCCATTCGAAGAATGAAAGTCACTGCCTTGAGCGAAGCGCTGTGTCGTTGATAAGACGCGGTGGGTGTCAACTCGCTACACAAGAAGCTCATATACCAGGAGAGGAACCTCTCGTGGTACTCCAAGCAGTGGACCAGCTGGGCTTCCGGGAGTGAGATCAGATTGGTTCGATACAAGATATGTTGGGACTCTTGCGTTTGTCCTGGCTGATCCTTTTGCTTGCGGGCAGCTGCTCTTGGGATGCTTTTCTTGAGCACGAATATAGCACCACGAACTCTCTTGAACATATCTCGCACTTTACCAGCCACTTCGTTTCGAAACTTGGCATCCGAATCAGCAAAGTATGTCGCCAAATGCTTCCGTAACAGAGAAAGAGCTGTTGACGAGTATGGGCGTGTTGTTGATGGCGAACTCATTAGCAGTGACAGGGCCAGTGATCGAACTTCGTGAGATGGGTGAGCCAGAACACTTTCGAGCACCTTTTCGTCAAGAACAATTGATGAGTCGCTGTCTGCAGACTTGTCATCACCGAGTGCTAGTGTCACTATTAGTACGGGTCCGGTGACTACGCATCCATGAACGTACCAGGTTCTTCAACCAAACCGACCTTCTTGCCAATCTCAAGAGCAGCCAGTTGAAGTAAAGCAGGGAGGTTGAGATCTATCTCATCACCTGCAGAGACGGCTTCATTTTCGTTCATCCTCTTCAAAAAGCCCAAGGCTTCGGCTTTGTCGGCCTTGAAAAGGGGTAAGAAAATATAGTTCTTTACAGACTCCAAAATGGAAGGCTCCTCGTTCACAGCCTCGAGAAGCCATTTATGCCATGTCTCGATGCTTAGCTGAACTTGTGTCTCCTGTTGGTCTTGGCTTCGTAGACCGCGATATAAGCTGACAATGAATCTTCCCGCCGTAGGGCAGACAAAGTGAAGTGTCATCCAATGAAACAATTCAAAAATCAATGGTTTCCATGCATCCAAAGGATCATTTGAGCTGTTCTTTTGTTGGAGAGTGACATAGCTGGACCGTATTTCATCTAGGGTGACAATGTCCTTGGTGAGAAGATGGTCCAATGCCTTGATAGCAGACTTGGCCAGAGGCTTAGAGGACTTTCCAGTTACAATCGACACCAGATTATCCAAGATGGCTGCCTTTGTCGCTTGGCCTGCTTGTTCGTCCGGGTTTCTCCTGATGAGCTGAGGAAGCAAATCAAGAACAAGTTTCATGGAACGGTGATTATCCGACTCGTTCCACTCAACATAAAAGTTGAAGAGTTTGATAGTGACATCTCTAGAATACGCCCAGAGTCTTAGGCTCTGGGAGTGCGACTTTGATGACTGTTCAACAAAACCACAGAGTTTCACACACGAGTTGCCTGAAGACCCTCTAGGCTGAGCAGCCGCTTCAAGGAGTTTTGCGAAGATGGACTGAGCCCAACTACAGATGATTTTCTTAGAATATTTACATCAAAATGGTCTTGGAAGAATTGCGCACCTTGCCTGGTCCTCACTTGGCTGTTCCTCGACCCATTTTGAGATATGATTCGAGTTGGCGATTAAGTCGTCAACTTGCTGGGAAGTATCTTTCATTTTGGTGGTTGAACCTGCAGTTGCGGAGCGTGGTACAGCACCTAATGATTCCAATGCCTGAAAAATCAAGCAAAGTCCCCAGAAATCTGATCAAGCCCAAATTCTCTCGGATTCTCCTTCGCCTGATTAAATCGTCGTCGCAAAAGCTTGACTGACTTCGACAACCTAAGTGCCATAGGTTAGCTCTACCTCAGTACACTAACACAGTCTGAGTCACGTGAAAGGAACCCTTCTCCACTTTTCCATCTGCGCACTTTCCCACTAAATCAAAAAATTGCCCGCTAGAAAGATTCTTGCTTTCCTCAACCCACGTCCTGATCACCATTAGATTATACGCCTATCTATTGGGAGACTGCCAAAATGTCGAAAATCACAGTCGGTACGACACATCCAGCCAGCGAATACCTTCATTTCTAGCGGATTGCTAACTATGATGCAGCTAATGTCCGGACCCAGGTCGGAGAGCTCCTTGAGTACTCCAATGAGACCAAGAAGCGAAACTTCCTCGAGACCGTCGAGCTTCAGATCGGCCTGAAGAACTACGACCCCCAGAGGTAACTCGACGCGCAACGAATATACCTTCTTCAATGGCTAATTTCTCTCCAGAGACAAGCGTTTCTCCGGCTCCATCCGTCTCCCCTCCATTCCTCGCCCCAACATGTCCATCTGCATTCTCGGTGACCAGCACGATATCGACCGAGCCAAGCACGGGTAAATAATCATTCCTGGGAAAACATGTCTTGAAGACCAAGATTCTGACGAACTTTTACAGTGGTGTTGATGCCATGTCCGCCGATGACTTGAAGAAGCTCAACAAGAACAAGAAGCTCATCAAGAAGCTCGCTCGCAAGTACGATGCTTTCGTCGCTTCCGAGGCTCTGATCAAGCAGATTCCTCGTCTCTTGGGTCCTGGTCTGTCCAAGGCCGGAAAGTTCCCTACCCCCGTCTCTCACGCCGATGATCTCACCGGTGAGTAACTCAGACCCCAGCCATAGAAGGATAGTCGCTAACAGGCGTAGGACGTATCAACGAGGTCAAGAGCACCATCAAGTTCCAGCTCAAGAAGGTTCTCTGCATGGGTGTCGCCGTCGGCAACGTCGAGATGACCCAGGAGCAGCTTGTTGGTAACATCATGTTGGCCATCAACTACCTTGTCTCTCTTCTCAAGAAGGGCTGGCAGAACGTTGGAAGCCTCACCATCAAGGCTTCCATGTCTCCCCCCAAGCGCCTGTACTAAGCGTGTTTCTTTGGCCTTTGCCTGAGATGGTTCGGCAATTGAGTTCGCCGAAATGCGGACCGTGCAGCTTATACTAGGATGGCAGGAAAAATAAACACAATGAGACAGATCACAATGCTTCGAGTTCTTGGTGACAGTGAGATTGATGTTACTGAACCTAGCCTTTTTCCATTGGAGCTTAACAAAAGCTTGAAGCTCAGTGCACGGATTTTATCAAGCTGAGTGGTTGTGCTTTGCATTTGACAAGGGTTTGTTTTCTCAAAAACGATATAATGCCGCGGCCATATTCAATAATGAAGTGCCCTGCGTCAAACGCCGAGGAAATAGACATATATTATACAAGCCAACGCCCAGGCTAATGATCGATAATCGGATGAATAGTACCATTCAAGCCAAGATAACGTATCAACCGTTGGGATTTGATTTAACTCGCTTCTAAACCCCTGCTAAGCGACTTCAATGACGCGAGCCGCTGATTTTTTATTTTTATTCATAGGTACCTTAGTGACAATCTCCGACTCATTTGTTGCGGGGATATGAGCAGGGTTGTATAGGCGAAGCTTGGTGGGGGGAGAAATGAGTATCATGAGTATTCAGGATATTGATATTAATTTCATTCAGTCTTGGTGGAGATATAAAAATGGAATATTCATAGGAATTGCCCCATGAGTCCGGGAAAAAATGGATCGTCATTAATGTTCTAGTTCATTCGTGACAAAGGAAAAGATTCGTGCCCCCTTTTTTCACCTTGGACAACTTTTTGTTACCCTCCAGGCGACGAGCCCTCGTCGCCCAATAACCCTGGCCAGGGTGTCCCAAACGCCATCGTCCCCAAAATCCAAGTCATCTAGGTTCAAATGTTTCCTGTAACGCCAAACCTCTCTAAATCGTAGCCCCTCCAAGCCCTTGTTAGATAGGTAGGGGTCCAGCCACGTCGCTGATGCCGGGGCAATGAGATACGTGCCGTTCTTCTCCTTCAGATACTCCTGGTTTCGCCTGTCGGCTGGAGTGTCGCAGGTAGCGAGTTGGCTGAGTTGATCCAGGAGCAACTCACCCTTGAGACCCATAACGTCTCGAGTTGTCAAGAATTCATTCTTGCCATTCAAAAGCCAGATAGGCGGTGTATAAGTTTTCCACCAGATCGCCTGTGTGGCATCTGGTTGCTGACTCAAGAAGACTTGCCCCGGTACTACTCCTCCTTGGTGGTAGATGCCCATCAGTGAGCCGAGGACAAGGTTAAAGCCGATCCAAACTGCTGTAAAGATGTACAAGACTGTCTGGTTTCGGGGCATTCGAATCGACGACAGAAATAGCGGTACTGTCGGTAGTAGAAACCTCGCTTCTTGATGCTGGAACGCCGATAAAACAACTAGTCCAGATACTGCAGACCAGAGTCGAATGGAGAGTTTAGGCCTAATTACCAATAGCGCAGCAGTTGGGCCTAGTAGTAATGGCAAGTTTCCCACCAAGTGTTGGTACCAAGGATGAAGGCCATGTTGGGCCAGATTCTCAGTTGCTGAGTTGTACTTGAAGTTGTTGAGAGGGGTGATCACTGGTCTATGGATCAAGTCGGTCCATGTGACAGAATCTGGCAGGTAAAATGCGGTGTCGAGACCGATTGCGATGACAGTTGTCACTGCTGCAGCTAGGGTCAAACATATGAGAGAAGTAGGCCTTAGATTTATTAGCATGTGCATGTACTCCCCGCCAAGCGCAAATAGGTGACTCACCTTTTCCAAAACACTGGAAGCAATCGAAGGCCTGGGACGACAAGAAAAGCCGGAAATGTGATTCGGTTAAATACACCAAACACTGCAACTATTCCAAGTACTGTGGCAGATAAAACACATGACCGTTGCTGTGGGTTGGATTTTGTCAGCTGATATCCCTGTTAGTGGTGATGGTGTACAAGTAACGAACCCGTGGGTCAGCGACTCGCTGAATCAGAACAAGACTCCATGCAACAACAAGTGTTTCTACCGAATTGGAGAAAGTGTGTGTCTGGTAGGTCCAAGTCACGTAGGACGATGCGACGAGGAGAACGGCAACACGGCGGTGCTTCGGCGAGGGGATCAATTCGTGCAACGCCCAGTCTTCAAGAACGAAACTGATGGCAAACATGAGAACGCGCAAAGTCCAAAAAACTGCAATAGGCGGGATCTCGCCATCTTGCCCATTACCGATCCATAGCCACCGGAGAAGAAGCATAGGAAGACCATAGACAGGCCATAACGGAAAGACACTTCGGATAGGATTTTCGCTTGTGAATTCCCATGTGTGGCGAACGGGATAGCTAAAGATTTGTCCTGATTGCGATCATTAGTGACTATATTCTCAGTAGTACGAGATGGGCATATAGACTGCGGGCGCATCGATATCGCACCGCACGGGTGTCTGGCAGAGCGTTCTGTTGTGCGCCGTATTCTCCAAATACTTCTGGGAGTGAACAACGTACCGGCGATGACCTCAGGGCCTTGAAAGTTCTCGTCCGGATGTAGATAGCTGGGTGATAGCGCAAACCACAGTCTGATAAGGACCAGAGTAAGATATGTGCGCCGCCACATAGTTTGTTTATAAGTAGGAAGTCGAAAGAGCAATCATGAGCTTAGTGTCAAGGCACAAAGGCATCGAGCGTTCGCAGGAACAAGCCGCAGGGAGAGAACTAGATCGTCGAATGGCAATACGCTTAAAAGTCGACTCAATAGCTGGCGCGAAGGTGTCGCAAATTCGAAAGCGGGAAGGGTATTCGAGAATCGGTTCGTACTTGGATGCGAGGCGAAACAAACAGTGATCTTATCGTATGCGCAGAGTAGGTATGGGGTTATGTAGCTGCTGGTTTAGAGGACAGAGAGAGGAAGATCGTCTATTAGGTGGATAGATGTGTATATTCAAGATACGACCCAACGCTCGAAAGGCTTTCTGAGAAAGAAGAGGAATGGGCAACGAACTAAAACAAGAAATGAGGAGGAAGATGGGCGAATGGTGTTTAGGTGGGAGTGTAAGCGCAGTGCAGGTGTAGGTAGGTATGTAAAGGGAAAGGTGAAAAGGTAGAGCTCGAAATTCAGGTCAAGTTTACATTGGAAATCATGGAACCTCTGAAAGTGACGCCCGCCGCCCCCCGCTGATAGGATGCAGCACCTCAAGAGTGTCACCACACATCACCTCATGTCTTCATGGATCCGGGATCAATCATCATGGATCAGCACAGAGAGGCCCCAGGGCACAGGGGGAGGACATTTCAGGCCAAGGGCAAGCGCCAGCTTACAACGTGGCCAGTGGGAGAAGACGCCGCGTCCCGGGATGGGCAGCGCTAGCTGAATCTAATGGGGCCTTGGCTGCGGGCTCCAAGGGAAAGGGATGATGAGGTGGATGGCACTAGAAGCTTTTTTTCTCTTAGGGGCCCTAGGGCCTGACTCCCTGACTTTGACCTGGATTCAAGATGGGCGGGACAGAACAGGTCAAGACAGGGGGAGGCGATTTCTGGGGGCCTCCTGAAGACGATCTATTAAGTGTCGGGTAGGTAGGTGATCAATGTACTAATGTAATTAACTGTCTTGCATGTAAAGTGTTGAGCATTGATAAGCAGGATAAGTTACTGAAGGCGGCTGAGACCTATCGAGAACGATAGCTTAGCAGGTGCCTGGTAGGTATTAGACTAAGGTGTTCATTATCAGAATCAGAAACACAACAATGTGCTACAGCAACCTAAAAGTTTAATGCCAGGACGCAACCTCTAGAAACCCAAACAACAGAAGCTCTAAGTTTTGTGCATGGATGCCATGGAGCTTCTATTTCATCTGACCAGCGCTAAGCCCGTTGCAATCGAAGATCAAATAACTCTCTAGGGATGTTGATTCGCCAGTCAACAGCCACCGGCTTTGAGCAATTACCGTGACGATGGTAATCTTGCAGCTGGAGAAGAATCATTACACCTTGTCCCGTTTATTCTATCATACCTAGCATTAGTAATTACTTGGTACTGACGGCATGGCTTGTTTTTGTCCACTGCCAGTACAGGCCTCCGTCTAAATATGTTGGTTGAATTAGTCTCCCATCTTCCCGCCCCGCGAATCGTTCAACGCCCAGCCACGTACGGCAAACGAGTCGCACGATCCTCCTGCAAGACAACATCCGTGAAGCGCCTGAGCGAGCTCGAGTACGGATACTAGGTATTTATTTGTCTACAACGCCCGTTGTCTGTGTCTTGAATATGGGGCAACCATGTCCATGTCGTCCTATCACTGTGTCAAACATTCACATGCATTTCCACAAACCCATCAGCATTATCTGTCTGATGGAATGACAGGAAAGGTGGACTCAGTCGTTTGGTCTCATGTCTTGGATGGATAGACCACCTTTGTTGCACGATAGGGCCCTGCATGCCACTGTCTGACTTACAATCGTGACTTACAGTCGTCCCCTTTTGACTACAAAAAGTGATCGAATCAGAATTGTCACCCCCCCCACACCAACTCGAGCTTCTGTTGATGATAAATTGAATGGCGTTTTGAAAGAAATCTCAACAAAAACACTCCTAAGACAAAGGATGAGATAAAGCTTCGACTTTGGTGTTTTGACTGTTGGCCTTGTCCTTGACCTTGACCTTGGAACAGTGTCTCGAGTCGTTCGGTGTTTAGACCTTGCAGGTTCGCCAGCTTTGCTGCTTCAACCGAACGCAACCAGGTGATGGCCTCGAAGCCTAGTAAGAGGCTTGCTGCGGGAAGTTGTACAATCAAGAATTAGGAAAGTTTCTGTAAGCGCTATTTCTTTCAAAACACTTTGACGATCAATGTCTTACTTGGGTAAATATGAGGGCGCCTTTCTAGCTGTCTATCTAGGCTTCAGAAGCTTAGCTGTGACCCATGTTCGCAATATATGTAGTCTGCACATACGATGGTTTTTTCTAAGCTTATAGGTATACTACCTCGGCTTTAGAGTATCTTTAGTAAATCTGTCGCAAGAAACCAGGGTTCAACATGGAGCGAAATAACAGCCTTCGTAGATCACAGGTAGATATCTGTGGGCGAAACAAGTGTGGTGAGGATTTAGACAAAATGCCGTCCATCCCGTACGAGGCAGCGAACAGAACAAGGCAATGAATACCCATTATGCACCTTGAACATCAAAACCTAGAAATATAATTTTCATTATTCGCGAGGGTTTACAAAGTATCATGTTCAAACTTAGTGTCTATCTGCCTGGAAAAATACTCGTGCATTGGCCTTTGCCTGCCTTGTTAATGAACAAGGTTGTTCTGACTACGGCCTTTGAGTTCTCTTTTTCAGGTGATTTTCTGAAGGCAGCAGCAACTTTGAACCCCACAGCACTGCCAGCTTCAGAGTCCTGATTTCTAGTATAAAGTGCGCCTCCTCCTCCCGAAGAAATGATTCTCTTCTTCAAACAACACACAAACGTGAACGCAAGCACTACCACTGCCGTCTCTACGTCAACGCTTATCTTTTTACTTTGAACCAATTCACTTGATACTCTCTACCATCAACAATAACTGCAGACGCTTGTCTTACTAAGCTCCAATTACATCAAAGGACCCTCAAGTTCAAACCGCAGCCCTGTCCTCCAGAGGTACGTCGTTGGTCAGAAACTCCGCCCCACGCTCAGCCCGACTGGACCCCGCCTCTCAGAGATTGGTTACCTAGCAGGCTGGTTACCTAACTTGACACTTCCTCCAACTTCCATCATCACCCAAAATAACCACCAACCTCACCTCACCTTTGCCTCCACGAGCATCCAAGTCTCACACTCACATCTACAGATCATCGACATACAAAACACGGCCGCACTCATAATGTCTGAGTCTACATCTGTTCAGAAGGTCTGGCTGGCCTCTAACGACAGCGCCAACATCGAAGTCGGTAAGTTAGCGCCACTCTGACGTTTTTGCTCATCTCAGCCTGCTAACAATATCAACAGACCGCGTTGTCGCTGAGCGATCAATGCTGATCAAGAACATGCTCGAGGATGTCGGCGACGAGTCCATCACTCAGTCCAACCCCATTCCTATTCCCAACGTATGTCAACTCACGTCACTATTCGTTCTTGATCATCTCTGACATGTCATCATTTAGGTCAACGAGGCAGTCCTCCGCAAGGTTATCGAGTGGTGCGACCACCACCGAAATGACCCTCCTCAGGCTCAGGATGACGAATCCGACGCTCGCAAGAAGACTACCGAAATCGAGGAGTGGGACCAGAAGTTCATGCAAGTCGATCAGGAAATGCTCTTCGAGATTATCCTCGTACGTTAATACTTGATTCTTTTGGAGTAGAGAACATGCTAACATAAAAACCCAGGCCTCTAACTACCTCGACATTAAGCCCCTTCTCGACGTCGGATGCAAGACTGTCGCCAACATGATCAAGGGCAAGTCACCAGAGGAGATCCGCAAGACCTTTAACATCACCAACGATTTCACTCCCGAAGAGGAGGAGCAGATCCGCCGTGAGAACGAGTGGGCTGAGGACCGCTAAATCGTCTCGCTCTTGCTACAGAACAAAGTCGAGGAGGGAGTTTCGAAGGCCCCACCACTTCGATTCTCAAATGTGTTGCCGCAGATTCTTTCATATCGCGGACACGCAGTCCTGAACCGCATGAATTTTATGAGTCACAGGGGTCGCATTAGGCGTTAGAGTTTGGTTTTCCGGGTTGCTTGGCCACAATTTTGGCATGCATGAACGACAATAAAGGTTTGTTCAGCACTGCTTACTAAATGATGTTACTCGCGAAGAAGTTCATCGAAAGAAAGGTCTAGCTAGATCCTCATTGCTGGGCAGTTAGAACATTATTTAGGTTTTAAGACAGGACCTCAGTACACCTTTGTCATAATGTTTTTGCGTTTGAATGCTCGTTATGATTCGATATGTGACAGGATGCCAAGACGATTAGAATAAACATAATGGACTCTCAGACGTTTATAAACGGGCGTGACGTGAATTGATTCGGTTATTTGAAGAATGCATAGTGCATCTTGTAATGTACGGTCAGCCGCTCGACAAGATGGGACATAGCATCATTTGCTTTGCAGTTCACGGGTCAAGTGGACAGCATCCGTGCAGTTCAGGCCCGTTTCTTTTTGGGGGCATCATATCTTTGTATTCCTTTTTCCCTATGACCGTCCGTGACATGCAGTAACCGCGATAATCGATAAACCAGGCATCCGGCCCATCCCCCACCATGCGTATGCGCGTGCGCTAACGACACGGTCCCATAGTTCACGCCATAACAAATCAATCCACCCTTTCCTTTAACATCATCGTGATACCATGCCCAAGAGAGAAAAAGTTGGGTGCTGGGGGCGGACAACGGTTGAGAAGAAGTAGCTTAGATACCGATACGGGTCTTGCGCCAGTGCCTTCGCTTAGCGTTGTAGCTGTTGAGAAATGTTAGTTAAATCTTCATCTTCTTGGTCGTGTTTGGGGAAAGCGGTTGGCGAAGTCGTGAGTCGTCGTCGCTCGGAGAAAGGGATTAAACGCACCGGATGGTGTTGCCAGTTCGGAGGCGAATCCACTGAGGCACAGGGCGGTTCTGCTTCTGCGCCTTGGCAAGCTTCTGCTTGGTTCGGAAAGACTTGTGGCTCTATAAAGAAAGGAGAATTAGCGATTAGGTGTCATGGGAGCAAAGCCCAGGAAGCATCGCGGCTTTTTGATCAACATCAACCTCATTTATCGACGGTGACGCGGCGGAAAATTTTCAGTTATTCAGTCGAAGCGACATCGTCGATAATGAAGAGTGCGAGAGATCGTGCGTGCGTGCTTCGAGAGCGTATAGGTAAGGGCTGTCCATACCGGCATGGTGACGGCGTTGATGGTCGAGTCGGTCAGTCGTTGCCAAATGGTGATCGAATCTCTGGAAGTTTGAGTAGTGAAAGTGGGAAGGAGCGACCGAGGGTTGAGAGCCCTAGGTAAGAACTTGTGGCGGTGTTCGTGGCGCAGTAGCGAGAATATTGGTTGTGAGAAGATGTGTGTTATTATTTCTCTAGTGAAAAGGCTAGGTAGTTAAGAGAGGGTCAGGCTGTTGACCAGAAAAGTGGGAGACGGTGGGGGCCCACATGCCAACAGAGGAATGAACTTGTGCCTCAGGCTTTAGAATCTCAATCATGCTGAGGTAAGCGGGTTTGGCTCGTGACTCTACTAGCCTGAAATTATGACAAAATTAGCTCTCAGTGAGCAGGGATATGGGTTTAAGTTGATACTTGTTGGAGAGCGAAGGAGATCTTGTGAATCTTTCATGAATGAATGGCAAAAGTGATCTTTGGCAGATTATGAATACATTTGCCGCCTAAGAAATGCTTCTGTTACTCAAAGCTACTTACTATATGAAGCTAGTGAGATATAGAGGATATGTAGGTAGTTAAATGGACGGCTATTCCCAGTAATTCACATGAACGCCTTTGTCTCAGAATGCTTTTTTGAGAACATCGATGTCGTAGCATTCCAAACAGAGTGTCAGTAATCCAGGGGTGGCCATCTGCTTGGGTAGCTTGATATTACTTAGCGGCGGCAATAAAACATGTCTGTTTTTATTATTATCTTACTTGAAGCTAGGTCTAACATGGCTTGATATAATGAATGACAATTCTCTACTCCGTAATAGTCAAAAGATTTGCCTGACTTTGAGAGAATCTGCTTCGATACTGTAAGTTCAGATAAGGTATACACAAAGTCTTCTGCTGCTACAGGGGTTCAAGGCTGAGGTGGACCAGTTTATTTTGTCCAGCGCTTGGACCAACCCCATGCCGTCAAAGAGAGCAACTTGTCCATCAAAAGACCCAGCCTGGATGCATTAACTTACAGGTCCAGAAAAGGGGATCTCTAAATTACGTATCCCGTACTTTCTAGTCTACCAACTGACTTAGTAAACATAAGTTGGATCTGTGCTGCCACGAGACACACGACAAACCATAAACAAACTTGACCTTGACCGACACTCCACCTCCTCTTCCAACTCCTCTTGTTCTTCTTTGTTCAGCCGGCGCAAGTACGAGACGAGCGAGTCGCGAGACAGAACTGAATAGCATACGATACCACGGGACCATCATAGCGAAAGAAACCACCACAACTTATTCATCATGGGAAACTCAATGTCATGGTTCTCCAACCTACTATTCTCGAAAAAGGAGATTAGAATATTGATCCTCGGCCTGGTAGGATGACGTCTTTCCAGCCGTCGTCTGGTCCGAGACGCTAACGAAACGGCATCATAGGACAACGCAGGCAAGACCACTTTGTTATACCGACTCAAGGTTCGCCTACCTCGATTACTGCGCGCACACGATGCATACTGACCGGCTATCCTAGGTCGGCGAGGTCGTCACAACGATACCCACGATCGGGTTCAACGTCGAATCTGTTACATACAAGAATCTAAACTTCAACGTCTGGGTACGAACCCTTGACCACCCCAGCTTCGAATCACACCAATAGATACTAATACGGGCGGTTTCGTAGGATCTCGGTGGCCAAACAAGTATCCGACCGTACTGGCGGTGCTACTATGCCAACACGGCAGCTGTCATCTTCGTCGTGGACTCTACGGATATCGAGCGATTACATACGGCTTCAGAAGAGCTGTCGGCCATGCTGAACGAGGAGGAGCTTAAGGATGCGGCGCTGCTGGTGTTTGCCAACAAGCAGGACCAGCCTGGTGCCAAGGGCGCGGGCGAGATCTCGGAAGCGCTGCGTCTGGGTGAGCTCCGCGATCGCAACTGGAGTATCATGGCCTGTTCAGCGGTTGACGGTAGCGGTGTAAATGAAGGCATGGATTGGCTTGTGGTGAGTATTTCTTGTCAATCCAGCCTGGCAACAAGGGAAGCTAATGCGTTTCTAGCAAACTGTCAACCAGGACTAAAGCTTAATCACGATTTCTTATTCCGCCTCGGTTCGGCATTGTACAACAGACGACATGAAATGATAGTAACACCTCACCTTTTCGTCGCAACCCGGTAGATAGCGTGTGCAAGGAGGAGAACGGAAGAAAAGAGAAAGAACAGACAGCATGGACGTATTTTGTGGGAAGACGGGGAGGCTATATGATAGTATAACTTTATAATGCTACGACCCAGGTCCGATTGAGCCCTGGTTACGATTCTCAAACCGACGCCCTAAGTCACTGCTTTGTCGCGGGACACGAAAGATAGTCTCCGTTCAAAACGACGACAAAGGCTTGTGGTAGACAGAAACCTTATAGGTAAGACAACCGGTGGACAACATGTTTTTCTCTTAATGGTCTGATCCTATGTCTTGAAACTTGGTGAGTTAAAAGAGTAACATAAAACACTCTCTGAACCCTGTTTGAGATGAGGACCACGAGGTTTGATCTGTATTTTGTTCTATATCTGTATAGACCTTCATAATCTAACCAGTCACTTCAAGTCAAGTAAGTCGCATCAGAGATTGTCCCGGAGATGTGTGAAAACCTCTGAAATGACTGGTGCGAGTAAGCGAGAATTGCACCAGACTGCTGCTCAAATGGCTCTCTTGCTTTTGAGCTTCCACTGATAACTCTTTGCTAGTGAATAGTTATTCTGCAGAATGGGAGTCGCAACCTGTCGGGCCTTTGCACAACGAAGGGGTTCGCCAATGAGGTTTTCAAACTCGATGTACTGGCTCTAGAGACATGTCAGCAAGGATGTCAAGATGGTCGTATGAGCAGCCGGAGCCACCAATATTGACGGAGAGTATGGCACTTTACCTTTCGGACATCTACCAACATACTTGGCAGAACGTGGGCCTCGATCGGCTCAGTCGTGATGGTGGCTTCGATCATCTCATCTGTAATCTCATGCCCGTAAGCAGCCGCAGTAGCTTGAATCTCTTTCATCCCGGGCCGCACAACTTCATCGACAAGACCAGGGCAAAGCTGGATATCGCCCGTATCCAAGTTGGTTAGAGCAGCAACTGGGTTGTATACAGCGTTGTAAAGAAGCTTCTTCCATCGCGAGAATGCGACGCTGGAGTCGTAGTGGCAGGTGCAGCGCCCTCCTGCGTTGTATCGGGCTACGAGGTCCTTTGCTCGATCCGCGGCGTTTCCCACGTCTCGAAAGGGTCCGATCCGCAGCTCATCATGTATGTTGTGCTCAATGATTCCGGATTCAGGCTCGGATGAGCCACAGACGCTTATGCCTGAAAGAATAACATTGCTAGGGAAGGCCTCAAGAAGGGGATCCTCAATGTTGAGTCCGTTCTGTAAGAGTAAGATGGTAGAATGACCAGGCGTAACAGCAGGGCGAATTAGTTCGGCTACAGGCGTAGATACATCTGGGGTATTCTTGGTGGCACAGATAATGTAGTCAAAGGGAGAGATGCCGGATTGGGAGACATGAGGCACGGCTGATAGGACTGTGTACCACTGTCAGCAAAGCAGAACAGTGCGTCAAGTCGATTGCGGTTATGGTGTAACTCAACCTACTTTCAGTTGGTCTAAATCCCTGAACTCGGCCGTGATCGACAGAGTTGATTGTGAAGCCTTGCTCTTTGACTATCTGGTAGCTTGAGCGCAATACAGCTGTAACCTGAGCTTGTCCCCCAAATTCGAGATTCAGGGCAGCCATACAGCCAATTCCTCCACAGCCGACAAGAAGAATTCTTGCTTTATCCTTTCTCTCGACCATTTCCTTTGTTTCTTGATTTTGATATATAATGTCAGGTTTAAATAAGGTCACAAGTAAATCGTTACTTGAATGTACCTGAAGAGGGCGCCCTCTCAATACACGGGCGGGGCAGGTTCACTTTCAAGAGTTGACATGATTGGGCAATCAACTACATAATAATGAGCAATAGTAAGCAATTTATATATATATAAGATGAGTTGTAAGCTCATCATTTAAACATACAAAAACAGTATCATCGCAAAGAGCATGGATGGATGGTTGGTGTGTCAGGTTCAGTCTCAGTGCAACACAACATACCCATCCATCTTCCTGCTGAAATGCCGAGTCTTTGTCCTGCTCGCTTGATGATCATCCCTGTGACCTAGCCAAATGTTGGTCTTCTCTCGCAAACTAAACCTGTCGAGGATCGACTATCACGAGATTGAGTCTTGCTGCCGAGGATATTTCTGTCATGATGAGTAGACTACCGGTTGACTTGCGAGAAGCCTTTCCGCTTTCGGGGAGCTTCCCCTCACTTTTGTAGTCAAAATTTGGGAGGAATGGATGGCGATAGTTGTAGTTGCAGCTGTCATAAATAACAAAATACAGGCAAGGTAGGCCAACAACCCCCCTGTTCTTTTCCCTAGTCTAGGCAGGCCTACCGATTTAGTTCCCAGTGGCACAGGCCAAATATTCTCCAGAAAATGGATTTAGTTAGTAAACTTGACCGTTACCAATTAACTACCTACATGCATATATAGTCCTGTGTCTGTATGTTTTGGGCTTGTGTCAAGCGAATGTGAGACAGAAGCGTCTCAAACTCTCTCCTCGTCCAACTACTTCCCTTATTTTCATCGTCATTATATCATGACCGTTCCACAACCTCATCCAGTTGCCACGGCTTTACCGGATGCTCCACCATTCGACTTCTTCACTCCCACTCAATGGGACGTTCTCTTTGCACTCGTCGATGGTGTTTTGCCTTCCATCACCTCCGAATCTGCTGTGACCGACGAGCAGGGCCAGATTCAGCTGCCTGATCATGAGATCGATCATATCCTGGAGACGAGCACAAAGTCCTTGGCTGCTCCAGCCACAAAGGATAATATTCGTGCCTTTCTCCAAGACAGACCTGCTCATGACGAGCGCGTCAGGGACAACCTCATGAGGACTCTGGCTCTCTCCCCTCCAGCGCAACAAAAGCGTTTGGCCGGTTTGTTGAGTCTAATGTCGTGAGTTCAATTGAATATAATCCTCAAATACCAGGAAGCTAAGCTATACTGGAAAGGACCCGTCCGGGCAGCTACTTCATCACTGGCTACTGGCAGCCCATATACAACCAGCCTGCCCATGTCCGCGAAGCCATCATCAAATCTTGGGCTACCTCCCCTCGCGAGCGCTGGTCGGCACTGGCCAAGACAATGTCATCACTCTCCCTCAAATCATACACGCAGACTAGCTCACTCCTACCTCAGCTGTCAGGCTACTCAGATACGCCCCAGCATTGGCAGCCAAAACAATCATTCGATTACAGCTTCATCCAAATCGAGGCTGATGATGAACCGCATGTCATCGAGACCGATGTTGTCATTGTCGGCTCTGGCTGTGGTGGAGGCGTGTCTGCCAGAAACCTAGCAGAGGCTGGTCATAAGGTCCTTGTTGTGGACAAAGCCTACCACTACCCTGCGAAACACCTCCCCATGTCACAGGAAGCAGCTTGTGCTCATTTATTCGACAGTGGTGGCTTCTTCACGACAGAGGACTCTGGAGCGACGGTGACTGCCGGCAGCACTTGGGGCGGAGGAGGCACAGTCAACTGGAGTGTGTGTCTGAAACCTCAGGACTTTGTGCGAAAGGAATGGGCAGATTCCGGGCTTCCTCTCTTCACATCTCCTGCATTCGACGAGTGCTTGGACCGCGTGTGGGAGTTTCAGGGGGCTGGCACTGATCAGATACGCCATAATCACCGCAACAAGGTCCTACTCAATGGATCGAGCAAGCTCGGGTGGGCTTCGTCTCCCGCTCCTGTCAACACGGGTGGCAGAGAGCACTTTTGTGGACAGTGTCATCTTGGCTGTGGTCTGGCTGAGAAGAGAGGTCCAGCCTCGAGCTGGCTGCCGGACGCCGCCAAAGCCGGCGCACAATTCATGGAAGGATTTCAAGTGGACAAGGTCATGTTTGACTCTGATGGACAGACTGCCATTGGTGTCGAAGGGGACTGGCTTTCAAGGGATAGCGAAGGAGGCGTGAGTGATTCGGTTGGTGATAGAGTCAAGCGACGGGTCGTAGTCAAGGCCAAGAAGGTGATCATTGCGGCCGGCTCAATATGGAGTCCGCTCGTTCTCATGAAGAGCGGCATTACTGTACGTTTCCCTGTCGACACTGAACCATGGCCATTGGCTAATTCATCCAGAACCAACATGTGGGAGCTAATCTGCATCTGCATCCTTGCAACTTCGTCACAGCAGTATACAAGGAAGAAACCAGGCCTTGGGAGGGAGGCATCATTACAAGCTACTCTTCGGAGTTCGATAACACCGACGGTAGTGGCTACGGAGCCAAACTGGAGACTACATGCATGGTGGTGAGTAACAAGCCTAAGAAGAGTTTTGTCGAATCGTTTCTGATTTGTTCTAGCCGTTTACCATTCTATCTCAGCCTTCATGGCTGGGCGGCTTGAATGCAAAACTTCATATGACGAAATACCGTCACATGGATGCATGGATCTCATTGACAAGAGACCGCGATGGAGGCAGGGTCTGGAAAGACCCATCGACTGGCCGACCTCGCATTGACTATACTACCTCAGACTATGATCGAGCCCATACCATGCAGGGCGTGGAAGGTCTGGCCAAGATCTGCTATGTCACGGGAGCAACTGAGATACGCCCTCTCCTCCCCGGTCTGGAACCCTTTCTCCGCAACGGAGAGGGCTCGTCGGAGCATTCTCTGGACTCTCAGGGACCAGTGGTCGACCCAGAGATCAGCGACCCAGCCTTTGCCGCCTGGCTCGTCCGCCTCCGTGAAGTGGGCAATAAACCGCCAACGACAGCATGGGCTTCGGCCCATCAGATGGGCACGTGCCGTATGAGCGCAAGCAGGGACGAGGGTGTGGTGGACGAGAAGGGCCGGGTCTGGGACACAGAGAACCTATACGTTGCAGACGGGAGCGTGTTTCCCAGTGCAAGTGGCGTGAATCCCATGATCACCATCATGGCCGTTGCGGATTGGATATCGCGCGGTGTGGACGCAGACCTCAGGGCGTGAGCGGGAGAAGTGAGTGATATTGGACGAAAGAGCATGTATGTATGTACATACTGCATTGCACCGTACTGCAGCTGGAAGCGAGCTGGTATAGTTGTAGTCTATGTGTAATGATATTATCATCCTATCAACGACTGGGTGCTATCTCTCAGGAGATGTATGCAAGGGGGTTGGCTTGATAGAGCAGTAGCCCATGGTCCAGTCTAGTCCCCATGAGTCAACAGCGAGCCCCCTTGCTACGGCATATCTGGGCAACGAAGTGACATTAACTCGTAAAGCAAAGTTGCTGTTTGGCGGGCATTGCCCTCCTCGGCAATTCTTGGATTCGTTGTTCTTGTTTCCACTGTACAGTAGTGTCGTCTAACTAGGGCTCTGGGATGAAACAGGTCCGAAGTAGTTTCCCACATCGAAGGCACATATAGTGAGTGACTCCGATCAGGGGTGCGGTGCGGTGCGGTGCAGTGAAACTTGAGCCACAGCCATGTCATGTGGCCAGCAGAGCGGACATGGATTACTACTGCGCTGTCAGTGTAAACAAGTATTTGAGTGTATGTGCAAGGCCAAGTCAGCATGGATGTTGAGAGATGGCAAAGGCAAAAATGCTATTTACATGGTACTGGTCATAGCTCAAATGCCAAAGTACGAGTACCTGCTAACTTATGGCAAAATGGATACGTTACAGTGCAATATCCGTACTAGCTTAGGCATCCTCTATACTTCAAACCTTGCAAAAGCAACAGTCAACGTTTCAAAGCTTTGGCCCCATATCCGAGGGAGCGGTTGTTGGTGCCACGTTTTGCATGAGGCTTCAAATTCATGAGTGAGGCTCTCTCAACGGTCTTTCTCCCTAGGTAGTACCAAGGTAGCAGCAGTATCTAACCTGCCTCGGTTGATGGAAGTACCGTTCTAGTCATAGTGTAGGCCTCCCAATGCGTGCATGTGGGGTACACGCCACAAGCGAGCACAGCCACCCGGAGATCTGCAAGCCACGTCCGACTTTGACCTCTTGACCTCCCTCTACTCCGACCAACGTAGCTCAGTAGCTGTAGGTATTTCCAATGCCGAGCTCGGATCGGCGGCATTAGTGGGTGAGTTGTTTGGTGGTATTTCAGCTGTTCAAGGGAACAAAGCGCAAGGGAAAGAACCGGAAAGCCATGTCACTGTTGTAAGGCAAGGTAAGGGTTATGATATGGATCAAAGTGACGATGGAATAAGGATTCGACGTCATGGAGAAAATACTTGGCCAGAGCGCCAGACAGTTGGAGATGCCACCTCAACCACTGACAGGGTACCTACCAACTTCCAAGTGATTTAGATAGTACTACCTGCTAGGCATGTAGGTGTATCCTTTGTCAAAATGACTACTTTGACACTTGACGGTGATTACCTATTTTACAAATGTCAGATACAATTGAAACAATAATCTACATGCACTACCACCATAAAGTCGCACTAGTTGAAGATCATCTCAAAAGATTCATTTGTAGGTGCTGTACAAGCCAACAACAATGTTTTGTAATCTATTTCGAGACCACACTAAAACAAAACCAACTTAAACTCTAACCATGGATGCAAAACTCACAGGCCGGGAGTGTCTGTAACATGAACGCACAAATTTTGATAATAATGAAAAAAATGCCTTGTGTTTTCTTCGCGAATACGTAGCCAAGAGCCTAAGCGGTATGCGAAAATACTGTATTGTTACCTGTGAATTTTCTTACCGACTTTGTTAGTCAACGTTGACAAGTGCTAAACTGACTTGTCCAAACCCCAGGTCCCGGGGGCCACTTCCACATTAGGTATCGCATCCCTGGTAGATCAGCCACACCCTCGGACTTGTCCGTCTTGTCACCGGTCGGGTTCTGTGGGGCTTTTTGCCGTCTTCGGGTCCGCGCCGCTCCGGCCTTTGGATATGTCAATCCCGTCCTATTCTGTCATTAAGCTCTCTCAATTTTGTGTTATTTTTGGCATCAGTGATCACTTTGATTGAACTTTTAATCATAATCCAAAGGCGCTAGACTAAAAGCATTATGAAAATATCACAACGGCATCACGGCTGTTTCCTTTAGCGATCTATCTACCCTATAGATCCGGATGATACGGGAACACAAGTAGGAAGCGACATCATTAATGGTCACAATCAAAATACAAACTATAGGCACAGACACACACCTGCTCAGCTTATCAGGCAGCCAAATAGACATGCAGTCGGCCGGCCAAGTAAACGACCGAATTCCAGCTGCAAGCGCCACATCTGATCTGACCGTGCATTAATCTCACCAGCAAGAAAAACTCGATCTGCGTAGAACGTACAAGTGAACCGTGTTCCAAGGTCCCGTGATTTAGCGAGCGACGTCACTGCGGGCATTGTAGACTCCGAGGGCGGCTACCGAGAGACGTTGTGAAACATGGGGTTTCTGGCAGGCACACACACACAATATGCGCAGCCTCATGAAACATAATGACATTCTCATGTGATCGACTTATGACGAAGGCATGGAAAACTCTTCTGCAGGTTACAAGTGAGCGGCCACGGCTGGAGAACGGATGCGGACCCTCCGTTTCGGTCGTACTTTGCAATGTGCCTGTGTGCATGCATATTCATGCGTTATCAGAGCGGGCACAGAGAGAGGCAGAATTGTCTAGTTTGCAAAATTGTAGATCAGCAGTCCAGGAGATCTACTAACTAGTAGTCTAGCATCTTGATAGTATGTACAATGTTCAAAGGGTAAACCTGGGCAACGTAGCCATCAAGCATTCTTGGACCCCAAAAATAGTACAGGGTACGTATACTGCGCCACAGTGCCGGGTCAGTGGCACTCCCAATTCGTCGTACCTGAACCCTGCATTTCCTCACTTTTCATCAGTACAACCGTCTTGTACACTTATTGGTATCGGTACCTTGGCACCTTGCAAGAGTCAATATTGGGTGATGCACGTGCCCGTGTCGAATCTTTTTCCCTCTCAAGTCTTGGGATCCGGCAAGCGGCCGAACGATCAGCGGACCCAGCCAGCCATTTTCCGTCCATCCAACTCGACACTAGGTGGTGTTGTAGGTAACATCGACTGCAGTGCCTGGAAGTCGCGTCTGTAAGCGTAGCGCACATATCATTCATTCCAAAGGTCATGGTCTCAGATAATGGCCATTGGCCGCGTGGTCATGCAAGGGTAAATTGTCTGATACTCTCATGCTTCTAGAACGGTACCACGAGGTCCAACAATAGGAGAGAGAGCGACCACTTGCTCGACCTCCTATGCGGAGACGACCCCTTGAATATTTCTCCAAGAAAACTCACAGGGATCATATCGATGTTCGGTCCCAGTGCCCGCTCCCTGGAATGCATCAAGTCTCCAACAGCCCATAGCGGACTGGTCGAGCCAGGACGAGGATGGAAATATGGAGCTTTGACTCCAACACCGTCTATCACCAAAGGTCAAGCGCCTCCTGGACAGTTTCTGAGCTTGTCAAAGTAACTCAAATTCCTCTTTAGGATTGGGTTTTCCGACGACTCCATGACCCTTTGCCTGGTCTCCCCAGCTGTCTTTGTCTTGAGCCATCTATGAGCCATGATTGGATGCTGGGACTAAAGCCGAGAAATGTCTCTCGCTGTGATTGGCTCATAGCGCCTTTTCATCAACCAATCAGGCGTTGTAAGTGCACTTCCATGAGAGCCTCACCTCACATCTGACACTAGCATGGATAGCTCTTGTTCGTACCAGCCCATCGATGGGCTCTCGTTCCTCTCCAGTCTTTTGGGATCCCATCCTCCCCCCTCCTCGGTCCTAATCTAACCTCCACGCTCTTCCCCTTCCTCCCATCTGGATAAGTGTCCTCTCCTTTTCTGGTAACTAGGACCTAGGGTTTGACGATGCATGGATCATGTCTCCTCAGCCTGGGAGACTTGAAGGGATCTTGTCATCTCTTATGGCCAACCATATCATGAGAAGCCTGATTTCCCCTTAAAGACGAGACGGGAGCGACGGGAGCGACCGCAACCTGATGGGGACCGAGCCGTTGAGGGTGAAGATGCCCCTTGGATGTGCTTCAATCTCGAGAGTAGGGCGGAGGACGGGGATCAGGCTTTGTACGCCGGTCCTAGAACCACAAGTTTACTATGATGTCTGCGACGGTGCAATTCGTATATTCGGTTGACAAAAGTGATAATATTCACGGCGGGGGGGATGGCGACTCACGTCAACCAAGTGGGCTTGATATTGGTCACTAAACCAGCTAAAGAACTCATGCAACTGCGTCGAAAAGCCGAGCATTCGTGCATCTGGTAGTGCAGACAGGCAGGTAGGTGCTATGCTATGCGTATGCTATGCATGTCATCTCATAAGAATGCTCTTGGCTGGACAAAGCGTCTGTTGCATTCTCATTAACAGAATTGCTATGTCGTTGATATCACAGTATTACCATGTCTTCAGCTGAAGATCCTGGGGTGTCAGCTTGTCCGAGGACAATCGAGGACGACTCACCAAGTCCCGATTAGGATGTGATGGACCGACTCGTGCGTGCCTCGAAGATTGTGGAACACGGAACAACGGAGCACATCATTGTCTCTGCCCGGCCCATCCTACGTGAGGGCACGAATGAGCAGGACGGCAGATGTCTCTTGTGGGAACAGAGACGGCGGCCAGATCCGCCCTGAAGGCTTTGCTAGATTCTGGAGCTTGCATAAGCGGCGCTCCAAAATCCCCCCTCCCTCAAGAGTCCAAAGGTCCTTCTCACTTGCTTGTGATCGTGAGTTACGGGAACACTCGGCAGACAAGGATCGATGTGACAGGATATGAGTACTGGACCACAGGAGTAGAGTTTGGCAAGGTAGGAAGAGTCTCAACGAGCCATTGATCGGCCCAAGAGGAGGTCGCATAATACTGCAAATGTAGAGAGAGTGAGAGTATCGTCAGGAAGCGGGCCAACCTCTGTAAGAATTGGATAGCAACTAGCCTATTTTCTAACTAGGTTATCACAGTATGTGAGAACGAAGGAAAGTGGCCTGTTAGTGAAGCTGCAGGAACGTAACTTGTCACTTTTCAGATTTTGCTTGTAAATGTTCAAGTGTGGTTACGACGACAGTCTATATCAGCTAGGGGCTATCGTATACTACTCTGCACCTGATCGGCTAGCAAGGCGCACACTAATCTCGAGCACGGCACATATAATTACCACTCTTTGTCGTAGATAAGAGACCAGGATGAGACAGGGGATTAGAAGAAGCGCCGGCGGTTGTTTCGTTTCTTGTTTCCTGCCAAAGCCAGGAGAGCGGCTAGGACAGGGTATGGTATAGTCTAAGCGTTGGAGTGTGGTAAGACGTTAGATGGAGAGATGATTTGGGAACATGTGATATTATTGATTCACTCATTTGAGATCCTAGTTAGTGGAAACACAAACTTGTGAGCGAAACGATGATGCAAGTCTAGATAGAGCTCCTGTCTTGGATGAGTCCGAATAAGAGAATCACCAAAGTCAGGTATCAGGGAGCGATGCCTCCACTGACACTGGTACAGAACATAGAAGTGGGTACATGTGGTCGCTACGATATCAAGTACCGGTACTTGACCCAACGCCACACCCACACGATGTCTTTTTTTTCCCATTCAATTTTGCCCTAGACTGGGATCTGTAGAGGTTGTGACTCAATCAATACCAATGCTATATTAGATTATACCCTAGAAAACATTTCCTGTGTGCCGTCGGCATGCATCTCCTCAGCTGCAGTTGCTCTGTTCCTGTTGTTGTCATGGAATACAAGACAATACGCAAGGTACAGACAGCTTGTGCCATGAATTATTGCCTCTTAGGCTGCCAGGCCTGGGTCAGCCAGCATATGCAATGCAGGTCAAAACACAGCCGCACGCCTCCTCCGAAGAAAACCAGCAATACCTAGATAGGTGCTATACTATGCACTGCGTTGCGCTAGACAATACTTACACCCTCTCCTCCGAGACACCCCGGAAGTGGTCAGTGCCGTGCATTGCATCTGCATCTCCAGAATGCAACTATGACTGACTATGGCCAGCGCAAAAGCTATGAGGTGGCTTGGCTCCCTCTTCCAGTGGGCCGTCACCTATAGCCACCACTAAAGACTACAAAATACAGGGCTGCTTTTTAGCTCATTAACCCCCCGCTCTAAGTTGTACACAGAAAAATCAAACTAGACTAAAAGGAATACCCATCCCAGACCTGACCAGCGCCTTCCGTTCAGGTTTTACCCACACAACCATTACCACCGCTATAGTTAGAGCACTCGCCTTACCCAACCTACTCTACGGCCCCCCAAACCCCCGAGTGGTATAACATCTCCCCACACCACCTGCCACCCTCCGTTTTCCCTTTTCCCTTCTTCCTCTTCCTTACGAGCAATTCGTCCTACGTTCTCTTTTCTTTTACTCGGTTGCGGCAGCTTAGCAGGCGATTTCACCCAGAAAGATACGACAAGACAATATCTATAGTACCTTGCCGCCAAACAACTTATTACTACGCCTTTCCGCCCGCACAAGTACTATCCTACCCCGTCTACAACTCCCGAATCCCTGCTCTGCTCCGTCTTCCGACGTATCCTTTTTTTTATTATATATTCTTGTTCGATATCCCCCGCGCCGTACTCTTTGCGATAGACGTAACGATAAACGTTTGACGTTTTACCAAAACGTCGTCGTTACCGTACCGTTCAGCGATACCCCCCGCTCCGTTCCGCTCCGCTTAGACTTCCTTCGCCCCGCCTCCGCTTCACTAACATGCCCGTCCAACTCCTCCCGGCGTCGGCCGCCGCCTTCGCTCCTCGGGCTTCATCCGTCAACGTCGTCTTGGGTTCAAAAGTTGAGCCTTGGCTTACACAAACACTCAAGCGCATCAATCGTGTCAAGCGTCCTCTCAACTCTGTCCCTCAACACCAGCGATGCCTTACCGAGACTCTATCATCACCAAATGCCATCTGGACATTGACATCACTTATGCTGCCCAAGACACCCGAGTCCGATTTCAAGCGGGATGCTGCCAACCCCCTGGTCGAGGCTATCATGAACTATGAGCTTGTTCACGTTGAGGCTTATATCGTTCACGTCGACATGGTTTTGCGAAATGAGGTCGCCTACAAGCTCACAAAAGATACCATCGATGCTCTTGTTGAGTACCACAAGGAGATCCACTGTGTCGATGCCAAGGCCAACACATACGACTGGACCGATAAGGAGCAACAGTGCAAGAAGCTTCACGAGGATTTTGTCCAGGACATCAACAAGTTTGTTTTCCGCACCCACGTCTCAGCCCTCGAGGGTCTTGAGGAAGACGGTGCTGGCGAACTGCTCTGTGGCAAGAGCGAGGAGGTCAAGAATAACATTGGCGCTCTCATGAAGCCTCTACTACCCCCTCCTCCTCCTCGTGTCATTGAAGTTGTCCGACAACCCACACTGCTGCCCAGCTCTCCCGCTCACAACATGTGGTCGCAACCCGGCTACCATGGTAACCTGGCTGCCGTCGACTCGTGGCAAGTGCTTCCTTCCAGCCCTAGCGTCACATCATCGGCCGACTCAAACACAAGTCCCATCTGGGCACCGATGACTATGAGCGACTTGTCACCTACGCCTGCCTTCACCCAGCCACACTCCACTGCTGGTTTCTACTGGAGCTCGCCTCCAGTGACAGCCCCCATCCCCGCTCTTCCTCTTCCTAGCATGCTTGCTCCCGCTCAATGTGGTATCGGCATGGGTATGGGAGGCATGGGCGGAATGGGAAGCATGGGTGGCATGGGCGGTATGAGTGGCTTCGGCTGGGATCGATACCAAGAGTATGCGACCATTATGTGACAACCAGGGCCCCAGGACAGCTATCCAGTGGTGACGACCTCAAGCTACTAATACTGCACCAATCCCTTCCTCGTTTCCCGGAGAAAAGTTGAAGCTTTCAAATTTCGCAGCGGCATAGAACTATCATCCATCATGGACACGGCATATCGGCGTTTATTGCATCAGGAACGGTGTTTCGAACAAGTCTTAAGAATATCCCCTCTCGCATTGTTTTTTTATATCTTTTTTCTATATCTTTCTTTTGTCTTCATAGCAAGCGTTCTTTTGGGTTTCGGAGAATTTGGTCTCTTATTCCTCTCCGGGAAACAACTCTTCAACGGTCGTTCACACAACTCACTATCGTCTCTCGACTTTTCTTTCATCTACCACAACACCACATGGCTGGATCCGGGGCGGGTATTTGGATGCATTTACAACTGGCAGGGACCCGATACAGGCGGCTTGTTTTATTTTGGCCTTTTTCCTTCCGTCATCTTTGGTTCTCAAGAAAAAGACGTACACGCAGCAATGCACGACGCTCGGCTCTAGTCCGAGACAGAAACTTCTCTATGGAATCTTCGCTGATCTCCTTGGAACTTTCTTTTTTTCCCTTCTTCTTTTCATATGTTCTGTTTAGAGAGGCTTCTTGGAAGATACCCCCCGACAAGGACGACACAAGAGTTGAAAAACTCGAATCGACACATACTTTGTTTCTTTCCTTGGCTTTTCCCGATTCACGACGATTTTATTTTAATGACGACCTTTTCTACGACTCGATGACGAATGACGACTACTATTCAGACATGATGCGACTTACGAACGGAATCACGAACAATCGGCTTGACGTCGAACATGACTTCTTTTCGAAAGCCTATCGAGCGCTGAGCTTCACACTTCATTCGGCACGATGACTAGCACAACAGATGGTAACTGGACCGGCTCCAGAACGCCAATTCTGACCGCAAGGCCGTCTCGACTACACATCGCGTAGCCACTTGGGAAATATCTGGAATATGCCCCGTAAAGGCTTGACACTGGCTGTCAAACGGGATCACCACCCAGCGCCGGCGTTTCAAGCTCGACCGGACGCTCGGGAATGGAAAGACGGAGTGAAATCATGGGATTCTTCCGATGAGCTGCGCATCACATCTGCTGTGCAGATTTGGTTGCGCAGTCTCTGTCTGGCCGCTGCCCTAGCCAATCATCGAAAACTTCTTCACTCTCAAGTACTTTCAGCGCCCCGAAAGTGAACAGCTGCATATTGCCGAGTTGAGGTGACAACCACCTTACCGATTGAGCCTGCTAGACGGGCCTCTGGTCGAGTGGAGGACGCCGCTTCGAGGATGGATCTGCACTGCCCACTTTCGGAGTGATTGGAATACTGAGAGTCAAGATGAGGATGGCCTAGGGCAGAATGTAGGATCATCTCCCTACAAGCCCTTGGTGCCAGACAGGTCACAGAGTAGCTTGGTCTGCCAGATCTGTCGTGGCGCCTATGGGTAACCGCCAAAGAGGAGGGAAAGGTGACTGCTGAGCAGTGTATACCACCCTTCTCTGGACCCTTGATGAGTTCAGCGGTTGAAGATGCTGGTACAAATGGCGTGCAAGGAAATAGAATGCCCTGGCGGCAAGTTCCTTGCACAAGGACAAGTCTGCTTTGCTACAACGCGTCCCTGCTCGTTGTTTTGTCGTTGCAGTATTAGTTAATTAACTAAACAAATAAAAAACATGTTCAATAAAACGTTGGCTCCAATATGATGTGAATGTATGTATGTAGTATCTTGGTTGTAAAACTGGAGACGCTCTGCGTCGGTCTAGGATAACCACTGACATGTTTGCTCTCATGGATGAGAAAGGTAAAGCCTTTTGAGGTTCTGCAAGTATCAAGACACAATAAAGGGGGCATTGAAGAACGTTCATTGGGACTTTGATAATATTAATTATTATTCTTACTTTACTGTTCTAATCCACAAACCAAGTCCCACATCTAGGTAAACGCCGTCCGTATATGCAATGGTAAATATTTTCCACTTTTAGTTCATGATTCAAGGTAATGTCGTATAGTCGTCGATCAAGCTCTTGTCAGGTTACTCATTCCTGGATAGCAAACGCTTCCCGGGCAGTCTTGCTACTGCGTGCCAGACGGTCACCATATCTGATAAAGATAAAGGGAATAATGCCCATGGCCAGAGCAATAAAGGCAAGGACTGAAGGCGCCCAGTGAATGCCCAAGTTGGTGTACATACTATCAGCAGCAAGCGGTAGAGTGGTAGCGCCGATGGACCTCAGCATGGCAGCAGCACCAAGAGCAGAGGCAGAGTGACTCCGGAAGACGTCGGTGAGATAGTTGGTCATTCCCATGAAAAGAAGTTGGAAGCCGAGGCCGAAGAAGATGCCCCCAAGAGTAGGAACAATGGGGGAAACAGAGGGCCACACGGTCCAGCCGAGCCAGAACAGGGAGACGACCATGCTGCAGGCGGATTTGTTAGTATACAGTTGGAGGAGTAATCAGAAGGGGATGTCATACCAAGGGGACGCGATACAAGCAAGAGGAAGTCGTCGATAGATGTGGTTCTTTGTCCACTCTGCGCCAGCGGCTGTTTGACTATCATGGTATCGCGTGTAGATAGCAAAAACTCCCAGAGAAAGTATAACACCAACACAGACTGTGCCTCTGTATTAGTATGTGAGTGATAGTGATGTTCACAATATAGAACTTACATGGGATATAAGCGAGTCCCGCCATTCCAGGAGACAGGTTGTAAAATCCTTGAAATACACGAGGATAAGCCTGAAACATCAGATAAAAAACAGAATAGGCCAACGTGAGATAGGCCGAAGTTGATGCAAGGATAGGCTCAGTGAAGAGCAGCTTCATAGGCCGGAAGAAGATTTTTCGAACATTAAATGGCTTCAGCTCCAGAGGCCCCTCATCGGAAGACTCGACCTTGTTCTTTTTCTTTTGCTTCTCCCTCCTCTTTATATGCGCCTTGACCATCTTGTTGTGAAGAACGGGAGCATACGTCTCGGGGATGGTAAGGACCAGAGGAAGACCTGCAACTGCCATCATGCCGGCGATCCAGAAGGGCCAGCGCCAGGAGACCGTGGATGAGAAACCAGAGACAATAGGGCCAATTAGGGGACCAATCGTGGTAACGGTCATGTAAAGGGCCATGGCATTGCCTCGAACCGAAGGATCGTCAAGGATATCCGCGTACAGACCCCCAAGAACGGTTGTAGGAGCCGCGGCGGAAATGCCACAGAGTAACCTGAAGATCAAGAGAGCTGCATAATTGGGCGATGCAGAAGACAGGAACATGAACAGGATGTAGCCCAAGTATGTACCGATCAAAACAGGTCGGCGGCCAATGTACTCGCTCAGAGGACCGAATAGGAGAGGGCCGAGAACGTAGCCGACCATGTATAGAGAGTTGAGGAGGATGAGATAAACGGGATCTGTGACGTTGAATCTCTCGGCAATGATATCAAGAGCTCCCGAGGGCATAGAAGAGCCAAAGTTTCCGTTGAAGGTGCAGGTGAAACCAGCGATGACAATGTGCAGCTTTCTCATGGGAGAGAGCTTGAGAGGATCCCAAGACTCTGTATCAGACCAGGCGGACTCATCCGAGGAGTCTTGTCTGTTTCTAATATCGACAGTTGTTGTGTCATCTCTTGTGGCATCTTGGCCAAAGAGTTGAGTCTCGTTCAAACCCATGATTTTGATGAATCACAAAGTATTACTATGCATGCATATAGCTGAGATAAACTGAGCCGAAGCAAAGGATGGACTCGTTCCATCTAAATAGTTAAACAACATTTCCCATCTCCACGACCGTGTTTCCACAGTGGATATCGATTATATTTTTTTCTGTATTCCATTCCCGTTCTCTCACCGTAGTCAGTGAAGGGCGCGCGACCTTTCGGTTTTTGATGTATAAGTCGATGAAGCTCTCTACATCATGATTGGTTTGATCTCGCCGATGGCGCTGACACTTCTAGAGTAGTAATACTCGAGACGAGACGAGGGTGAGAGACGATTGGTTCAAGACTTCCGAGACGACCAAAAGATCCTTGTCTAGGAAACAGTAATTCATGATTTTTCCCCCTTCTTTTCTTCTCGGTCCGCGCTTTGGGGCGTATTTTTGCTGGGTAGTCTGCAAGAGAAAAGTCTAGAATGATCGTGGATCATATAAAATGGCCTTTTATTCTGGAGCCAGCGTGGGGGTTTAGATGGAGTATTACATGCAAGGAAAGTAAATAATGATTCATGTTTAAACATATGGGCACTACTGGGTATTAGAAGAGTCGGCATCTGAGATTTGGGATATAAAGATAAAGAGCCTAAATGCTTGACCTAAGTAGCATAAACCGACCTGCTTATTTCGTCTCTTATGCCCCTAGCGGCTAATTTCTCTGATACCCTGATGGGACAACATTCGTTGTAATCTAATCTCATGCTCAGGATTAAAAGTCGTACTGATTATCAACTCCAGCTAACAAGAACTCTAGCACCGAAGGAAACGGTAACAAGTTCATCCCATCAGCACTGCCATCTCCAGTCATATCAAGGTCATCACCGACAAAGCCAGCACCATATGAAAGTCCTTGTTGTGCATCTCGACTCCCCAAACCACCGCCAAAGTCGAAGTTGAAACCGTAGGCTGGCCCTCCTGGAATCTGCATGGGGTTCTGAATACTGCCTGGGTCACCAAGAGGGTTCGGTTCAAGTGAGAATCCAGGTGTGTCAACGCTATCATTATCCAGTGATGCTCGCTCTTCAGATCCTTGTATGCGACTCCTTGGTCTCTTGGTCCACATCGCCCGCTCCTCAAAGAGACGTAGAAGACTCTTAGCGTATATCCAATACTGCGACATGTCGCGCAGAGTATGCAAAAGAGAGTCAAACATGCGTGATGACTTCGCAGCGACGAGAGGGTTGGGTGAGTTCAGCTCGGTAGCAACATGCAGTAGACAAGTAAACAATACATGCATCGAGGGCATCCATAAACCGCACAACGCGTTTCTAGACCGGAGAGATTCAAAGATGGAGTTTATCGTCACGGCAGCGTCACTGCAGATACTGAGATTCATGGCAGAATCGGCAGAGAACTGGCTTGGCTCCTGATGAGGCCGAGGTCGGTGAAGGAGGATGAGAAAATTGTTATACGAAAGATGGAGAGTGGCCTGCCAACTATTCGGCTCGGTAGATGGTAGCTGCAGACTTTGCGGTAGTTGGGTTATAAACTCGGCAAGTTCTTCATCAGCTTGTCTCGTCGCTGCAGCTTGATCAGCTTCCGTAGCTTTCAATGCTACCCGTCGTTTCATGGCTCTGGAGAAGATAATGCAGAGCTTCGTGTGTTCGATGGCAAATGCCGTGTTTCCTTCAGGAATGCCTTGGAAATGGCTTTCATCAAGCATCGGCGTGTCCGATTCTTCAAGATTTCTGTCCGTGTTAGTAGAAGTACTCAAAGACGAGTGTTGAACGGGATCTCACATAGCCTGCGGTCGGCCGTAGGAGGCTGAGACGACAACGTCGAATTGGAACAGACACCACCAGAGCCTAACCCACTGACGTTTGTCCACGGCGTTCAGTGTAGATGGCCTCGCTTCACGATGCATGCCCATTCCAAACGCGACTCGACTCGCAACACCAACCAAGTGCCAACTGTTGCTGACTATATCTTCGAGGTTATCACACTGCCATGTTAAGAGCAGAGCAACCTGCAGATATGTTTCGCGATGTTGCTCGAAACGATAGTCAAATAGAAGCTTGGCTCTGCGGAAGAAGACATCCGTGCTAGCACGACAATCCTCGCGAGTCGATGACAGGACATGTGCACCCACGAGAAATATTGCATTCAACAAAGGTAGTGATACCAGCTTTGAGACGTCGGACCCGTTGTAGATCTCCATGAACTCATTTTCGTCAACAATGGGAAACCCTCGGTTGACGTGGACGAAGTAAGCCCTGACGAGCACATCGGCCAGTGCTTTAGGGGGTAGCTTCAGAGCCTCTTCTGGCACAGAAGGGACTTTCCGAGCAAGTCGACGGGTGCCAAAGTGCAGGACATCCTTTTGGTCCCTCTTCAGCGCTCGATGACGTACGAGATAGTTGAGGTTGGAGAACTCGGTGCCGATGAAGAAGAGACGTTCGGACTTTGAGATTTCGCCTGCTTTAGGAAGATCCTGCCCTATAAAGTCTGCGAGGTTACGCGTCTCATAGGTTTCTTCATTCTCGGCAGAGTCCTGCATCGTCGAAGGTGAATCATGGTGGTGGTGTTGATAACCAACTGCTGAACTAGGCCGAGGGATAGGGTCAACGGAGCCTTCTGGCCAGAGCCTCGTTGCACTTGGAGTAGCTGGAGCGGTAAGACACTGCTGGCCAGACTGAAATGACTGTTGTTGATGCTGTTCAATCCCACGCGGCTGAAGGGGGACGTGGCTTGAAGGACGTGGAACCGCTACACGGGAAGACCTAGTTCTTTTCTTTTCATATATCATGCAGCTATCGGGCTTGTTTTGTGACTGACAGTGAGAACACGGCGTCCCTTTTTCAAGAATATCACATCGGACTTTGCGTTGATGGCAGGTTATGCATGCTCTCCCATCTGGTCCCAGATTAGTGAATTGGACAAAAACTGATGCCTATGACTGAATGTATTGAATGAATGGTCTTTTCAAGGAGCGAAATACTATAACATACTGGTCCTCCGTCTACTAACAGTTTGTCGAGATTCTCTGGTAGTAGGACGTGTAGTAGTATCAGGCCTTTCCAAAGTCATTGCGCAAGTTCACTTTCACCGAGACAAGAGGAACTTCCGATGCATGCACGGCATGTAAGTTATCACTCTTTTTAGGAAAGAATGAAACTGTAGTCTTCTTTCCCTTGTGGACCAAGTGGATACGGCGATATGGAATGCTCGCTCTCGGAAATTATGGCCAATCATAACTCTTACAAAAACCGAGCAATACTAAAGCAAAAGTAAGGTACTGCCCACCCGCTAAGGTAAGGAAGGTACTAATGGTTCATCCATGCCATGTCCAGTACCTTGGCTCGGTATAGACAAAATGAAACGGGGATATGTTTGACTTAAGTGTCGATTCAATGAATCATAGGTACTTTTAAATAATAACACAGAGCGTTTTGTCACTTTTTACTAGAATAGCGTGGTAGGGATCCTACTTGCAAGAACAAAAGAAGAAGAAACCAGTACCAATGTAATGTTATGCCTGGGAAACCTGCATCCTACTAAGTGATAACAGGTGCGAAATGTCGTTTCTCCTTTTGCTTCAATGTGCCTTTATCATTTAACAAGATACTCATGCGTTGGCATGCAAGCAATCATGGCTTCGCAGCCGTATCAACTACAAAGGTACTGACTCAATCAACACCACATCCATCAATCATCCTGTAACGTATGCCCAACCCAAGACAACTAAGCAAATCCTTTCCACGCCCTTCCCGCCCTGCTTGATTTTGATACATTTCCTTCATCACCATCCAGTCCGAATTCCAGCCCATCCCAACCCAACCATGCGCCAACGCCAGTAGCCCTTCCCGGTTCCGGCCCTAATCGCAGTTCCATTCACACATGATTCTGACTGAATATGCTTCTTTGCTCCATCCCTCCTCAACTTCCAACAGGGCCCCCCCTGAGTAGCAAGTCAAGCCAGACAAGCTTCTTCACCAAAGCCCCGTCCATCCTCAGGTATTGTACAAGTATATACTGCAACATTAGGGCGACTCAAACCGACGCTTCCTTAAAAACAAAATCCACAACCAGTTCCACAACATTGAAGCGTTTGAAACACTCTACAGCACTGACTCGCCTGACTATTTGCTTCTTCGCCTCAATAATTTCATTGTGGCGCTTGCCCTGGCCATCATTCCCCTTTCCGCTCCTGACTGACGAGTGCTGTGATACCTCCTTCATCAAGTCGTATCCGCGGTGGACGGAGAGTTTGCGCCCTTGTGTTTCCTGAAGAAGGGGAAGTCTTTTATCCTGAATCTGCTTGTCTTCTTCCGTAGTGATTTGCCTTCGGCTTTGCCAATACTTCCGCCTGTTGTGCTCGCGTCTGATCTCGTCTCATCGTCAACAGGCGAATAGTCATTGCGAAGTGTTCCTGAGCTTTCCTTCAGGCTTGCTGTATCAACGTTGATCTTCGGGATTCCGGTTGCATGTTCAGTCGAATCCCTGCTCACAATGCTCGTACCTCGTGTACTTGGTGACATCGGCATCTTGCCCGTTGTGGCGCTTGTCGCTTGCGAAACCCAATCGCCCGAACAAGCACCAGATACACTTCCGTCGGTCGTCTCGCTTGATCGCTGTTTAGCTGAATCCCTCCTGGTCTGCGTCTGGAACGGGTCGCTGTTCGCTAGTTCTCTAACCGCGTCGAATGTTGATACTGATCCGTCAGAACCCTTAGATCCTGCAGCTGCGCCATTTGCAGATGATGGCCCCATTGTCCTCTGACTATCGGCCGGCGATAGGTCCTCACTCTCCGCTCGTGGCATTGGAAGCTCGCCATTGCCAACCGGTGTCGTGTCTGATGCACGGTCTAATGCTTCAAACAGCGGCGCCATGTCCCTTTTCTCTTCCTTTTCCTCCTCTTGGGGCACTGCGAAGCTCATAGTTCTCGGCGAGAACGTACCCTCTTTCAGAAGACGCCTTCGAACCGGATCGTCCAACGGCTGCTTTTCCTTCTCTTGTTGAAGTTTCAGCTCGAAGAGGCTCTTATTCATCTCAAGCTCGTCGACAGTGTACTGCATAGTGGGCATGATATCGGCAACACCCTGGAACAGCGGAGTGGCAAACAGGTTCATGAAGCCGAGTTGGCCTTTAGCCAGCGAAGCCATGTCTTGCTTGGGCGGCGTCATAAGTGATGACTGGATGCTGAGTTCACTTTCCATTGAAGCCTGCCGGGAGAATTCCTCTGACAGAATATACGTCCATTGCAAGGCTATTTCGTGGCTTCGTGCCTGAATCTCTTGTTAGCATTCAAATCTGCCATAGTGAGAACAAGCCAACATACCACGTTACTGATGTCAGCACATTTAATGAGTAGCGAACAAGCCAACGACTTGTTTTCTTCAATCTGCCGGCCATTCCAGCCATCAGTTGTGTTGCTCGCCTGAAGTCGCTCTTGAACATCTCCGAGCTTTTTCATGTAATCGAAATGCAAGCCCATATCTGTAGCCAATATGGAACTGATCATGAGGTTACGCATTTTTGTGTCTTCAAAGGCGGACGGCCAGTATCGGCGAAGGATCTGTGAATATGCTGCACAGTGGAACGATTCTAGGACAGACCGATCGTTGTACAGCTGGGCCAAGGGAGCATTTAGTGTCACAAGGAACCCGTTATTCACACCTGGATGCCCAACGTCGTGACCAATGGCGGTGATGAGAAGCGTCAGGGCTTCGAAGGGAGTGATAAGAGAAGCCATTGGGGATTTTTCAGGGATTGGCGGGGGTTCGCCCCCCGAAGGATAGGGAGCGAGAGCACCAATGTGTACCAGGAAATTGAAAGTGGCTTGCAATACGTCCACCACATGGCGGAAATTGTGATACGGGACAAAACTGTTATATGCGGCACGGCAAGCAACGAGAAAGCTGATTAGTTGATCTGGAGCTGAGTAAGTATGCGAACAGCCGACACCAGCTCAAAAGAGTGGAAACGTACCTGCATGTATCCGCCAACGCTCAAGTTCAGGCATTGCTAAAGCGTGTCTAAACATGTCCATCGCAGCAACCAGCAGCTCATCATCAGTGAATGAATGAGCACAGAAGTGCCAGGTTCCTATCGCCTCGGCGATGGCAGATTGCCGTTCCGAGGATACGGCAACATGTGCGTTGTTGATCTGGTCGTCGCCGGTGCCCAGGCGGCATATTCCCTTCATGAGTCCAGAAACCATCGCTTCGCGCAGATATGCGAACGGCTTCTCCTCATTGACACCAACCCACGAACGCTTTCGGCCTTGCCTAATTTCTAACAGGGTTGATTGCTCCTTGGCTGCATCTCTGTGGGCTCGATAAGCGCAAATTTCCAGACTCGTAATGCACTTAGTGCTCATTGGACAGATAATGACGTCGACGGCCCCCAGATCCAGGCATCTTCTTATGAGTTGACGATTCGTGTCGAGCGGTGCCAATGGCAAACGAATTTGCTCAACAGTGCCGTCGGTCATTTGTCCATTAGTGTAGGGCTGTTCTGGCTCGGAATTACTGATCACCGGGATCGGGACAACAAGCTTGGACATACCACGCAAGTGCGCTTCCGTGATAATTTTCTGTAGCAATCCCAGGCCGTACAAATCTTCGTCGGGGGTGTGAATGTCGACATTCTCAGACGAGGAATTGCAGGAGGGGGAAGGGGACGACGGCCTTCTCCTCCTGTCAGGAATTGAATCATCTTTTGGTGTATCAAGCAGTACTAGAGTTGGCTTCAAGTCAAGCATGGAACCCTCCTGTAATTCAAACAGTTTCGTTAAGCAGCCGCCTCCAGTTGCGCAAACATGAACTGCATCATTTGTTAGTAAGTGGAGAAATGACTCATGCCGACATCATAACGAAGAACGAACCGTCGCCAAAGGCATCTAACAAAGGCTGTACAACCTGACGAGCCTCATCCGTTGCCCAATCGGATGCGGTGTCGCCAGAAGTGCGATGAATCAAGCCATCTTCGCTTACATTGCGATTGACATAGATTATGTGACAGGAGGCGCGTTCCATGGTGCTCATGGAGAGCTACCAGTCTCGCGACTGGAGCACCTTGGCCCTACGGGCAGTTTGAAAACTTGTACCAAGATAAGGCGATTTACCAAACTAAAATAGCCTCGCGCAACGCCGGAGACCAGGTTGTTTCGTAAATCCAGCTGAAGAGCCTGAAGAGTGCAAGCAGATTGTGGTCGGGTCAAGAGAGGTGGTGATTGAAATACGCAGCGATCGCAAAGCAGGCTAGCTAAATTGACTTAGCAGCTGCACGACATTCGAGGCGATACGAGGAACTGGTCGTAAGAACGAAGGGAGGGAGCCCTGGTTTCGAGTTGTCCCCGGGCGGACGTATGCGACGTTTGTCGAGTCGTGTTGATTCAATGAACCTAGTTTGGTGGTACAGCCAAATGGTTGTTTCCGCCTGGAGAGGGTCGGACAGGCTGTCAAACTGCCGTCGCGGTGGCGGGAGCTGTCGGTTGGCGGCAGGGTTCGTTTAATTCGAAAATCCAATCGAAGCTGAGACGCGAGGGGCGGATATTAGCTGGTGAGTTGGGAAAGAACGCCGCAAAAGTCGTCTGTGAAGGTAAAAGGTGCGAATAGGACAAGAGAGGGATTTGAAAAATGATGGCGCAGGAGGAGGAAACGCGATGGATTGTAAATGGAGGGGATAAGAAGACTCCAGATCCAAATTCGGGTTGGACTGGGATGGAGAGGGCCACAAGGAATGGGCAGGGGACGGATGAAAAGAAGAAAGAAAAGAGATAAGGCAGGAACGTTGTTGAAGTGAAAGTTGGAATTGAAGACAAGACAAGCAGGTACGCACAAAGACGGCAACAGCAATGGCGACAGCAGTAACAATGGCAGTCGCTGGCCTGGAGTACGTGCGTTGGCTACCCAGGAACAATGGATGGTGTCAGGGTGATGATGTGAAGGTATCAGCCCGGACTTTAGCTTACAGGACCTTCCTTGGTCCAAGCCCAGGTACTACCTGCCTACTGTACTGTACTGCAGGTCGAGAGCTGCTTAGCGGCACGCAAAAGGTGTCTGACCCTGGCCGGGGAATGGAAGGACTAGGGAAGGATAAGGGAAGACTCCAAGGCAGGGCAAGGGCACCGACAGTCGCGGTAACCGGGTCCGGGGAGGAAGGAGAAGATCTGCGAGCGTGGCTGCAAGCGGAGGAGGAACAATTGGTGTGTACAGTAGCGGCAAAACAGCGCGATGCAGTAACTATAGCATAGCGTACAGTACCTGTTAAGTAGGGCAAGTACTGACGGGATAGAATAATCGTGCGACGTAATGACAGGAGGAGAATAAAACAAAAGAGGAGCTTGAGAGCCTTACAAGGGTGGATGAGATAAGAAAAAGAAAGGCTTGTAAAACCGCAGACTACTAACGTACGTGGTGTGGACAAATATGAAAAGCAGAAGAGGACAACGGCTGAAAAGAAAGAAGTGCCCAGGGCACTGGACTAGATTCGATCGGACTGAAATGCGACGCAGCGCAGCGCTGTACTGCGAAGCTCTAACCTTTGGATCGGACTCGAATGTGGAGAGAGCGAGGACGAGGGCGCGAAAAAGAGGAACCAACAAAGCGAGGCCAAGAGCAAAGACAACCAAGCAGAGGCGGGAACCAAAGCCTGGCGCCGGCAGTCGAGTTACTCAGTAGACTGTCAACCGTCTTAGTGGAACAACTTACCGTGCAGCCGGCACAAAGCATTAATTGTGAAGAACGAGTTTTGTACAGCGAGTCAGAATTAGGTGCGACCAGATCGACTTTTTATTCGAATTGTTACAAGGAAGTGATGGATGGCAATCGAAGACAGGTGTAAGAGGGGAAGAAAAAAATTGAGTAAGAAAAAAGGTCGCAGAGCTAGGGGACCAGAGTGAAAAAGAGTGCTTCTACCTTAAACCCCCTTTAGAGCAGCAATTGGATGCCCGAGTGGCGCTGGACCTCCATTAAATCACTTCGATGTCTTTTAGGGGACTTCACAAGTCTG
This sequence comes from Fusarium armeniacum, assembly GCA_013618295.1. Classification (NCBI taxonomy): domain Eukaryota; kingdom Fungi; phylum Ascomycota; class Sordariomycetes; order Hypocreales; family Nectriaceae; genus Fusarium; species Fusarium armeniacum. The sequence goes on from JABFER010000044.1 coordinate 69,443, forward strand.
GGCTCTTCTTCTCAGCAGGGGGTTAACAAGGAGAGATGGAGCAACATTTCCTTTATACTACATTAGTAGTGTACGCTTGATGAAGGGGGAGACAAAAGGAAGGGGAAAAGAAGCAAAAAAGAAGCAATGATGAACCACAAAAGCCACAGAAACAAAGAAATGGATTGAATGCTCCGTACTGATCTAGAAACCTCTCATTGCTCATTGCTTGTGGTAAGCTCAGCTGCACTTGTTGATGACGCAGCCGAAGCAACTACACATGCAACAAGATAACAACAGGTATCGATTCTAGAACAATGACTGGTATGAATACGCAGGTCCGATCAAAGAGCTCAACAGGAGATTAATAAAGCCACATGCCCATTGCTATTTCTACAACAGAGAAGAGCCAAGCCTACCTACAAAGAGACATTTTTCAATTTACCAGGGGTTCTTCAAGTGCCGTTTGGGCTGTCCTGACGCTGGCGACTGTGTTTGAGGCCCTAGGTTGTTCTAGTGATTTACAGTGGCGAGGGACTGGTCAGCAGGCGACACGACATCATCATCAGATGTGTGAGTAACACGAAAAGGCCGTTAGTATGGACCTGTTCAGCATCGTAAGTGTCTAGGTAGGGTTACTCCACGCTGCTGTGCCTCCCACACCAAGTATCGTGGGTGAGGTTGGGGACATGTCCATATGTAATTCATCCAGCCATTCTTAGACATACCATGTGTGGTGGAGGATCGCCGTTCAAGCAGGGGGAACAGACTTGCAACGAAAGGCGAACAGGCGAGGCACCAAGGCAGTTCTACTGGACTAGAGCCCACCTCAAGCTCCACACGCCTTGACTGGGATTAGAACTACATACGTACCCTTGTTCGCTGCGATGACCAATTACGTCGTGTATGCAGTGTGTTGACCAAGGAGGGTCCAAGCGGTTTGCTTTGAATTCTTCTGGCCGTCTTCGAGAATCTGGAATGGGCCACAGTCCCCATATTATCAAGCAGGGGTGTATGGTAGGCTGCAGTGCAAAGGAGAACCAAGAATCATTCTCGAAGGAAGCACAGTCTGAACACACAGTGTTCTGTTACAGCAACACGTGTAGTCGTACTAGGTACTAAATCAATAACTTTGATTGATAGCAGCCTATCGAATTTTTATGTGTTTACCAAATGAAAAGCTTTGCCAGCTTAGCTGATATTTACCACGAACAGAGCTCAGCCAAGCAAAGTCACTTCAGCAACGGTCAATGTTCTGGAATCTCGTCATGCCTGAAACTCGTACACTGTCCAATCAATGGGACAGGCTTTATTTATCAACCTGTGAAAGTCTTTTTGAACGAGAACCATTCTAAACCCCCACACAGTTAAGAGATTTGGCTTAATACAGTAGAGTGATATCTCAGCCTCTCATATCATCAGAGAACTACTTGATGTTACAGTAGATACCTTAGTACAGGCCTGTAACACACAATAACCAATTTCGTGGTCTATACTAAATAACATATACTCAAAAGGAAAACATCTTGAGAAGCAGGTTAGAACAATTGTGCCAAGATTCAGACCCCACGCATTACCCCTTGGTTGCAGTCTTCGTTTTGCTTAGGCAGATAGGTACCTAGCTCAACACTGAATAAGAAGAGATACCTCCCATCATTACATCTCGATGTTCTGGACTCGATCCCCAGGCAGGTTTGGGAAGGTACATGCCTACAGCTGCTTACTTTGCCTACTAACCTACTGGATAACGTTACTTGGTGCTGTACGGAGTAGGTACCTACTGGTAGACACTTGCCCAGTAAGGCAAGTACTTACTACTACCTTAGTAGGCAGGCAGATAAGGTAACAGGATAGATGGGTTTTCCTTCCAGGTGCTCGCACCACTGGCAGCCAGCTCATCCGCAACAGCACACGGGATGGACCTCAGTCTAAACCTACGACGGATACGAGTCCAAACAAATAAAGAGCAAATACAAACTTGCATATGAAACAATACACCCAATATTGCCGGATTGCAACTTGATAAATCCGATGTTCCTCACAATAACTGTAGCTAGTTGCTGTCGGATACAGTACCTACATCAACAGCCTCGTCCGCCTTCATTCTGCTAAACGCTCCTGTCTTGCTTGTTCATTCCCTTGTCATTGCTCCATTCCATTGCTATTCGCATTTGCCATAGGCCATAGGTTCGCTGCCCCGCACTGCAATGGTTCAAAACTCTCCCCGCCTCTAATGATGGAGGCTACTGAGAAACGAGGTACGCAAGAGCTACGCTTTGGGTATAGGATGATTATCAGTAGTCACTGAAGGCCATCACGATGCGAAAAGAAGAACGAAAACAGCTTATCTTCTCTTTGTGCGTTCGTTGTTCGAATTGGCACAGGGATACCCCACAAGCCTGGCCCAAACTCTTAGGCTCATTTCCCCTGAAGCGAGGTGCTACTGTAGGTGCTGCTGCACCATAACTGACACAAAACACTCACACAAGCTTTCTGGTCTAGGCGACTGTGCCGAAAGGGGCAAGGTGTCGCAGGGCTCCATTGAACCAAGTGGCTTCCAGCCAGCCGACGGATCAGAGGTACCCAGTCTACGTCTATGTACAATCTGTCCTGGGGAATGATGGAGAAGTCAACCTTTATGGGTTTTTTTGTGCGATACGCATGCTTGTTTACAGCCTTTCCATACCTTGATATTGACTAACAGTGGATCGCAGGAGCCATTACAGGAACCACCGCGTGCCTTAGCTGCTTAAAATCCTGAAATGCCAACGCCATGATGCTAGGACCCGAAAGCCTGTAGCCTCTAGACTACCTCTAATCTGCTAACTGCCTACTGTCCCAAAAGACTCCACTTCGAGCCTCAAGATGAGAGAAGATGCTCTTATCCACAAACCCACTCCACCTCTCGAACCCCCCCGAACCGAGGTACAAAACCTGCGCCTGCTTAACTTTGAAAGCACTTCGTATAGGTAATCACCAAGAGATCGCTGTTCAGCCTAGTTTCATGTCAAGCCTTGATGCTTCGCTCGTTCAATTCCTCTATTACAACACATGTCCGCAGAGAACGATTTCTGCTCAGACTGACCATGCCTCCAGTGTTTATGGTCGCTCCGCAAGCCCCATGAACCTCTCCATAGCGGGTCCCTACCGTACCAGATCGGCAATGAATTCCATTATCATTAGTGATCGTTTGCTTGTGCCTATGTTGTTGACAATAGAGTCAGATACCACGGCCTCTTACCAAAACAGGCTTCCCGAACTATTGACTTCTGGCTCCCTGTTCATCCTGTGGATGGGCTGATACCAACAACCTCAATCCTGGAACGTGATCCCTGTGGATTCTGAATATTCATCGTTTTATCTAAGCAGTGGTCCCTTGTTGCTTTTGGCTCAACTCTGGTCTTTATAAAGGAAGCTAAGAAGGTGGTTGGGAGTTGGGCCCAGGCACAAAATAACTCATTCTTCGACTAGGAAATGACCACATCGAATCCAAAATACGCATACTGGTTTGTTCGGTGGGAAAGGTGCAGTTATTGCGATGCCTCAACGCCCTCGGTCTAGCGGCCGCTCCTTTGGCTTTCTTTCTCAGCCACCCTCTCAAGTGGAGAGAGAGAGAGAGAGAGAGAGGGAAATGGTGTCAAGCAGCTTCTATCTACCTAGTTGCAGAGTGCCCTTTTACTTGATTATTGTTAAACAGGGTGCCCTGAGCTTGAACAAGCCTTATTAAGGACCAAGGCTTCGTACATTACCAATTGCTTACTGTCCGCCCACAATCTCCATAGGGTCTGGTCTCAATTCATTGAAGATTCTTCAACCGCAGTGGCCTTCCGCCAGGTTGTTCATTTCCTGGAGATGCGGGGTTTGACTTCAAATAGAGCGGTTTCCGAGATGCCCCTGATTTTCTGTTCACAAAGACCTCCAGTCGTTATCTGCAAGTGGATGATGTCCTTGGTTAGGGAAGGATCTTGACCGGGGAAACCATGTCATCGGGACCACAACGTGGGGATGGCGACATCGGACGCTCCAGCCTTGTGCGATGTGATATTCGTTGAATTACGAATTGGAGATACCATTTCAAGGTTGCTGTTTGCCAGCACTAAGTTTATCACTCTGTTATCTAAAGTTGATTTTTGCTAGACTTGCGGATCCGGGCTCCGTCAGGATCAGGCTCCAAAGCATTTACGTAGGCTTCAATTAACGGTTTCCAGATTGGAAATATCTGGCTTCGCCCTAATCTAACCAGTATGGCCGTTCGTGCCTGTGCCATTCGTCTAAGCGGTGGTGACTCGACAGATGGCCAAAGTCATCACTTATCACACACATAGCAGAAGGAATTCAAGACGCGAGTCTTCTTGGTATAAACTATCCATTGTTTTGCCTCTCCGCTGCTTGAGCTGCTCGTGTAAACCATATGCTTTAACGACATTCTCAGACCCATTTGACTGAACATGCTTGATGCAAACAGAATCATACCGAACGCCATTCTCTTCCCTTCAGCTCAATGCGAGCCTAACACGGGAAGGGATAGTGGATATGTACCATCTATTCCACACGTCGCTTCTTTCTATCTACAACTCTCTCAACATGTTGGTTTGTACCGGGTCATCATCTCATTCTCATGTCGCCGTTTTCTCGTGTTTTGACAGTATCGACTGCCATATGTCATTATGACCCTGGGCCGCTTCTTCTTCGACTTCGGACAGCCACCCTATTCGGCCTTCATTCCCTTCTCGTTTTCAAGATGAATTTCGGCCACTTCGCTCGAATCTCGGTCGCCAGCTGCTGCGGTTGGTACGTCAATCACCGCTTTGTGATCGCCAGTAGCGATTTCAATATCTGCGAGAGGCGCCTTGTGGGATGTTGAAGTTGCACTGTCAACATCCATGAGTTCGTGCCCCACCATAGCCATATCGGGCTCATCGGATTGACTCAAGCCATGCTCGTCCGCCGACGAGTACAACTGTGCATCGTCAGAGCCAATCTCTGCACCTGTAGAGTCCTCCGCACCGCTATCGCCCAAGGCCCCAAAGTTCCAATTCTGGGCAAGGTTCATTGGTTGCCCGTTGTCCAGCTGATGATATCCCTCTTTGACATCAACGCCTTCGTCCTCGGCACCCCCATAGGGCGGTGGGTCATCTTCATCGTCGTCTGGAGCAGGGTAGGAAGTAGCGGTGACTCTATCCGAACCACGGCCGGTCGGAAGGCGAGTTACTGCGGCTGCGATCCCAACGCTTGACAACCCAACCAGGGAGGAACCCTCGCCGAGACGCTGACCTTCCCCCGCTTCAGTGTCTTCTGCTTCGGAATTCTCTTCGCTATTCCTGTACTTCTCAGAGATGACTCCGAACCGAGATCCTCCCAAAGGGGTGCTTGAACGGCGCCGGTAGAAAAGCAGATAAGCAGCCGATGTAATGCATGATGCAGGATCAGATACTGGAGATGCTGAAGAGTCTGTTGCTTCGTTAGTTGATTATTTCTTCTGTAAGATGAGCACAAAGATGAAGACTAACCGTTGTAATTGTACCAACGCCCATCAACAAAGTTCTTGGCATAGGCGGTGTAATGACCTCCTCCGAGACCCCCATAATGGTCATCGACAGCGATCAAGTCATAAATCTCGTCCTTGCCATCTTCTTTCTGGATGACCCTGGAAGTGAGGTCAAGGCCTTCGATGGGGAAGTCGACCATGACGTCTAGCTTATCTCGGCGGTAGCCAGAGCTACTGAATCGCTTGAGATGGGCTACAAGAATATCTGGTGATTTCCATAGATCAAACTTCTTGCTTGCTCGTCGATGCTCCTTGCAACGGGGACAGTACCACATGTCTTGCTCAGAGAGGACTTCGGCTCTTTCGAATTCGTCCAAGCACTCATCCAGTGTAATACCTTGGGTTCGGCGATGCTTCCTCCTTCTTTGGACAATCTTGAGCGCTGTATCGTTGAGTGTCTCGGGCGTCAGGTAAGTGGGGACTCCTTGCTCTTCAGATGTCTTTGAAGAGCCACCAAAGGCCTTGTCCCAGGCTTCATCGTTCCAATCCACAACAAGGCCTTCCCCAAGGCGAATAAGAGGACCACCGTCAGCAACTGCAGGAGCCTGTGGCTGTGGCTTGACAGAAGCTGCCTTGTTTTTCTTGCTCTGAATGCGCTCCCGGCGCTTGTTGTTAGCCTTCTTGCCGTATTTCTGGGCCTTCATCTTGCCACGTCGTCCATGAGGTCCCATCTTAGACGGCCGTCCGTTGAATTTCTGCATTGCATGAGCGGCAGGGTTATAAAAAGATATCAGATGGTGACTTACGCGTGGAGCTTCTTGGACGTCTTCCTCGCTAGATTCCTCGGCCATTCGGGTCTGTGTCACCTCAGCCTTGGTGCTCCCGTCAGTGCTGCTCGCATCCTCGTTGACTGAGGGTGTACTGCTTTCGTCATCGCGACTAGCAGCATCATCACCTTCGGGCATAGGCTGAGGGATTCGATCTGCCAGTTTGGGCAGAAGTTGATGGTGATCAACATGAGACCAGCCTGTAGGCACATGGCCAGCGTAAGATTTATCCGTGAAATAGCAAAGTTCGAAAAGGTTTTCAAGCTCGGGGTCCAGGAAGCTATCTGGTTTGATGAACTTTGGTCGGCTTGTGTTGAACCGCTTCAAGATCTGGGGTTGATGGGGAAGAGGGTCGCTGTCATCCTTCATGTGCACATCCACTATATCGTCCTCACTTTCAACCGAGGTGGCGATAATCTTACTGTCGCCTGACGAGTCGGCATCCGAAGTCGAAGTAACTACCTCACCGTCGGCATTGTCTGAGGCTTCTTCTGTAGCGTCTCTTAGCTTGGACCACGTTGAAAAGGTAGCGATCTTTTCCAAGACCTTGCGTCGAATGAGGTCGATATCAGAAGCTTCCTCCTTCGTGAAACAAATGAAGCTGGGAGGAGCCACACCCTCTCGACCACGCGCATAATTTGACGGGATGCGGTGGAATACAGGCACTACAATCTGCTCATATCGTGGGTCATCCCAATTCTCAGTCTCGAGAGGAGTGTCCACGTCCAACATCGAGCGAGGCTTTTTGGCCTTGTGTGGCCAATTAGTAGGAATGGCATCCAACTCATGGAAAGTGGCGATGTCATTCTTACTGATTTCTTCGCTGACATCGTTGGTGTTGTCGTAAATTTTAAAGAACCTATCCTTGTACTCTTCGCCGCCAATCAGTCTTTCCGGTGGAACACCCGTCCGGATGGAGATAAATTGCTTGAGCTGCTCAATAGCGCTGTGTTTGGGCAGTTCAACCTCGATCATGACAGGGACATCATTGAGAGGTAAGAATTTGATCTTAGCCGTCCAAACGTCTTCAACGGGTATGGGGAGTGTCAAGTTGTTAAAAGGGTCGAACGTGATGCTGATCTTGCCACATTCAGGGCATTTAAGTGTTGACTTGTACAGACCCGTAAAGAGGTCGGCGATGACAGAGTCATCTCGGCATCGAGTGATGTCCCACACCTTATCTGCCATCTCCTTTATAGCTTCTGGGTTATTGATCATATCGTCGGTGGAGTCCGGCTTCTCAATGTAAGGCTTCTTCTTGACACGGCTTAGGTCTTCTTGGAGGGCATCCAATAGAAATCCAAGGAATTCTTGAGAGTCCTGTTGGCCATAGCCAGAGAAGGTTGAACGGCACCGACCAATGGTATGCTTGAAATCCCTTGGAGTCACAGAACCCCTATTTTCTGAGTATATCTCCTTGAGTAACTGTCCATACGTCATGGCAACCTTTCCGTTGTATCCTAGAGGGTTGGTCTTGTTGACCTCGTCAACAAACTCATCAGTCAGGAAGTACTTGGTCAACTCCTCGACGCTCCGAACGCACTGAAGGGCCGAATTCATGTAGCAGGTATTTCCCAAGTTCTGCAGGCCAACAACACCGATGCTGCGACCAGATTTCCTTCCCATTCGGCCTCGTGTCAGCGCACCACCGGGGGCAGGACTACTCCGCCCACTCGCATTGGAGGATGCCATGCCGCTTCTAGTGGGAATGGCCAGCCCATTCGGTGGGCTCTTTCCAGTGTATGTGCTAACCCAGGATGAGTTTTCGATCGCCTCATCAATAACGAGAGTTTGGTCGATAACTAGATTAAACATAGACAACGACGATCTACCGTTGAAGTTCGGTTGGACAGTCTTGTCGTCCAGGGTACTTCGCACCCTGGTGTCGCGAACGCGTTCGAATGAAGCAATGTCCAGGAGAAGTTTAGACCAAGAGTCCGCGGTCTCGCCGTTGCTCTCGCCTCGACCTGGAGAATCCGGAGGGGTGAGTGCTCGGGTCTGTTCTGAGGGACCGGTAATTTGCTGGACCTCGGGCACGGTGAACAGGCGAATTTTTCGGTCCATCGGAACGCCAGTGGTCGTCTTTAACTCTTTGACGAAAGTTTGAGCATGGTATTTACGGCTTCTGGCGAATTTGTAAGGAGGGGGGTTCTTGGCTTTGAGTGACTGCTCGATGGGCAGTGGACTTAGAGTTGACCACAGGCGATGAACTGTAAAAACTGGAGGATGAAACTCGAACTGAATGACAGCGTCGTCGTTGGGTTCGGCTGTGTTGATAGCAGTCCGAATAATAGCGCTTTGGCCATCCTTTACACCGTACCAATCTACAACCATCTTCCAAGCATCCTCGGGGAAGAGTGTGAACTCATTCTCGTTGGTTCCTTGCTTAAGACGAATGAATTCGTTGCCAGTAGGTTCTTTGAAAATTTCTTCAATGATGTCCGAGTTGTCTACGGGTCCAAGGGGGTTTGGTGTAGAATCGTCATCATGGGTGTCCTTTGAGTTGCCGCCCAACGCAAGTGCTTTCTGAACCCAGGTATTCGATACAATATAGGCTTTGTCCCCTTCCTTTGGCTGTGAATCTTGAAAGGCTTTTAGAAGAGTCTCAATGATCTTGACTTGTTCTTGCAACGAGGGAATTGCTGTGGCATAAGAGTTAGTTGAGGGGTTGTTTCAGATAAACTGGATACCACATGAGCCTTACGTTGAGACGGGGAAGCATCATCTGCCGAGGGCGCGACAGGCTCAGGCGCATCGACACTCATAGCTCTAGGCAAGGTGCCTGCAGATGATGGTTGAGATGGACCCTCGACAGACTCATTAACCTGTGATGAACCCATGTCGACATCCCGGGTTTTATCCGCTTCGTTCTCGGGATCCATACTGGAAGCACGTCGTTTCAAAGGCGATGAGGAGCGTTGGGGCAGATCAGCATCGCCATTCATGATAGCTCGGTGAGAGAGACGCAAGGGAGACTGGCTTCTGGCCAAGGTTCGGGCCGAGCCAGTCTCGTCGCCGCCACGGTCACTTTCGATGGAGAGGTCAGCGTAGGCAGAAGCACAAGGGCTTGAGGCAGCTGATGAAGCGTAGTCGGCCGAGGCAAAAGAGCTGTTCTGATTCTGGAGACGTGGGGGGAGGCTCGAGGCAGGTTGAGTATCGGCCACGGAGGCGGAGAAGGAGAAGGCGGGATCGTCGTCGACTTCGCAAGAGGGTAGGACCGAGTCAGGAGGGGGCGATGGGGAGTCAATCGATTCTACGGGCTCGTCCTTTCGCAAGAGCTTTCTCTTCTTTGAGGACGACGTCTTGAAGGCGAGCTGCCCGGGCAGCTCGGGGTGCTGGAGCTAGAGGGGCGGAGGGGAAAGACGGGGGGTCTTCGTCTTTGTCCTTGTCCTTGTCTCTGCCTTTGACGGTGACGGAGGGGGACAGAAACTGTGGGAAACAGCGACTGTTCGTAGCGAGGGTACGAGTAACAACGGGAATTTTGTTGCATTTACTCTGTCTGAAAATGGGACTAACAAAACCTGCCGTCCAGTTTGAGGAAAGAAATATATTTTTTCACTCGCGGGAAGAAGGCGGGGGTTGGCAGGCTCTAAAGTTATATTTTTTTTATGATGGATGGATCACAGCAGTCCAGTGGCCTTGGGGAGCGGGCTGTGACCGCTGAAAATGACGGTGTGGGGCTTACTGGACACTCTAAATATTTGGGCTAGGTTCGTACCCAGGCCTCAGGGTATCAGAAGATATGGCCAGTCGACGTGTAGATGACAAAACTAGTAGGTCAATTTATGTCATTTAGAGTAGAGGTTTAGTTCATTTATTTTTATACCCTAAAGCTTAGAGGTCATTTTTTCTACCACCCACTAGCCAGGTTCCATAGTACCTGGCTTGTACCGACATATTTATGAGAACGGGACATGAGAACTTGAGGTGAGCAAGGCTGTTTGCCCAGGTTTAGTATTAACTTGGGCAGGCATCCGTATAATAAAACAGTCCAAGACAAATACACTCGTATTGGTGGTGAGAGAATGGATACTATAGGTATGAATAATAGCTGTGAAGGCTGTGCTAAATCTGTACCCAAGTCAGTGGCCTGGTAGTAGGTACAGTTAGTACTTCCTCTGATGACGAAAGAGGGATCCATTGCAGTGATCGAGCTCGAAAACGCAAAGCTTGTTATTTCTTTACAACTACACTGTGGCATAAAGTTAAGTTCTGATCAACAAGCTTCAGCTGAAGAGAAGAAAAGCCCCAGCCAAAAGAAACTCGCCGAATGGCTGAGCAAAACGAAGAAATGTTGCTTCCATGCTTTAACCGCAAGTTGGAACTTGGCGGTAAGCGAATGATTGAATCCCTTCCCCCACATCCAAGCAAACCATGAATCGTTTCCATCCATGCTTGCATCCCTACGCATGCTGATTGCTGGTTGCCCACCAAACAGGGTTGGATGTTGGGTCCCAGCTGTAATGGCCCTCTACACAAGTCTCCGATACATTAACTACCTAATACAGCAGATTGTTCCAGCAGAAGAAGACAAATCCACACTCCCTTGGTAGTGGTAGTCAAGATTCTAAGAGATCATTTTTAGTTACAACCACCTACCTACCTAATCCTATATTTATAATGACAGGGATACAAACACACAGTACCAAGTGGTCAAATACCTAGATAGTTGTGCTTCTCTGGGACTTCCTGTATAGCGCTTAGAACCAGCCATGCCTCCAACGATTGATATGTAGTAAAAACTTTCTATCGTCGTGCTTGCCTCCCAATCCTATTCCCGATCGACAGTTTCACAATCTGTGTGTTTCCCCTACCCCTGGCGGGAACTTGCTTTCTGAATATTGGTTACCAATCAGCACAATTCCAACGTTGCTTGTATAACTCCAGGGTAGTACTTTGCCAAAAATATGTACATGACCCTTTCACACGCTTACCATTTTCAAAACCAGGGGGTCCAAATTCAGGTAAATCATTCAACATGATCGTTCTTACACTCAAGATCGTAGAATCGTTGCTTCTTGCCTCGTCAGAAACCTGCTCTAGCTATGTGCCCACTACCCAAGGATCTTTCCTCTAAAACAAGTTTAAACAAGTACATACCCAAATATTCGATCACCATCATCATCCTTTCCCTCTCTAACATGCCATAACAATGTATCGCGCCTCTGTCTAAAATGCACCCATCGACACTCCTTTCAGGGAACATCCCAATTATCCTAAAGAGCTCGAGGCTTAAAAAGTGGCTCTTACAGCTTGGCATCGGTATCTGCATACTCGCTGATGTCCTTGACAGGTCTGGCGCCCGAACTGGCTGTAAGACCAGATTTGTACAGTCTGACATCTGTAATCTCCTGAGCAGTCTTCACAGCATCTCCGGCAGATGGCTCCTCATCGGCCTTCTTCTGGGCTTCCTCCTGTCGCTTGTCGACTCCATCGGCTTTGCCTTGGGCTTGTAAATGAATCGACAAACGAGCCCTGCGGGTTGAGGTGGGGTTAAGGTGCTTGTTGAAAAACTCCACGACTTCAGGCTTGGTCAGCAACTTGATTTGTGCAGCATCACGTTGGGCTATCGCAAGTTAGTCATCTCGGAAGTAGCGAGGGGCTTATCTGAACTCACCTAGCTCAAAGTCGTAGTATTCATTTGTAATCTGAGACCAGTGACGAGTGGACTCCTGATCCAGATTCCTGAGCTTCTCCAGCCGCCTGACAATCAAGCTTCGTTTGTGACCCTCGAACTCTGTGTCACTCATCTTCTCCAAGGTGTCTGCATATCTCATAAGGAAGGCCTCGATGCGAGAATCAAGGAACTCCGGCGTCATTTCGCTCTGGATGAGGAATCGGAAACCATATGTTGTTGAGAAAGCTCGAGGTCCGCTAAAGACGATGTAGCCCAGTTGCTCCTTGGTTCTCAGCTGGTCGAAAGCAGGCTCGTGAAGCATCTGGTCTAGGAGTAGAGTCTTTGTGCGAACCTCACGGTCTTCCCTGCTGCCAACGTAGAACCAGGTCTCGACGCAATGGTTGACATTAGCTGGATCCATAAGCGTCTTCCTGAAGACGTGGTTTGAGCCCTCGGTCAGGATAAGAGACCGTAGGATAGGCCACTGAGCCTGGGGCAATACACGAGGCTTCAGAATGGATGCAACCATGTCGGTTGCCTTCAGAGCATCCTCCTTATACATGTTGCCGTGCACATACACCTCAATAAAAACTTGGCCCAGCATTTGCTTCTGGAACAGCCTGACACCTTCCAACGTGACACTCGACAGTTCATCTGCAAGCTCTTCTACGATAAAGTCTCGTTCAGGCGCATTGAGCCAGTTGGTGTAGTCACCGACTTGATGGTAGGACGATTGGAGCTGCCAGTTGTTGTATCCTCTGGTCAGTCGCTCCCTGACGATCTCGAAACGATCCTCCTTGATATCGAGGTCCCGCATTGTTGTAACGACTTGTTCCAGAAGGACAGGAAGCTTATCGTTGTAGCCGCTAACGTCCAAGAACAAACCACGTGAGTCAAGACTGACATTGTACTGCAGGCCAGCCAACTCTGCATCATAAGAGTACTCCTCAAGCGCATCACGCACCAGATCCGTGAATAGACGGGCCTTCACGTTGTTCTCGGCGGAAGCGTAGATAAGGGGTGTCTTCAGGCTCACGATCACGTTCGCGCGAGGAACCCAGAAAGTGTCGTCCTTCTTCCACCACGTCCTGGCAATGTTATCATTGCGAAGTACTCGCGGGTTCAGTGCAGGTTCGTCAACCTCCTTCTTTTCAACCTCTAGCTTGTTGGGAATGAACTGATTCTTGTGTGGCAGGTGAAGGGCCGACAGGCGCTCCTCAGGAGAGACTGCGGCGGCCTTCTTGATTTCCTCCATGAGATCATCGGGGATCTTCTCATGGCGGTACTCGGTACCGTACCACTTCTCCTTCTGATCCCAGTTGCCGGGGTGGTTTCGTGACACAATAACCATGCGGAAGTTATCAGGACGAATTGTAGAAAGAGCCTTCTCAATCTGGTCGGGAGCGAATTCCCGGAGACGGCTGTGGCCGCTGAGTAACCACTCTCGCGGAAGAGGTTTCTGCATAACAGAGCTGATTCGGCTCGTAAAGCGGCTAGCGGGTGTCTTTTGCTTGAACTTAAAGTCGACATCTGCCATTCCCTTCTGCTCTTGGAAGATCCACTCTTGTGGAGGGTTCTCTCGCAATAGAGTGACATACTGGAAGAAAATCTTGACAATTTCGGGATAGTTCTTGAGGCCCTGCAGCGTGGTGTTAGCATTTGTTGTTGAAGAAAACTATCGGGCTGTTTCTTACCTCTTCCGTCAAGCGAACTTGCACATCAAAGATCCCAGGAGTGCCAGGACATACGGGGTAGGCACCAGCACTGAGCCCGTTTGCCCAACCCTTGGATTTGATGTACGACATGATACTGCCAGGGCCCTCGTGTCCGATTAGATGGCTGATATATCGGCTAGGCTGAGTGGCGAACATGAACTCCTCATCGATAAAGGGGAAGTAGAGGTTCAACTCTCTCGAATCCATGACAGGCTTGGCAAAACATTGCATTCCAAGGTCAGAGTCTCGGAACGGTAGCTCGCCAGGCCATCTGTTGGGAGGGAGTTGCTTGTTAACGACAGGAGAGAAAAGCTCAGCAACCCATTTCTGGAGCACATCAAGCGGCTCCCTGCCCAGGACAACCAACTTCATACGATTCGCAGAATAGTGTTTAGCATGGAACTCGATGAACTTGTCCCTAACGTTGATTCCACGTGCCTCAGGAAGGGTCTTCAAGACCTCGAAATTACCGGTCGAGAAATGGCAAAACGGATGGTTGGGGTTAGACAGAGACTTTTCAAGCTGGTGCAGTCTCCAAGTATCATTTTGAAGATTCTTCTTGTTCTCTGAATCGACAGCCTTAAGTTCTCGGTCGAGAGTCTCGGGCAGGAAGAGAGGCTCAATAAAGAACTGCGCGAATCGATCTAGAGCCTCACGCAGGGGAGAAGGGTTGGTGTCTGAAGGATCCTGGTCGTTGTCCGGCTTGGCAGAGATGTCGAAAAAATAGTTTGTCGAGGTCGGTCCAGTATAAGCATTAGAGCTTCCTGAATTGGCGGAGAGATATTGACCATATTCGTTCTCAATTGGGAACTTCTTGGTGCCCATGAAAAGAAGCTAACAAAGAGCAGAAATATCAGCATAGGCTATGTAATACAGTATGTATAGAAATGCTTACATGTTCGACCGCATGGGCCATACCGGGGATATCAGACTCGTCGCTGAAATTTCCCACGTTGACGTCAAGGGCAGCACTGGCCTTATCGGTCTCAGGATCGTGCACCAGAAGAGCCTCAAGCTCATTGTTAAGTCGAATGACCCGGTAATCGCGATCGTCAAGCGAGGGCTTCTCGAGAGAATCGGCGACAAGTGTCACCGGTATTTGGGAGCCTGCCGCTGTTGCGGAGGCATCCTCGTCATGCTGTGAGTGAGGCATTGTGTATGATGATGCAAGCGCAAGACCAGAATATCGAGACCAAACCTGACACCGACACCACAACTAGAGAGATATCCAAAAAAGAAAGAAAGAGAGCGACCGTAGAGAGGAATTGAGTTAGAAGGTGAAGGGTTTTTCGATTGGTCGCAAGGATTCGTTCAAGTTGGCGGTGATACGTGGGTGTCAAGGGGAGGCGATTGGACGATTTCGAGCACTTTGGCGCGTAAAGGACAAGAGATGTGATCCAATTGACGTTGAGGAACGAAAGAAAGAGATTGATACAGAAGTTCAGATGCAGCAATCCAATGTAAGAGCAAAGTAAGGTACGGTGACAAGTACCGTCCCGTAGGTATGGTTACAGGGCAGGGCAGGGTAGGGCGGCGTGTGTCGCTGGCTGTCGCGGGGGAGAGCCGAACGAGTTGGAGGGGCGAGGCGACTACGAGGGGTAGTGTGGCACAGTGGATGATGAAGCTATCCTGTCGGGTCCTGGCGGTCTGCTTTAGTCTAGCAGTTCTAGGTAGTAGATATCTTGTAGCGGTGATGTACCTAGCAGGGTTGCGGGTCAGTTATTCCTCGCCTCATTAAGCTTGCAGGGTCATGGGAAGCACCTTAGCTTAGTTTCCTCAGTCTCTGAGCTCTAACTGACTAGGGTTAGGAGCGTGCTGGCATAAACTGACGGTATCCTTGAGTCAGGGTATTGAGCTTTCGTTCTATGACCGAAGCACTTTTGATGACGAGATGTCAGAATTCGGAATCTCGAATACGTAGAGCTTGTGGGGTGCGCCACCGAGCACACGCAATGCAGACAGGAAAATAAGTCAAGGGTCTGTGCAGAAGCAGCGATCTGCTAACCTTTGTGGAGTAATGTTACCAGTGAGGTGGGTAGATAGGGCGAAAAGGATCACTCGTGGAGGGTTTGTACTATGTAATTACGTCCTATGTTGTTGTTTCGTTCAAAAAATAGTTGGCTATTTGGCCATGCCAAGTACAGCGGAACAGATGAGATATGAAATATTGGTCGGTCAATGTCGGGTTACGTCCAGATTTGGGGCTGGGTACTCTGAGGTCGGGATCAAGACCCTTGAAAACACCTTGTTGGGACGATAGCTTCAAGCTGTGGTGGTAGACGATGATGAGAGTGGAGTGTCGAGACTGGATAATAGCTCGGCCGGGTAGTTTCGACTTTCAAAGAACACGACAGTATATTAGTTGCCTAATTTCGAGCCCCGATGGATACTTTGAACTATAATTGGAGAAAAGGACAGCTATTAAATTCCTCTTGACAGATGTTATTCGTTTATTTTGATGGCGCGAGCTGTCTAATAAGAGGAGTGGCTTTTTAGCTATTTCGTAATTCGTCAGCAACTCTTTCATTATCGCTATCGATATACCAAGCCATCGATCGCATACAGAGTTCATGGAATGCTGGGGTAGATCTTGTGTAACGACAAGAAAGAAGGGAGATATAGTACGGAGATTGCCTTGCCTCTTCCATCTAGGTACTCGTAACGGGAGGGCTGGATATTACTTACACGGGCGTTGATCGATGCAATCAGGCGTTCCTTCCGTATGTTTCTGAACTTCGAGTCAGCCATTACTGTTTATTCCAATAAAAGTAGTAGAGTTGAGATGGGGAGCCATTTCTTCGCTTCTGCTGTTGACCAAGACACAACAGCATTTTCCCTAAGCTGGCTAGCGAAGTCTAGCCTAGGAAACCGACCCCTGGTCCGCGGCAGATCCTTTCACGTCCGAATAGACGATTCGGCACCCCTGCCTGTGTGTGTGTGCCCTGTCACTGGTCAAAGCGAAACGCAGCTGGATGTAAGAGACAAGTGCTTTACATGTCCGTAGGAACAACAAACACAAGCAGAGGACACTCACAAAGACTACCTGCACGTCACGAAATATAAGGAAATTACTAAAAATTGTTCGTACCTGATACGTAAGAGACTGAGCCGTCTCGTGTTGAGTTATGTCGCTGTAGTGAGAGTACTTGTTCCAGATGAAATGCTAGATGGGCACCTTGTTGGCCAAATGTCTTACCAAGACATGGCCTCAGTTCAACAACGCTTTGTCGCACTTTGATTTGCCAGGAATTGGACGATGTGGATATGATAATGCCGGGATATCTGGTAAAGCTGTTCAATGTGCTTTAATGCGTATGAAGTTTGATATGTCGTGCAAAGAAATTTGTGGCGAATTTCGGGGACGAGATCTACGGATGAAGCTGGATATATATACTCACGCGGGATGTCTTAATCGCTGTAGTGTATATGAGCAGGAAGCAGTAAACCACGACACTTCGGATACTCTCTCATAGGTTATGAATCATCCTAGACTGAGCGTCGTCTGATCGAGAGGAGGAGTCAAAAGAAGCAGGACTCTGTAATCTGAACATACATACATTCGTTGCCGAGTCACTGTCGCCCGAACAATGCACCCCGATATACCAAAGTATCTGCTCTTCAAGTACAGACAGCAAGATAGACAGAACGGCGTCATTCGGCTGACAGGCATTAGCACACGTACCTCCAGGTATACAATACATCTTTAGTGCAACTCATTGAGGCCGTTGCACAGGGCCGGCCACTGGTAACGTTGCATTGTTAATCAAGTATAATTGACAAGACACTGGCCTGTACCTTACTTGATCTCATAGGCCCTCGCAATCAAGTGCGTACTGGCTACTGCAGAAGACGTGTTTTTGATAAAAATCTTTACGCATAACACGGCGTAAGAGTGGGCGGGAATTATTTCATATATTTTTTCTATTTTTTTTGTTTAATTCTTTTTTGTGTTTTGACGCTTCTCCTCATTATTTGCTATTAAAAAATAGCCATAAAGGAACTCAGGTGCATAGCGTCTATTTGTGTACATTCGTGATTCTGAAAGACTGGCACATGCATTTCTGAGGGCAGAAAGGTGCAGTACAAGTTTCGTACATAGATGCATAATTAGCATCCTCATCAGATGTTGACGGGAATCTAGGGGTAAGGAAACGGAATATGTGAAAGGCCAAACCTGATACAGCGACAAGCCTACACCAAACCACAAAGGCATCGCGAGGTCAACATCTGCTTCTTACACCTGCGCCATTTAGCTCCTCTTGGTGCAGTCAACGGCTTTGTGGCCGCTCTGATGGCACTTGTAGCAAGTCATGGATTTTCCACCAGCGGGCGAGAACTGACTACCGCCCCCTGAGGAGATGCCACCGCCGGAAATTGATGTTGGCCTGCTCAGCTTCACTTCCTTCTTTTTCCTCTTTTCGCGGAACTCTTTGGCCTTGGCATATTCGTGGCTGGGTCGCGATCGAGATCTTGAGCGTGAGCGGCTTGGACTATCAGTGGATGGCTTCCGCTTCAGTCCCTGTGATGGTGTATCTGCGTCGTCCGAGTTCTCGTCTTCGCTATCTTCGTCCCCATCGGAAGTCTTCTGTGGTTCTTGTTTCTGTTACCGCTAGTCAGCTGTGCAAGTTCCTTTATTTGACGAGTAATCGACGTGCCTGGTTGTTCGCCTTTTTGAAGCTATTTGTCGAGGTACGTCCCGCTGTTAACGCATCTTCATTGTCGCCTGAATCGTTAGAAGAGTCAATGTCACCATAACCAACATAAACGACATTCATCGGTGTTTTTGCTTGGTTGGTAGCTTTTGACCCAGCAAATGCGTTATTCAGCACCCAACGTGTATCAGCACCAACATGCTTCTCCAAAGCCTCTTGACGTTTCGTTTCTTGGGCATCCAGCGCGGCCTGAATCGCGGCCTGATCGATATTCAAATCGAGACGACCTGCCGGCGACGAATGATCCGTTTTTCTCTTCTTGGATGAATGTGTTTCTGAAGCAGGAGATGAGTTCTCTGAAGCCACTGCTCTTTGCATAAATTTCATGGTGAGCAGTCTCGAAGAGACCGCTCTCGGTGTTTCGGGTGCCATGGCAGGGTTGTTGAATCGGTTGATACTTGAAAGTTCGCGAAGATATATCGTATGTAGTGATGCTGTAGCTTGTATCCAGAGCACAAAGGCCTGGTGTCGCAAACACAAAGGATGAAAATAGCTGCAGATTGTAGCAACCTTTCTATTACGATTGATGTTCCCCAAATCCAATTTACAAGCCCTTCCTGTGTTCGATTTACAGAAAGCCAGCCAAATTGTGTTTGTCGCAAAAGAAATGCCTGGTTGGTCGCATTTCATTTGGGGCACTGAGCAAACCCAAAAAATGTTTCGGTTAACGGATAAACTGGGGCTCCGAGGCTTCAATCGTCAACAGGCAGGTTCAATGCCTCACGACCACCAACAGACTATTCAGCGTCGAGACTGTCGAATCGATCCGCACACCCGGAAACCGACTTATTCACAATGGCTACGTCTCAATTGAGGGCAATTGCCGTCCTTGCGCGCGGCGCGCGCGTCTCCCAGCGTGCTTTCACCACCTCCGCCCGGCAATTCGAGGCCGCTGTCTCGACCAAGACCAACGAGGCATCTCCCGCTACCACCGACGAGAACAAGCCTGCCGTGATCAACCAGGCCCCTAACCGTGTTGGTGTCTGGTCACGTAGCCAGAAGCCTCGTGCTCAGGCTATGACTGGCCCCCGATTCGAGCAGACCGACTTCGACCTTCAGGTACAGCCGACTTGAGAGCTATGGTGGAATGTCAGATCGGCTAACTATGTGATAGCCTCAACCCAAGGCTGCTATTGAGATGATTCACAAGCAGCCCGTCACATGGACTCATGAGCGAATTGTCGCTTGCAACGGCGGTGGCGGCCCTGAAGGCCACCCCAGAGTCTTCATCAACACTGACAAACCCGAGATTGCTGTCTGCGGCTACTGCGGTCTGCCCTTTGTATGATATGCCACACTTGATCTTTTCAGTAACTTTTGCTAACATCTACCAGGCTCATGAACATCACCGCACCCACCTCGAATCCCTCCCTGAGACTTCTTACCCTCTCTCATAATCAGCCAGTAAAGATTGAATCTGAAGGGAAGGAACATCACCTACATCACTAGACCTACACGAGGGGGATAAAAAATCCAAATACTATGCCTTTTTTGCAAGTGAAACCCAAGCCTCTGTATATACCATGCGAATACAACGAACGAATCAACCACGACAAGTTTCATGGTGTAACTCGCGTATCTGCTACCTAAATACCTATGCTTTCGAGCCGGTATTTGAGAGCAACATGTTTTTGGTAATTCGGAACTTTTCTGGAAGTTTATGCATGCTCTGATCTTGTGGTAGCAGAAAAATTGATCTGACAGTATAAGAGACGAAACATCTTAGCCACCAAGACTAAGGTATTTGGACATTATCCTTCTTTTAGACCTCGACTTAAGCCTCATGTCTTGTGCTGCACTCTATCATTTATCGCTCAGAGACGGGTGCACCTTTGACTCTTGTACACACAGAAGAGGATAGCACTTGACATTGATCGGGCTGTAGAGCACAAATGGATGCGATTATAAATGATGCGCCGTGATTGGTTCAAAGAAGCTTAAAATGGTATTGAAATCCGTGCCCATTCATACTCCAACCGTGCCCCACTATGACGGTTGCTTGTAACTACTACCAGGTTATTACTCTAAAGCTATGCCTCAACCTCAAACATCACGACTGAGCTCCGCAACAACACCAGTACTCTTGTGCTTTTTAATTGTGATATCTCTGTTTCCCGGTGTTTTCCATTTTCTCTGGACACTGCCTTTTACTCTGCTCGGTTTCTCAGGATCCTCACAACCTCGCCCAACTGCACTTCCAGTAATAGATCACTCCACAGCAGCAACTATGAGCTGGTCCCAGAAGCAATTTACCCTGCCCGCCAAGTCGCGAGGATCTTACCTTATCACCGATCAGGTTGTCTCTTCTCTCCCTGAGATTCGCGACTACAAAGTCGGCCTGTTGAACCTTTTCGTTCAGCACACAAGCTGCGCTCTGAGCTTAAACGAGAACTGTAGGTTCAAAGACTTATCTAAAAACTTCTATCATATACTCGTTCTAATATACAAATGATAAAGGGGACTCCGATGTTCGTGAAGACATGAGTGATGCTCTTGACAGGATTGCTCCGGCCGAAGGACCAAAGGGAGAGGCCCTTTACCGACATGAGTAAGTACCAGTTGTATAACTCGCACAAAGACCAATGTTGACAATCGTTAGTGCTGAGGGTCCCGACGATATGCCTGCTCATATCAAATCTGCTCTCATTGGAGCGAGTGTCACCATCCCCATCAAGGATGGAAAGCTGGTCAGTGCCAATCGAGACTTCTTGTGGTTAGAGACAACTGACACTGCCATAGGCTACTGGAACCTGGCAGGGAATCTGGTATCTCGAGTTCCGCGCGGCCCGTCATCAGCGACGGGTCGTTGCAACTATTCAGGGAGAAAAGGCTTAGAGGAAATCATAGTGGAAACAGACATTGACGTATAAAAATAGAATGTTGAGCCTTTGAAGTCATATACACGCAAATACCAACAACGCCAAACACCATCGCCATGTCTCCACATTCCAAAAGGAGATCAGCTTGTTCCATTTTCCTCCTTCATATCCGTGTCGTCGCCTGCCAGTACTTTCGTGTGTGGCACGTAACCCTCTGGCGCGGCAGAGCCTGGAGTCGCAGCAACAACATTCCCGTTCTCGTCCACAAACTCAAAGTTATATCGGCTTAACAGATGAGGAATCGCAGAAAGTTGGGGGCCGTATCGTGCAGTGTTGTCGTAAAGCTCGAAGAGAGGGACGGCAAGGAGCTTCATGTTCTTCGGAACGCTCAAAACCTCTGCGAACGGGGATTATTACTGGTTCATGGACTGGTTTCAACTAACCTACTTTGCTTGGGAAGCTGAATGAAGTAGAGCTTTTTGCACTCTTTTGGTCTCGTCACATGCGCAGGGATGAACGGATACATGAAGGTTTCAAAGTTGGGCCTCCACCACTGGGCTAAGCAGTCGCCTACTTGCCAGTCACCAGCTTCCTCGCCCTCTCCTAAACGACCAACGGGTGCCAGCCTCTCGTCGAGCCGCGACTTGAAACCTTGGATCTCATCGTCTTCGGGGCGCAGGTAATCACCAGGAAGCTTGAAGAAGGCATTGGCAATCTGTAGCATCAGAATGTGCGGGTGGTTGTGTTCGTGGCAGACGAGAATGCCTTCACACGTACGGCGCATGCCATGCTCTGTGTAGTGCTCTTCGAGTCGTTTCAGACGAGCAATAACTGACGGGTCCTCCTCGGGCTGTGTCTCTTTGACACCAAATGTGTAGTTGGAAAGCGGGTAGAGCGTCACCTTCTCCGGCTGGTTGCCGTTGAAGGATAAGGGAATGACGGGAGCCTGTCCCGACTGAAGCGCATCGGGGGTTATCGTTGACATGGTTGTTTGGTAGATACTATGTTCTCGATAGTTTTCTTTGAGGGGATGTTTTTAGATGGTTGAACGCCCAAGTGTTGTCCTGGATGCGAACGCGACTATGGTGAGGATATATTGTACTGAGAGCCCAGGTCAGTCAGTGCAGCTTGGAGCTCCAGGATAATTTGTGGCAGAATAAGCCCCAGATCCTTGAAAGGGTAGGCGGTGTGAGCTCAATCGTAACAAGAACCGTCTGAATGTTCAAGACAATAATGAAGAACTAAGAAAATGCAATTTTATAAAGTTTATGGTTGTAACAAGTAAGAAAGAGAGAAAGAAAGAGGGAGTTGCTCAGGTACGAGCTGAGTTGTTTCCATTCAATCAATGGTGTACTTGCCCAATGATCGAAGGTATTGCGGTCACTAAAAAGTGCCCTCATATGGATTCGTTCAGTTAACCAACCTTCCAGCGATATGAGCTGCTATGCACATGCTCTGACTACTAGGTAGGTAGGCACCTATCTATCTAGGTATTAACCTACTACCCTCTTATAATCGAATAACTATGCCCAATGTTTATAGAAAATGCATAATTTGATTATGTGCAGGAGCAAAAGACATCAATTGATTGGTGTATCTTCTTCCAGCGAAGTAATTTGGTGGAACGGTATGATAAATGCAGTTGAGCTGTCCAATCTGTCTAATCCTGCCCACTACCACGATAGCATGTAACTTGGCGAAAAGAACTACTGGGATGGATTTGAAACTGGAGTTACTGATTAAGAAACTGGTACACCTTGATATTGAAGTGCAAGACTAACATTACCATCATA
This sequence comes from Fusarium armeniacum, assembly GCA_013618295.1. Classification (NCBI taxonomy): domain Eukaryota; kingdom Fungi; phylum Ascomycota; class Sordariomycetes; order Hypocreales; family Nectriaceae; genus Fusarium; species Fusarium armeniacum. Next base: position 92,393 of record JABFER010000044.1, read on the forward strand.
GCTCTGCGGTTATCTACTATGATGTTCCTCTGTGCTCGCTGTCATGATACAGATGTCTTACGCCAATGACTGGACGGTCATAAGGAAGAGGCCAACGGTTCATAGGCGGATGTTATGTCATTGACGTTATCCCTATCATATAAGTAAAGTAATGAAAAGAAACATATATGTTGTTGAGGCGCAAAGGTGGCCGAAATTAATCTCAACGATATTCCTATGTTGCAATTGGTGAAAGACTTAGAGCAGCTGCAGTGCGAAAGTTTCGAGCTCATTTCGATCGATCACATTGGTACTTACTTATCCACCAACAAGGAAAGACAAATGCAACTGAGAATAATCCCGTGTACCTGGTGATTCTACTTGCTTTTAAGTGTCGGGGTTAGCCGGCGGGGTTTTCTTGGTTGGCACTCTGGCATTGACCCAATTGCATGGACCGAGTACCTTCAGGGCAGCTGTTCATGGATCAGATAGGCAGTTGTGAAATGATCGTCGTGGTCTAGAACCTGCCAGTCAGAACAAAAACTCGGCGTTTGATTGAGATCCATGTCATGAGAGACCAGTCAGTTCATCTGCCACAGATGAGTAGATGCCGGGGATCGATAGGTACCTACCTCTAGTGGGTAGGTAATTACGCGCAGTATTTATGAATACTAAACTTATCGGTATCAAAAACATCATCCATTGTCAAAACGATAACAAGAGAAGGCGAGAGAATAAACAGGATGGCTAAGCCCCATTGTAAAGTTTTTGAATCCAATGGTCTAGCCTGCCTAAAAACAAGCAAGGGCCGCTATTCATTAGTTAGTTCCATAGGCGGTGGTCGCACTACCAAACTTCATTCAATTTATGTTGTTTGCCTATCTCCATTTTGCTCACAATTCCGTCGTCTCTCATAGGAATCTGAACCCTACTTTGGGCAAGCATTTCTCCAAGCTTGTTGCGTCATGCGCATACCGAGACATCCCTCATTTCCGAGTCATAGTTCGCCCGGAGGCATCTGTTAACTAAAGCACTATGGATGAGGCAAGCCTTGTCAATAGCCTCTCTCAGAGGCTTTCAGAGCTCGAGGACAAGGTTCACACCTTTCGCCACGAGATGGCTGCTGATTTCCTGCGCTACTACCACGAATTGCTCCGAGACACGCAACCTGACATTGCTTCCAATGTTGCCCAGTCCCTTGCCAAGTCATTGCCTAAACACCCAGACCTCAGCTCTGCTCTCAACAATCTTGACCTGGATCTGGGTCTTGACTCACGAACACTCACCCAGCGCCACCTTTCCCCGCCGGCCACTGTCGCTACCTCCGGATCGGGAGCCGCAGAGCCTCCAGGCAGCCCCCACGATCGACATCACGACGAATTGCTCTTTTATCTTCCCTTGCTAGAGGGCTCTCCTCCTAGGCAGCCAATCTCTCCTCCACTTACAAACAACCACACGCACCCCGATATGTTGTTGCCTGAGCCAAGTATCCAGGTAGAGGACAAGAAAGGCGCAGCAACCGGACACGAACGGGAACAGGAACAGAAACAGAAACAACAAACTCAACCTGGCAATGATCAATTAGAAAATGCCTTTTCGACACTGCCTCATTCACCTGGGCGGCCAGGACATGTTCGTCGTTCTACCAATGACACAGTCTCATCAAGCCATTCTGATCGAAGCGAGTCGAAAACACCACGGAGCGCCTTGAGACGCTCTTCAAGCGGATCTAAACCCCCACAAAGTCCGAGACGTGTGCGCTTTGATGTCATGGGTGCCGAAGTCCTACCTACAGCGTCACCACAACCCACCGATTCCATGATTCCCGCCGCAGCTCCCATTCACTCTGTCGACCAGGCACGCATGGATTCCATGCTCGATGACGATCTAGAGGATCTACCGCCGCCCCGCAAGATCTCTTCCTCAGAAGCACTAAGAGCTCTATCCAGAGAACCTCTAGAAGAAGGAGTTTGGACCGAGGTGAACTCGAATCCCGATCAAGCTGCCAGCGGTGAGAGCGAAATAATTGCACCTGATTCCAACCCATCTCCAGAAAGGCAAAGCAACCCGATGATATTTGCGCCAGAGCCTCCCTCGTCGCGACACATGCCCGAATCTGTTCGGATAGAACGTACTTTGGGAAGCGTGAGTGAGGAGCCGGACGAGGACGAGGACTCGTCGGATGATGACTTTCTCTCGATGGCGAAACGAAAACCCCTCAACAAGAAGGCTCCTGCATCGCCATCTTTGAATCGAATTCCAGAGGAGGGCCAGTCAACCGAGCCTGTTGCAAGTGCCATTTCATCAACTGAGGCACCAAATTCAAGCACCATGAAAGAATCAGGAGCCGCTAATAATTTGGAAGAGAACATGGAAGAAGAAGACGAAATGTTTCATTTCGAGGATAGTGAGGAGGCGTCTGCATCGCCGAAGTCGAAACCGACATCGAAAAACCTCATGGCCGAAAAGGAGGAAGAAACTGAAATCGACTTGCCAGATGTGCCTGAGTCTGAGCAATCTTTGTATGCAACCTCCCCTGCAGTACATATCACCAAACGGCCTAGCACGTCGGTCCCAACAACGCCAACCATCGCCCGATTTCAAGCTGGCTCTGTGGGTTCATATAAGGGACGACCAGTCATCATGCCTGTGGTTCGCAACCCTGAAGTACACGCTCAAGCTGCCTCGCTAGGGCATTTCAATACGTTTGTAGGAGGTCTGGACGGACGCAGTGGAATGGATGAGGCGGACCTCAGCAGTTTCCGTGCGAGCGTTGCCAACACTGTCTTCTCCGGCACCCCACGTAGTTTCACAGAACGTCTAATGATGGAGGAGGCGCAAAAGGCGCGGAAGGGTAGTTCAAAGCTGAACTGAGAGTACGTTATGGGTACAATCAAGGAGTTTGGGGATCTTGTGCATACGGTAAGGCTTCAAGCCTGGGATTCTGGTTAAACTCGCTGGCGTTGGACATCTTGTGATAATGAGTTTTACATATATGTATGTACTGGCGGTGGGTTAGGTTAAGGACAACCTACGATTAGAAAACGTTATATATACCTCTTCAGAAGGGGCAATGGCTTATCATGACAAATGAAAGAGACAAGAGTTCTTGGGATACCCTAATATGAATTTTACTCTCATCACATATGTACTTCGGGCTTCGATTTCATGATGTGCCTATTAGAAACAGAAACAGATCAGATCAGGTTGCTAGAAAAGTCACCAATCACTGTGAACCTGAATTCCAGAGTGTGGGGTATCATCTGTCTACCGTTCTACCGGGGCTTTGCGCTAGAAGCATCATCACATCGTCTGAGCAAACATTTTGCCTCCCATCATTACAACTCCAATCTATTCGCACTGCAATCGTTGAAGTACAAGATCGTCAAGATGGGTGGCCTTAACCTCGAAGTTTTCAAGGTAAGTAGCCGACGTCTTCAGAATATTCATCAAATGGACACTCCATGATGATCAAGACAGCCAGTTGCAATGGCAATGCTGACCAAGTTACACAGTTTGGCACGTATCTCATGTTTCCTATTGGAATCATGTTCTACTTCGGAACCAACCTCGATAACCGCTTCGCCGTTCCTGGATTCTGGCCCAAGCCTGAGGAGTGCAACAAGATTCCCAAGGACCGAGACGAGATCAAGGCCGAATACGAACGCATTGTTGCGCGCCAAAAGCTGCGACAAGCTCGAAAGCTTGAAGAGGAGCGCCAACGAGCAGCGCAGCGCCCCAGTAATGACAGCAACGAGTCTTGAGCTTGGGAAGTCGAAAACAAAATATGTACATTATGGGTTGGAAGGTTCGACGACGGTATTGGCGATGTATTCACGGCGTTCGGAAGGCATTGGAAACACTCCCTCTTGATTGCGCGGGTAAAATACAGTATTGTACAAAATTGCTACATATGGCGCTGGTTTACATGCTTATACATCCAAATTTCTTTCAACCTTGTCCCACTCTTCGTCTGCGACCGCCCCCTGTCGCACATTGGCATAAATGGCTTTGACTTCAGGGTATTCCTTGAGCCCGTTGAAGAGAGCGTCGAGAGAATCAATTTGGTCGGCCGTGTCGATGCTGACCTTTGTGTCCTCGTTGGGTGCCCAGACGATATCCGAGTCTAAGATTTCAAGCTCGAACTTCTCAGACAGAGCTTCAGTGATGGCTGTAAGAGTGTTGGGCTGAGTCCAAGCCAAGAAGTCGCCTTCTGGTAGCTCCTCAACGTCCTCAAGTCCGTCGTGCTCAATCGCTTCATCTAGAACCTCTGACAAAGTAGGTCCGCTTTCTTTCGCCTTGAAGACGGCTCGGCCACGCCTCGTAAAGTAAAAGGTGGTGGAACCAACGACGCCGCCAGCTTTCTTCACGACGTGGCGTAGATCATGAAGAGTACGAGTTTTGTTGTCTGTTTCAGCATCGACAACCATTGCTATATCAGGAGGCATGAGTACCTCTAGAGACATAGATTCGAGCTGAGCGCCTGTGGCGGAACGACCTTGCCCTCGAGCAACTGCTGCCTCAATCAAATTCTTTGGAATACTCGCTACGGTTCGAATTAGAACAGAGCACAGACTTTTAGATACACACTTCTTTACCTTTGGTCGCTGCAGTAATTGCAGCAGCAAGTTGAGGATTGAATTGGATGTTTTCTCCATACACTATCAAATATCAGAAAAGCTCTCAGACCATGCAACACAACAGTGACTGCCTACTTCTGGAATACATTGCGATTGTCTTAGTAAAGGCAGCCCGTTCGCTCATCTTCTTCTTGTCCGTCACAGCTTTGATATGCTTTGTCTTGGACCATTTGTTGTGTCCAGCCCACTGGACTGGTGTTGTCGCAAATGATCTTTGGCATTGTCGGCAGATTATCGAGTTTGGCTGGTTTATGAAAGTGATCGACCTGGAAGGTTTCAACAGTGAACTCAGACCATGTCGAGTAGCCATGGTAAACCACGAGTAATTAGATCGAGGCTTAAGAATTCAAATTATCTCAATGAATACCCGGATAGATACCTATCCTGGTGTCATAACCTCTTGCTCACTGCCAAATTCGAGTCTTTGAGGTTAAGCTCGTTCATGCAACGGGCAAACTCCGGACCAGAGGCAATATATGCCCCACCTTCTGTGTTATAGAGGTAGGCGGTATCCGTACCTGCTGGGCATTCCACCCCCTTGGAGCAATCTACCTTAGTGGCATGTGGCATGGGGAACCTCGAAGTTCCCTGGCTTACCTCTTGAAACATAACAAGAAATAGCCAATTCTCGAATACTGCAATATAAATAACCCTCCATCGAAATCGAACTGTGTTGACGACCTCGACAATCGTGCGCTATGTCGTCAACTCAGGAGCCCGAAGCTCCAACCCGCAACAGCGAAGCGCAAGCTCCCCTCGACACCGCGACAGTGAACCCAGAGCTCGATCTTCCTAAGCTTCAATCCCTTCCTGCCGAACAACAAGACCTTTTCCTGCTCAACTTTGTCTCGAGTTTGACAAAGCACGTTCTAAGCTTAGAAGCAGACGATTGTACAGCACAGCAGTTCTATCTCAAGAAAGAGATCTTTCAAATCATCAACCTCTCATCACCGCATCCTTCTCGAGTCATACGGAATAACCTGGGGAAATGTTTGGCGCATATCTTCGGGATTGGAGACAGGAAGCTCCTGTTCGAAACGATCAACGACTTAATTGCACTAGTGTCGAGCGGCAAATCGAAAACAGATGCGGAGCTGCGCACAAAGCATGCTGCAGTTGTTTGCTTAGGCGATGTGTTCGCTTCTGCTGGTGATAGCGCCATCGGGCTGCACCAACTTGCTTGCTCGACGTTACTCAAGCTTCTCAAGGCCTCATCGAACCACGCTGGCCTTCGTGCGGCGTGCCTCACTGCACTTGGCAAAATTGGTGGTATGATAGAGAGCAGCATGGACGAAGTGATTGCTCGTGATATCTGGAAACAAGGACGAAACCACGCATCATCAGACAAGGGACACCTCGTTGTTTCTTCTGCTTGTAGAACTCTCAAAGTGTTGTTTAAGCACACGCCTTACTTCTTGAATTCGGGCGACTTCGACAAACTGGAGTCAGCGATATCCAAAGCGTTTGACTCTCCTTCTGTTCAAGTGCGCCAGGCTGCTGCGGAGTGCTTCGCTGAAGCCCTGTTCCAAGGTCATTCGGAGGGTGGTCTTCCTGAAGTGGCGTCTCCCAAGGGCAAAAAGACCAAAAAGGCGTTGAAACGCCAATCTACCATTCCTAACATTGCCGATGATGAGCTCGAGATTCCCTCTAGGTCTGCGAGTCCCGCTCCGTCAGGCAAGCGTAGCCAAGTGCTGGCGTTATCTCTGTCCGATATCTTGAAGAACTTGGCTTCACAGTACACCAAATCAACAGCCTCTAACAGAACTCGGGCGGCCATCGGTGTATGCTATGGTAAACTTTTCAGACGACTGGGGGAGAAGATCGTTGAAACAAACTATCTCAAGATCGTGGAGAGTCTTGCGATCGATGTATTGGGTAATCCTACAATTGCCAACAATCGTTATCGGCTCTTGGTTTCCAGAAAGATCGTCGATGTTGTCGTTCAAGATGTTGTTGGCCGCAAGATACTCGGCGAATCGGGCCAAATATCGGCTGCCAAGTCACTTATCAACAATATCTTCAAGAACTACCCTCAGGCATTAGCTGAGCGACCAGAGCCTTCTAAGCACACACTGATCGCGACACTGAGTGCCGTATCGTCACTTATCCAATCGCTGGGCTCGGCGGCAAACAGCTTCGCGGAGTCATGTAGAGATGGTCTCTTACAAGTTTTGCAACACCCTAGTTATACGGTTCAAGTTTTTGCATCACACTGCATGAAGACCTTGGTCCTCGCTTGCCCTCAGCAACTTCTTCCTTGCCTGTCGGTCTGTATGAACAGCCTTAGCCGAGAGCTTTCTCAGCTCGGATCTGGTCGCAACTCTCCAAGAAGATGCATTGGGTTTGCTCATGGACTCGCTGCCACCTTGAGTGCGAGTCCCGCTCGTCCTCTCCATGGATCTGTCGAGATTAACAGTCGTGTATTGACTATTGCGACCAATATGTTGAAGTCGAGTAGTCAAGCACAACTTCGAGTTGCAAGCACGCAGATTCAGGTTGCTTGGATTCTGATTGGAGGCTTGATGTCCTTGGGGCCAAACTTCGTCAAGATTCATCTCTCTCAGCTCCTTTTGCTATGGAAGAATGCTCTCCCGAAACCGCTAGCCAAAGACAACACTTCAGCCAGAAGTTTCCTCGAGGTCTCTTTCTTGACACACGTACGGGAATGCGCAATGGGCTCGATACTGGCCTTCCTCGAGTTCAATAGCCGTCTCTTGACTGTAGACGTGTCAAAGAGAATCGCGACGATGCTTCAGAACACGACAGCTTTCTTACGGACTCTCCCCCCTAAGAAAAACTCCGACGATGTCAACCAGAGACTAGCTCCTTCTTTGCAACTTTCAGATCTCGAAATGATGGTTCAACGAAGAGTCTTGCAATGTTACGTGAAGCTTGTTAACCTCAGCCCAGCTGGGGGAAGCGAGTCTCTATTACAGTCAAACCTCTTGACGCTTGCAATCTCATTATTTGCTGACCCGGAAAATTATGCACCAAACTCCTTGAGTGCCTCTATCGCCAACGCTGCTGCTACATTCGAGTCCATTTGGGACGTAGGTGACAACTCTGGCTTTGGCATCACTGGCCTGGTCGCCGGACCACGTGTGCGAAAACTCCCTGGGCAACAAGAAAACTCCGTCGACCATAGGGATGAATTTGACAGTCCCGATGACACGATAAACAACTTGCTTCGCTCTCCGATTTGTGGCAGCCTCGAACACGATGCCTCTGTCTTGTACATTGGTAGTACCGACCATTCTTCAAACACACCCGATCCTCCTGCTACAGAGGTCATCAATGCAGCTATTCAATTGTTCGCATTTGCATTTCCACTCACCCCAGGCAAGGTTCAGGAGAGCATCTTGGAACAAATTCGAACTTTTGCATCTGCTGGCACTCTTATCAGAGATCCCGGACGCAAGGCTGCCATGAATGTCAACCTGGCTGTCGCCATTCTCTCTACGATGAGGGTAGCTGTGAAGGAGACCAAATCGCCGTCTGGAGACGTTTCAAACCAGGCGGTTGAGGCATTATTGCAAGACATTGTTCGCGATTTCGTTCTCGATTCAGACGAACATGTCCGAAGCTTGGGATATGCTGCTACGGCTCGCTTGTGTAATGTCTACGGAAATGCATTCACGAACAACGAGATCAAGTACCTGGTCGATACCATTGTTGGTAACCGTGAGCCTAGTGCAAGAGCAGGTTGTGCCATGGCACTCGGCTCAATCCAAACTCAGGTTGGAGGCATGGCTGCTGGATACCATCTCAAGACCATTCTCGGTATCTTGATGTCTCTTTGCAATGATCCCCATCCAGTGGTTCATTTCTGGGCACTCGAAGCGCTATCATTAGCATCAGACGCTTCAGGACTCAGTTTTGCTGGCTACGTACCCAGTACTTTGGGAATGCTCGTTCAGCTCTACGTTTCCGAAACACATCACGCCGAAATCTCGTCTGCAATCACCATGAATATCGAAATGGATCTTTCTACGACATCCGCCATTGCTCGATGCGTTGATTCGCTTATTAATGTCTTGGGTCCTGATTTACAGGATGCCTTGAAGTCACGAGAACTCATATTCACCCTTGTGAACCGTTTCCGCGAGGAAGAAGATCTGCTAGTACAAAGGGCAGCGCTCGGCTGTCTTGAGCACCTATCTCTTTACGCTCCTGGGCATATGCATTTCGCTGATTATGTCAAGCTTCTTCAGAAGTATATTCTATCTGAATCCACTACTCTACGGGATGTATCAGTAGACGGAATACATAATATGATGAAGCGGAATCCTCAAGACGTCCTCCGCGAAGCAGAGACGGGCTTTGAGGAACAGCTCTGGCTTGTTCTCGACACGGCGCCATCGCATGACGGGATCCGCAATATTATTCGCAACTGGATGCATTCCACGTGCCTTGCAGAGACGAATACATGGCTGCAACGATTCCAAGCGGTTTTGAAAATGACGAGGGCTAGACCGAAAACTGAAGAGGCCCAATCTGGGTCCAAGGGTGGCAGCTTGCCTGATCTCCAGGATGAGGAGGTTGCTGGTTTCGCTGCGGCGGCCGGGGCTGCTAAGGATGAGAAAGAGACCAAGGCGACTTCTGAGGTTGAGCCCCTGCGGTGGCAGGTCACCACTTTCGCGTTGAGCTGCATCGATGAGATGTTTGCGATCATTGCCAAGGACGTAACCGCTAACGGAGAGTCTAAAGCACAGAATGATCTTCAAAGTAAGGTTGCCGACGTTGTTCGTATGGCGTTCTCCGCATCGACTTCAAGTGTTTTGGAGCTTCGGATCTGGGGTTTGAAGATCATAGGGGATGTGCTGAAGATGTTCGGCAAAACTCCCGATCCAGACTTTGAGGAGGCGATGCTGCTAGAGCAATACCAGGCCCAGATTAGTTCAGCCCTGACTCCAGCCTTTGCTGCCGATTCCTCACCTGAACTTGCTTCAGAAGCTGTCAACGTCTGCGCTAGCTTTATCTCCATTGGAATTGTTACCGATGTGGACCGTATGGGCAGGATTCTCAAGACTCTTGTTAGCGCTCTAGAGAACTTCTCCAAGGACAGTGAGAATGCTGCGATTGGCGACCTGAAAAGCCTTAGTTCCAACGCGCAAGTGATGGTCAAGATCTCCGTCTTCTCCGCCTGGGCGGAGCTGCAGGTCGCAAGCTCTGAGCAGCACTATCTATTGGATGTGCTCAGGCCTCACATTGGTACCTTGACACCTCTGTGGCTGGAGTCTCTACGCGAATTCGCACGTCTTCGATTTGAGCCTGATATCTCAATGACTTTGGGACCTCCCTCACTGTCTGGGAGTCTCGACAGCATCTATGCAGCTCTAAATCGTGAGACACTGCTACGCTTCTACCAAGATGCTTGGCTGAAGCTGGTGGATGCCATTGCTAGTCTAATTGAGCAGGATAGCGAATTTGTGTTTGATGCACTGGACGGAAAGGAATCAGATGGCCCTGCAACTAGCGGTAAAGGCAAAAGTTCCGATATCAATTATCGAGACGAGCCCGTGGCTTTCTTCTTTGTCCTGTTTGGCCTTGCCTTCGAAGCGCTCGCCACTCGTTCTGGGCAAAGCGACTCCTTAGCAGCACACGACCAAACACTGGCCATATTGCAAGCACTCAAGAAGATTCTACACCCCAGCGTGTCTGGCCATGCTATCTACAGGCCGGATGTGTTTTCTGAGACAATGGATTTGCTAGACCGCCTAGTCCTTACTGAAAGCCTAGATATTCAAGGCGTGATCGTCGAGATTGCCAGAAGTCTATGCATCGCACACCCTTCGGCCAGGCGCCACGCCAACGAGGAGGGTGACTTGTCCGACGACATCGATCAGCTCTTTGAGCTTACGCGCATTATTGTTCTGGTTCTCACAGGACTTCTGCCAAACCTCTCGGAAGGGAACCAGCCGGCTAGGCACCAGATGAACGAGGAAGCTATCTTGCTGATACAATCATCTCTGAATGCGCTTGTAGATGCTGCAGAAGTATTCCCAGCCATCATCAAGACAGATCTTCATGCCTGTATCGTGCACATCTTTGCCACGATTTTGTCAACACCTGGTTGCCAGGAGCTGATCGCTCCACAGTCTTTGCCCACATTGAAGCGATTCGTTGGCAGCATGTCTAAGTCAAGAAGAAGTCATGGTAACGGTGAGCCATCTTCTACAGACATCCAGCTACAAGGATGTTTGCGCAGGTTCCTTTCGATCTACCTCAACGCACAGAAGCGCGAGGCGCCTCAATCTCTCACATGCGTCAAGAACTGCCTCATGGCTACGACTATTCTTTTCACTGGAGGCCAAAACCACCTGCCAGCTTCCGAAGCCCTTGTAGCACGTTATCTGGACGAGCTGATGGATTGTCTCACTGATCGAATGGTATGTTCATTATACGTATCCCTCCAAAGTTTCAAAGACGAGTTACTAACCGCCCTTCGCGCCACGTTAGACTGCCAAGATTGCGGCCAACTGCATCAGATCCATACTGCTCCAGCCGTCTTCGACTGGCGCTGACCTCAGCATTGCTCGCTACTTGTTTCCTAGGCTGGTAGCTTTTGTAACCGACACGGACCCTGAAGATCCCGAAAACGCAAGGGCCTTGATTGCTCACACGCTATGCCAATATGCGGGTACAGTTGACAAGGGTCGACGGCTGGCAGCCATTACAGTGGTGGTACCAACGCTGATGGCGCGGGCTACAGCTGAAGGCGAGGAGGTGTACCAAGAGACTAGTGCACGATTACTGGAGCTCGCAGCAACAGACCAGGAGGCATTCAGAGCTGTGGTTGGGGGTATGAGCGATGGGCAGAAGGGATTCCTCGAGGAAGTGATCCGATTTGGCCGTCAAAATACAGGCCAAGTGAGCAAAGCGGCCGCAGGGGATTCTGGGCAGCCAACTATTGCGTTGAAGATGGACTTTGGTGGTTGAGCTAATAGTCTCCACACGTTGAACTCTTGGTCTTTAGAAGATCGGGCCATGAGGTTGGCACGTTCGGAGCAGGGATGATGCGGAAGCTTCACACGTGCAAGTTATTTTCCTGGCAAGCTTAATACGTGCATGTCCTGTAATTGGGCCTGCATATCGATTACGAGAAATGATGAAGGCTTCACAACGATCTGCATCTGCAATTGAAATGTTGAGGGTGTCTGACAAGAAGAAGCACTACTGCACGGCCTGTAGTCTCAGTACGGACTTGACAAGTTGACAGGGGTGACAGCGGGCTACAAAGTGGCATGACATAGCTGATTGGATTTGATACGATCGACATGATCTAACGGTCGGTGTCTCCACGATGAAAGGAGTGTGGAGTTACTTGTCAGGTTACACAGGGATCGTCGCATTCTACTCGTGCAACCAACCCAAACCAACATGCATGGCATGGCATAGCTCAGCGTCAGTCAAATGCCCGGGGCTGCCGGCAGTATTACCGTGCTGTCGATGTTGACTGCATCAGATAGTACCATGCACGACTCAACTGCATCGACTGTTTTGAACATTTTTCGTGCGACACAGAGATGGGAAGGGACCTACAGCAAGAAGAGTTTGATAGATCAAAGGAATAGGAGTTCCATCCATGGTCATGGTCTTGTAACTTACCTACCACGAGATATAAGCATAATTCATTTCTTGTTGTATCAGCATCAGCTGTCTCGATCATCTATCTATCTCGTCCCCTCCCTCCTCTATCTAAACCAGCAACCCCTGCTAGCGGCATTCAATTACCTGGTTGGCCGATAGCCCTACGGGCTATTTTACAGCTTAACTAGCTTTTAAACTACGTAAGTGGTCCGTGTGAGAGTGACAGACAACCCGGACAGAAGAGCCGCGAATATTCGGGGGCAGTGTCTGGAACTCGAGTCTTAATGCTCAGGAATCACATCACACAACAGCCATGTTACTATAATTATAGCAACCAATACTAAGATTTCTCCTTGATCAAAATAGGAAACCCTGTCGTGAGACTCCACCAGTGTGAACCATGCTGTCTGTATCCATGATTAATCGTTGTACTACGTAGTACAGCATGTGTGAGACTTACTCTGTACCAGTCAGGGGAAAGCCCGTCAGCCTGACAAAAGCAAAAGTGAGGAGGGTTTTCTTTCGTTGTTTTTTGCTTTTTTATTTTTTCACAAGTGTCTGCTCCCATTTTGCAATTGTGGGTGCAATTGAACTGTAGGAAGTGTCAGGGTATTTTATTTGCCTGCTCGTAAAGTGGCCTATCTGACCTTATCATTATTATTTGATCGTTGTGGATGGATAGGTACGTAACATACGTAAGGAGAATACAATGGCCTGCCGAATCGGTTTTACCCAGGAACTGAGTTGTGATTTTTCTGATTATTAACTAAAAGCAAGTGTCACAAATTTCTTGTTGTCGCTTTGCTTACCAACATTGCCAATGTTAAGGTTTAAACGGTCATATTTTGTGATGGTTTGACGTTCTAATCACTAGGTAGCCAGTAACCCATACGCTTTCGGCACTAAAGCAGTTGGTCATCATTAAGTCTAATAAAGGTGAAGTGTATGGACATGACTAGAGAAGCTGATGCCCAACGTCACTGCATGTTGCGGCGGTGGCACGTTCCGTCGACAATGACTGGCCCTTCATCTTTCCTGCCAAGCTCCTTGGTAGAGGATGGGGTTTTTGATGGTGACTTCTTGTCAGGCTGCGATCCAGCTGTCCTTTTACTTGGGGGAGGTAACTTCTTTTCCGTTGTCCTCTTTTTCTCAAGGCCTGCCGACCTGACCTCCTTATTCTTTGGTCTTTGGGACTTATCATCCTTACGGCTGTCTTTATCCCTCTCGTAAGAAGGCCCTTTGGAGGTGTTCGTTTCGCTCGACTTGGGATCGCTCCCAGTGTTCGTTTCGTCTGAAAAGCCCAGTTGTTCGATCACAGCGCCTTCTCGAGTGGGTCGTGCTACCACTCTTCGGCCTTGGAAGCGTGCTTTGTTGAGCTGTTCTATAGCCGTATTCGTGGCTGAGGCACTGTCAAAGACCACCAAAACGTAACCCCTGAGGTACCTGCTATTGCTGTTCTTTGGAATCTCCATCGAGTAGATCTTAGTCTTGTCCACTTTGCGTCGGATCCATGCCTTGACGTCATCAACATGCGCTTGTTGCGGAAATGGCGACACATGTAGCTTGCGTGGCTCCGTTGCAATATATTCGGACTTATAGGGCGGTTCTCCAGTCGGGAAACCACATTCGGGGTAGAAATCCGAGTGTTCGTCGGAGCCAGAATAAGGTTGAGCAAATTGCATCCCTTCAGGTCGATATTGGGGAACGTAAGTGACTGTATTGGGCGATGTTCCCATATCATAGGTACAGTAACTGCCTGGGCCTGCAACCTGATATATAGCTGGCCTTACAGGCGCGGCTGTTGTTACCATCATCGGCGGTTGATGATGAGCGTAGCCTTGTGGAATAGAGTGACTGGTGTATCTGGGACCGTTGATTGGGGAGTAACCAGTCATGTAGTACTATAGCTCGACAAACATCAGTTGTGTTCCAGCCACAGTCTTGTAAGTTCGTGGAGGCTTTCTTACCTGCTCGGGGGGCATGGAGTACGGTGACGCCGTTGCCATTGGTGCTGTTAATACATGATGAGTTGGGGGTGCAGGCTGATATCTCTGTGTCTGTATTTGGGTTCCTTGTTGCGGTATGGCTAGTGCCCTGATTTTGATGGGATGATTGCGATTTCTGTCAGACGCAATAATTGAGCGTCCGTTGAAAACGCCTCCGTTTAGAAGACCTGCTGCTATGTCAATACAAAGAGATGCTGATTTCCAATGGCTTCTTACCCCAAGCCTTCTCGAAGTTCTCTCTGCCTCTGACCCGGACCCATCCAGAAGTGCTGCTCTGAAAGACTTCTATATGGTCCACTACACATGCGGTCCGTGTCCAGTCTTTCAACTGCTGCCATGATGTCCCAAAGGGTAACTGTTAAATGAGTTAGGAATGTTCGTGTCGTCGTAGTAATTTGATGCATAAAGAGAAACTTACGTTACAAATGGTAATGTAATAAATGCCAGTTTCGTTACCGGGACGAACGTCCGCTTGAACAGTGGCTTCAGTAGGCATTAGCTGACAGGGACATGCACGAAGCCGACCTCAACTTGTAAGAGGGTTCCTGTGTGATGTTACAAAGAATCGAGTAATATAAAGGTTGTACAACAATACAATCGTGTGAGAAGCAATCAACGATACTCCAGCGTGACGGTGTTAAAATTGTTTTCGGCAATAGTACTCGTTGATATTTGTGCTGAATCCCAACGGATCTGCACCAAGTTTTACTCGTGGTATAATCGACACCAGTCACAACATAATGCAATTCAACAAAATATGTTTATAAAAGAGCCCTGGTGGGAGCTTTATATTTAGTCTTCAGTGACGGTTGACCCGCAAGGAGCAAAGAGAAAGCAAAAGAGACAACAAGATGTCTGCAGTTTTCTCAATATTGCTTTTAGACCGTTCCTTACCAGCTCGGGATTTGCTTGCATTTGATCCCAGTCTTTGGCCCTCTAATTAGGGCCCCCAGGGTCGGGGATGCATCCTGACAAGGCGGGCGTTCTGCACAAGCAGATGTCGTCTCATGATGAACGTAAAGCCAGGAAGCGCTGAGACTACGCAACCCCGGACACAACAAGCTCGACGGTGTGTGCTAGTCTGCAGTGTAACCTGAGATCCTTGCTGGCATTTCGACAGGTACATAGGTACAGACAATAATCTTTCCGCCGTGCACAGGAGGTGGGGTGGTTAGTCGCGAATCTAACTTAGTCGCTAGGCACGGCAACAATCGGGTTTAAAAGCTCCGGCTAGTTGACATGGAAAATTACATAGAAGTGGTGTAGTGTGCACGAACGTTGGTCATCATCTTGAGCAGATCGTTCCAAGCCACAGGTCCTACCCAATGTTTCTCTCCCTGGCAGTATGCAGAGTACTAGGATGAGTCCCGCCATGCAATGTGACATGTCATATTATGATCAGTACTCCACCTTTTGAGAAACGCGAGTTACTAGATCTTTGGTCGTGATGGATCTCGTCCATAAATCAGCTAGAGATCGAAACTCGATGCAAAGTCTCAAGACACCCCCTTTGACACGCTGGTTGAGAGAGCAGAGACAACGGAGAGGTCTCCCCGTCGCGACCCAATCTTCATGTCATTGCTGTGGCGTCAACGCTAATACTCTCATTGCTTTTTCGAGGGGATAACGTGCAGGCATGCAGTTGTTTCCGTGAGATAAGAGAAAACTACATGGCTTCTAGTCAATGCATTAACATTAGACCACTGCGCCACCTGTGTAACACGGGCCAAGTCGCTTTGCAGGTACGTCTTGAGCCAAGATGGTTTCGTCCTTTGAGGTATCCTCCCACATGCCAAGCAAGCTATTTCCTTCTCCCACGAATATACTTTTTCATCCGGGTTATGGCAGGTCAGTCCCTGGTTCTTGGGTTCTCAGTTGTGCTTGAAAGAAAAGGTATCGTCCAATGTCGATGTGTCATCAGGCATCAGAGCAGATACATCAACTGTGTCTCCGATGTCATGCACCGACCCCAACGTTCTATCGCCAGCAACCCCCTCGTGCCAGGGCGTCGGGTACTGCGACGCATCTGCGCACGATACTAAGACTCCATTTTGTGCGTCCGAGAGTAGAAGAACCGGAAACTCGGGTTCGCCATTTATCCAGGCGGCTTGTGGTTTACCAGTAAGTTTTCCATTCGGAAGGTGAGAACCTAAAGACACTGGCTTAGGCCCTTCTGATAATGGATCCCAAATGAAGGATACACCCCGGTACTTTTCGTCCTGGCACGTAACTAATAGAAGCTCACGAGCTTTTGGATGCCATTGGTAGTCAACAGCCGAATGGAACATAAGCACCGCGCGGAGTTCAGCTGCGGTGACATCCCATATCCACAGGGTAGTGGGTGCGTCGTCGAGCCTGGTCACTAATAGAGTTGAAGATGCGTCGAATGCCAACGAGGAACACCCTGTCTTTACCTCGGGTGCAGGCTTTCCGTCTGCTAATCGACTAGGGGGTGAGACCATCTGATTTGCACGGAGAAATGTGTAAGAGGTACCCTCATGAGAGGAGTTGTTAAGCTGTTCTTGCCAGACCTAATGCGTTATGTAAGAATAGAAGTAATTCGATGATAGATCGATCTCACCTGAAGCGTATCCTTCGGAACAACCGTGGTGGGATGCGTAAGTTTTAGCCCATCTCTCCACGTTCTTGTGTGGAGAGCGCTCACTGTCCTGCTTCCATCACCAATGGCACAGAACGATGCATCATGACTGAGACGGCAGCACTTAATTCCAGTCTCAAGATCGGCATCCTGGCCTTGGGCAATGCTAGATGCGCCAACGGAGCGGAAGAATTGTCCATCGGGTGTGTACAGCAGGAGCTTGTGGCCATGTGCCGAGGCTTCCCACAGCAGGAGCCACTTTCCATCAGGGGTCCATGTCAAGCCGTAAGCGTCTACTGTTTCTGGGAACCAAGATCGTAGTACCCGTCTTGTCCTGGGCTCGTGGATACTTACAGCATCACGACCACTTGTCCGTGTCAAGATGGCCAGATGGGAACTCTGAGGTCGCAAGGAATACCCTCTTGGGGCAGATGAGGGGAGATAGAACTTGGGGTTGTTGATTTCAATGGCTTTGGAAGCACACAGGTCGAAGATAGAAAGTTTGAGGCCAAACGCAGCACAGGCAAAGACCTCGTCATCATATGCACCAAACTGCACGAGGGTCTGCTTTCCTCCGCCTGTCGCAGGGTTCCTGATCGTGGCACGAAATGACGAGTCAATTATCGAGAAGACATGAATCTGGTCGGCGTTTGCAACAAGGATGCGGGATGATGAGGGTGCCCATGCCAACGTGGACACAGGGGTGTTGAAGTCTGGCGGTAACTTGACTGTCTGTGCCATCGACAGTGAGGGCGCTGAGCGTACTATGACACTCTGCGAAGAGATTGTAGCAATAAATCTGCCATCAGGACTGGCTGTACAGTGAGGCGACGCTGTGAGTATGGCAAAGACTGGTTAGCGTTGACTCTCCTTGACGTTGAATCAATGTACGAAAGGGGAGAAGGTGAGACACGGATAGATCATATGGTACCTTTGAAAACACGTGAGGTCTGCATCTCAACTGCTGCCTCTTTACCGACATTCAGTCACCTGAAGAACCTCAAACGAAAGGCAGTAATAAAGGCCTGTAATCGCGGGCAGACTGTGAGGCTATCCTTGCGATGCGACTGAGATTGAACGTAAGGGCGGTGAGCCGGCGTCTTTCTGTTTGATTCAGTGCTTACTGGTGGAATTATAGTTGCTAGTTACAACCTCTGTTGTTTGAGAGGTTCAGTCGTTGATGAACTTGGTAAAGCAACGGGGAACACTTATTGTTAATGTGGGTTGTCATTGTGTTGACATTCTTCCGATTCTGGACTAGCGCTGTATGTCGTCAACGGTTCTACAACGTAGGTACCTGAATGCACCCAAGGCTCAATACTAATGCAAAGTAAGCACATGAGTTGACTAAATAAGCCTTTGTTGCTATTATCATGCTGTTCTGTTTATTCGCTCCGCTTCACTTGTGTATACGAGAACTTGTCCACATACGTGTCGCTAGTTGTCTGACTTGAATCGCAAGAGGAGCATGCCTAGAGGGTGAGTGCACTCAAAGAAGAACATGATATGTTGGGGTTATTAAGTGGATCTTCTATTCTAACTTACTGTGCCGATATTCCTTGATCGTAGGCATATTTAAAGTGGTTTTTAATCAGAGGATTTGTAGATATGGTTGAGTGACAATATCTTTAGCAACCTCTGAGCATGTCTAGCTAGACTCGGGTCAAGACTGAACCTAACGTGACAGCTGTAATCAAATTTATCAAACATTATACAATGTTATATGCCAGCGTTGGTAAGTACTTTAGAGTGTCAATAATACATATGTTGAATACAACATAGCATCTACGCTCAAGACGCAAGATAGCCAAGGAGAAGTGCCAGTATTTAGGACCTATTACTATATACTTATACTACCCATAATCTTACAGTCCAGAATTCCTCGTCACTCCCCTTATATACTCTGTTTTGTATATAACCTAAGATGTATTGACTGAGTGTGGACGTGTGCTCAAACACCTTTGTGACTCAAGTCCCACATCCACTGACTAATATTGTGAGGTGAAGAATCGAAAACATGTGCAGTGAGTCTCTTTGAATTCTATTTTTCTTTTGTTTCCAAAGCCAATACTGTATACCAAATTAATGGGATGCTCTGCCAATCATCACTTCTATTCTGCTGTTCAATGGTATGTGTCCAGGGTAGGTAACGTACTCAGGATAGCCATCCTCTTCGAATTAACATCAACATTTAACCCACATTCTAAAAAGTAAATGCATTCTGATGCATCGTGGTAATCTGATTATTCTTATTTGCGTCTGCCGATATTTCTACTCTGTCATCAAATAGTTGTTGTATAGCAGGGGTTCACTGTCATGAATACTTGTGCATTAGGGTACTGATTATACACTTGTGGATTACGGGCGACCATATATCCGTAACTCAACCACAAGCCAACTGGCAAAATAGCAGATAGACGGTCATTACAGACCTTATCATTTCGCTTTGGAACTAACCTTGCAAATGTGTCTATCTATCTGCGCAACTCCGCGGCTGACACAGGCGGGCCACTACTGCCCGTATTATTCTATTTCCATTACTCAGCGCGGGGAACGAAGAACGTACGGATTGTGGCGATTGCCGGGTACACGATAAGATTGGATAACGTAACATATAACTAACATACACCCTCATGGTTGCATACCTGGAACCCATGATAGGCTTTATCATTAAGCAAAAGCTGACAGACTGAGAATAATAACTCACTCGACTTGTCTATTTATCTATTGTGCAACCTCTGCCTTTTATCTTGATCGCATTGTGGTTGCGACAATTTGAAATGATGGCTGCATAGCAAGCTAAAATCAATTTATTACTGTCCTTCACCTCGTTCTTCTAATCACCATCCTGCTTCGCAAATATGCCGATTCGCATTTTAAGCTCAAGGGTTTCAGCCTTAGCTCCGACCTTTGGAAGAACGGCTTCTCTGCGTCCACATGCTTTTACGTCAAGGACCGTTGCAACCGCAGCAGCAACTGTTGCGCCTCAAGAGAGACCCCGCGAATCTCCATCTTCAACACCAGAAATTGACATCCTGCAACCCCAACGCCGGCGCATCCGAGATCCAAAACCTTTCTCCGATTTTCTCACCGATAGTTTCAACCGACAGCATGACTATCTGCGCATTTCTGTCGCGGAGCGATGCAACCTGCGATGCGTATACTGCATGCCCGAAGAAGGGGTACCCTTGTCGCCAGATCGAGAACTCTTGACGACGCCAGAGATTGTTCTCTTGTCCTCCGTTTTTGTGTCACAGGGCGTCTCAAAGATTAGGTTGACCGGAGGAGAACCGACCGTACGACGAGATATCCTTCCTCTGATGCGCCAGATTGGAGAGCTACGACAGCATGGTCTCAAAGAGCTTTGCATCACAACCAATGGCATCTCGCTGCACCGGAAGCTCGACAGTATGGTTGAGAGTGGATTGACAGGTGTCAATCTGAGCCTCGATACCCTGGATCCATGGCAGTTTCAGATCATGACAAGGAGGAAGGGCTATGATGCAGTACAAAAAAGTATTGATCGAATTCTTGAGATGAACAGGCTCGGTGCGGGCATCAAGCTTAAAATCAACTGCGTAGTAATGAGGGGTGTCAACGAAAGAGAAGTGCTTCCCTTTGTGGACCTGACGCAAGAAAAGGACATCGAGGTACGCTTTATCGAGTACATGCCATTCGATGGCAACAAATGGAGCAAAAGCAAAATGTTCAGCTACCAAGAGATGCTGGACCTCATCAGAACAAAGTACCCTACTCTTCAAAAGGTGCAAGATCATAAGAACGATACAAGTAAGACATGGCATATTCCAGGCTTTGCCGGAAGGATAGGGTTTATCACGAGCATGACACACAACTTCTGTGGGAGCTGTAATCGTCTTCGGATTACAGGTGATGGAAACCTCAAGGTGTGCCTGTTTGGCAACGCTGAGGTGTCTCTACGGGACATCCTTCGTAAGTCAAACAGCGGCGAACCTGTCGACGAGCAAGCTTTCGAAGCGATGAAACAGATCGAGATGGCTCGACGGAGGGACCTCCTGACGTCTGATCGAACTCCTCTCGGTCTGGCACCTAACGAGATGGAATTACTGGAAGTTATCGGTGCAGCCGTCAAGAGGAAAAAGGCGAAGCACGCTGGGATTGGCGAGCTAGAACACATGAAGAACAGGCCCATGATCTTGATAGGTGGGTGATGGTGCTCCTCTACACATCCCCTCGATTTCCCGCGCGCAACGCATTGCGTTGGAGTATATACTTGAACAAGACATTATTTGGGAGATAGATAGTTCGCGGGGCAACTATCAATTATGACTATGGGGCGGCGTTGAGAGGGTTTGTTGGCCTTTTGGTTTATTTCATATGAAGATTGGATACCCTCCCATGACGAGTTGAATGTAATGCATGCTGAATTGAGTTTTTTTGTGTAGATTCCACTAGTCAGTCTCCATCACCTCGCAACATGCCTCCCCGAGTACAGCCCCTTCTCCGTAACGGTCACTTATTCACTCGTGGACCGTCGTCATTTTCACAGCAAAGGCTCTTCTCGTTGACCCGCCGTGCCAAAAGTCAAGATGACTGCAACAAGGCAACGCTGACCCACGTTTCGTCATCTGGAGAGGCACGTATGGTTTCCATATCAGAAAAGACGGTGACATCACGCATCGCCAAAGCTGCGTGCACTGTCCGGTTCTCCAACGGTACGGCAATCGATCTCATCAGGGACAATCAGATGAAGAAGGGTGATGTTCTGGGGGTTGCGCGGATCGCGGGCATAATGGCCTCGAAGCGAACGCCAGACCTGATCCCACTATGCCATCCGATAGCGCTCACCAAGGCGACGGTTGATCTCGACGTCAGGGGTGACGACAGAATTGAGATCGCTGCGACGGTCACGTGTGATGGGAAGACAGGCGTGGAGATGGAGGCGCTGACAGCGGCGTCTACAGCGGCATTGACAGTCTACGATATGTGCAAGGCAGTGGATAAGGGCATGGTCATTGAGGGGTTGAGGGTCGTTCTCAAGGATGGCGGTATGAGTGGAAGATGGGAAATGGAGTGAGCAAAGCACAGCACAGCACAGCACAGCAATCAAATGACCACTTAGCATGGACCAATGCAGCTGCTGTACAGCTCCGTACACACATAGCACAAATATCATTTTACGGTGAAGATGAAAGAGTCCTACAGTGAATAGACACGATGGGAGAACGTGTCACCTATCATAATCTCCAAAGAGAGACTTGACTTATGCAACCCACGGACTTTGTGTTGCCTCGAAATGCAGGGTCCGCAGTAGGGCTCTCCCTGATCATAGCTCACGATACCTTTCAAGAGGTTGGGCATGCAATATGTTCCTAACACGACTAGAGAATTGGCCTGGTCTTGTTCTCGCACGAGAGAAGAAGGCATCTCCGTACGGATACAGTAAATGGACCTGAGATCGTCTTCCCCATCACTAGGTGGGGGGTGGACGGTTGGCCATCACGCACGAAGCTCGTTTAATCACCTCTCATCTGCGAGTGATATGCACAATTAGAAAAGGGAATGAGGATGCATCTGCAGAAATCGTGAGATCAATTAAATGAGAACCGCGCCAGCCACGACCATCATCACGGGCAGTGCCAAGAATCATACAGGAAAAAGCAAATACACTACAACGAATCCGCTCAAAACATCAGTACCCCGGCAGTTCTAGGCCAAGTGTCTGATTTCCTTTACAAGAAGAACATGGGGCAGACATAGAATGTGGCAAGGCTCGGAGCCATCTGCATAGAAAGAGGCATTTTGCGCAAAGTGTTGCATATTCGAGACAGACGGAAACAGAAACAGAGGCACAGCACAGGCACTGGTTATGCGCAGTCAAAACAGAGGGGGGAGAAAAGGCGGTGGAGATGATATACAAGTCAATTTCCGTTGTTTTGTTTTGTGCATCTCGCTGAAGTTGATCTGATCAACGGGCAGACGAACGATTGGTCAAGACGACAACCATCTCAAGCTCGTGCATATGTACCTATGTGTGTGTGTGTATAGCAGGCCTCAGGCACTTGCAAAGCCTGCTCTCGTTGGGCTGTTTTTAAGTTCATCTGTCAAAATATACGGATAGCGAGGGTGTAATAAGACACAGCCAATTGCGACCAAGTGATAAGAATGCCGAGGAGCCGCAACTTGAAGGTCGACTTCCGATACAAGTAAAGCGCGACATCCACCCCGAAGTCTTGGCATCTCGGCCTCTTACATACTCGAGAGAAAAGTGAGACATGGGTAGATGGGGATGGAGATGGGGCTGGGCTGGTATTAACTTGACTGACTATTGATGAGAACGGACCTGCGGGTTTATTACATACTGCCTGTACGTACCTACCTGCATACAATACCACTTTGCAAGCATCAGTTGTTGTTCACCTATTACCTACTTATTACTTACTTTATTTACCTACGTGCCATTCGAGACCTTTTTATTCTTCTTTTAGATTAGACTTAGATGGGGCTTTATTACCGGACCTTTTGTTATTGAGACGAACTTGGTCAAAGCTGAGCACTTACTGAAGTGACGCCCCAGTTGACAGACTAACTGACCCAGTTAGTTGATCTCGACTTTGGACCCTGATCATAGTCAACCACATACTGCAACTGTAATGACAATCGTGTAAGCTAACAGGCTGAAGTATAGCAATTAAAGGGTCCTGGTAACGGGGCGGATAGCATTTACGTGGCTCATTCATATTTCCCTCAATGTCTGTGCTTTTAGGTCAAGTGCAGGTAGTACATATCACTCTATTGTATATATCAGACTGATTCGTTCTTTCTGGAGCAAGCACCAGCCTCATCCAGCCACCGAAAGGAGCATACGTAGTCTTCATCTAGACACTAGGCGTCTCCTTGTAAATTTATGTACAATTTAACTCAGTAGTTTCTAAGGGTCCTGTCGACGAGCGGCGGTGAAGACGATAGTCTTGGACCCTTATGCATAGGTGATGAATGGATCTCAGGTAGGGGCAGAGTTGATGTCTCAGACAAGTAGATGCTCACATGATCCTCAAATCCCATCTCCCTTCCTATGCTTGACACAAAATCTATCCAGCTTGGCTTGACCCCTGCTGCACCATGAGTATGTCGAGAGGTTCAAGATCCGGTCACCTGAGCAGACACACCTCCACACTCTCCTTAATTGTAGATCATAATCCTTCCTCGTTCGCTTCTGCGCATCATGTCTCGTCTCAGGGATTCGACAGACATGGTGTTCGTGGGCAGCTTAGCATTTTCAGCGGTTCGGGGACTCCTCTGTGGCCACAAGAGTACGTAATTCCCCTCATCTGGGTTACAGTAAACATATGAGTTGCATTTCAAGCTCTTCGCTTGGACCACTTGGTTTGGACCCTGAATTTCTGACAAGATTCGATATGCGACATCAAGTAGTTCTGATTGGCTGAGGTACGATGGGTATCCCTTCGGTCTCGAATGCGTCGATCAAATTCAAGTCCTTGTGCTTTTTTTTTTCACTTGAGCTATATCTGATCATACGGAGCCTCCATGTCTCAAGTGTCCTAGAGGGAAACAGTCGGTGACGGAACCTCGGCGGCAATCTCGTGGTAGTTGGCGGGAGATGGCAGATCTAGAAGAGGACCCTGACCCCACTCCCCACGTTGATGGGAAAGGCTTGTCGGCGACGCCACGAATTGAGGACTCCAGAATGGAGGAAACGTGGCTGTAACGAGCCTCAGTGGACCATTAGATTTGAGCTCCATAAAGACTCGGCGGCGCCTAGTGGAAATAACTAAGCAGGGGTTGAGTAGCGGAGCGCGCTGCGGCAGAGGCAAAACCACTTTTGGCTGAATTGTCCCCCTGGCGAGATGGAAAAATCCTGCACAGGCCATCGTAGTGGATCTTTCAGGTGGCGGGTGAAGGGATTCCCTTTCATGTCTAGATGGTCTCGAAAGCTTCCAAGATTCGAGAAGGCAACGGCAACAGGCTAGCGGGACATGACGAGGCGCCGAGGTAACTGTACTGCCGGTTCTTACCTGTTCCCTCCCATATACAGCTCAGCTAGAGCGATGGCCTTGTTCCATTGACGGTCCGATGTAGCGTAATGAGCATCGAGTCAAGGAATTGGAGCGATGGGCAGCGAGAATGCCATGTTGATGGGCGAAATATTATTCGCTACAATCAGTTTCATTCTTGCCAGTCCCATATGTGCACTTCGACCCCTATCATTTCCTAGTCACGGCAGGGCACTCCTTCGGAGTAGTTTATTTGACATACGGATAGGCCCGATGAGTTCCGAATCAGTTACATTACCTCCGAGAAAGCACAGTCTCCCTCCGAGATATTTGGAGGGATGCCTTCTAGGTGAAACGTAAAAGGCCCCCGGACCCGAGACCAGACGGGAAGGTCACGAGACCTCTAAACGGCGAGACCAGTTCAGAAGCTGGAGAGAACCAAAGGGAGTTCAAGGCAAGGGGATCCCAGTTGTGAACACGCAACAAACAAACCCGGTCCGATGGTGGACATCAGGTGGGGAGCGATTTGAGCTTGTCTTTCAATACCTACTACGTAGTCTGGTAGTATCCCATTTCCTGTCGGCGAGTTGCCCCGCCCTTGCCCGAATGAAGTCCTTTGGCGATCTTTTAAAGTCTCTAAGAACACCGTCCAAGTGGAGGGAGCTTTCAGTAATGCATCAGAGTGGGGTTTGGGAGAGCCTACTATGAACCGAGTAGACCAACCATAGGTCACGTAAAACTGATGGATGCGTAGGCGAACTAGTCATGGTGGGACCAAGCTTGAACAGCCAAGGCGTTAAGGAAAAAAAAAAAAACAGATGTAGAGGAGGGGCGGGATGATGCTGTCGTGAAGCGTTTGTGCGTAAATCATGGTGAAGTAAGTTTATGGGAAATGGTATCGTAGCACCGCTGTTGGCAGACGGGAAAGGGGTTGAATATCTAGTAGTCGATCATTTGCATCATTGCGTTGCTGATGGATGATCATGACGAAAGCGATGCTCTATAAAACGGAAGATGAGTCTTTAGAATTACTGTAAATTGTCAGATATGTCGATCGAGATGGGTTTGCAGCCTGAAGCTGAAGCACAGCGTTGTATGCGATCGGATCGGTAGATATGTCAGAAAGGGGACGGGAGACATCGATTCAAGCGGTGCATGGCCAGTTCCAGGGCCTGTAACTAATTACTGCGTCGCTCTGTTCGCTGCGTCAAGACAAGACAATAGTATGGCGTCTCGGAAACTGTCAAATCAGATTGCAACGGCTGTCTTCGCAGTAACTGCAGTAGGTACCGAACGAAGGACGAGCACAGCGAGCACAGACCCCTGCGCGTACAGTTCGCACATAACGTGACGGTGATGCATGATGATTCTGCTATGAAAAGAAACAAATGTTAATCCATATTTCCAAGACCAAGACAAAGGCCGTGCGTGTCAGACAGAGTGTGTGCGTTGTATTGCAGGTTGCTCTGAGAGCCGGTGAAGAAGTCGACGATACAACATCGCAACAGTAAATGGGACGCTGTTTCTACATTTGTCGAACTGCAACTACCCGGACAGGCGCTGTTGTCCTGGTCCTCTGGGCGTACCTGGGTTGGGCCTCCACTCTTTCCCCAATGCTCCATACTACCTGGCCTGGGTCGAGTTGCTGTTTCCAATTCTGTGTAATCTAAGCTTGTTCGGCTACCTATGGGTCCTGAATGTTTTGTACGTAACAGTTGGCTCATTCGCAAACTTGATCAAAACCACCAGCGATACCATGTTGAATGTTATCAAGTCAATCAACGAACAGAGGAAAGACAGTAACGAACGGTCGGACATGCCGTCTTTCCGTTTGCCTTGTTTAGGTATTCCGTCCCGGTCCGGTTTCTAGACGGCGATGCAGAGACTGCGCTGCCGGCCTAACACATAACCAGCAACTCAAAGCAAAGCAAAGCAACCCAAAGAACAGAAGCAGAGGACCCAAAGCTCCCTGCTGCGAAAACGTGAACCGCAGTTGCCCAATCACACAACATCCTTCGGGATGGCGCTGTTCTTGACCCTTGAACCTTGCAGAGCGCTTTCGTTATCTGGCGGGGACTCGCCGAACTAAAGAGCGCGCTTGTCCAATTGCCGCCCTACGATAGTCAGCCCCGCGGACCGGAGGGGTTTGGCCACACCTTGTTGCAAGTTGTTGGCCTTGCAGGACGTTACTGTACTCGACGGATTCGACACGAATCTCGAAATTGTTGGAATCTTTATGTAGTTGACATGATTCAAACCTCAGCAGAAAGATCCAGAATGCACTGGTGCGAGGATCAAACAAGTTGCCTGACTCGAACGACATATTCATGATCTGGCAGAGATTCCGTCCTCCAAGTTGTAACACATGGTTGGCACTGTACATGCACAGTATGTACAGTTATTCGCAGCACACAAGAACCGGCAGTCTCAGCTTCGGCATTCATTTTTACGGACTTCACTGTTTGCTGCTCAACCCCTGGCATTTATCACTAACATAAACAGTAGGTGGCTTGCATCACAACTGGGTTACTACAGGCCAGCATAGTCATCACTTCAGCATCATTAGTGAATACGCAGTAAATCATCAACTGCCAGGACAAATACTCCTCGATTGGCCAGGTCCATCCACTGGATTGAAGTTGGCCCCAGCGGCTCCGATGTCATCCAACCAGAACGTCCAGATAGGAAATATCCCTCCCGTAATTACGCACAGGTATCGAGCAACCGTTCCGTTTATCTCTCGAGACCTATTACCGTATCCGGATGTCTCGACCGTCTGAATGAATCGCAGAGATCCTGAATTACATCACGTCGTGTCAATCGCAAGACACCAACTGGCGTGGCGTTTTTCGGGCCAGATAAACTCACCTTATACCGTCGAGTTTACACTGGCAAAGATATTCGAGAGACATCAATTCCTCTGCCCCATCTCGGAGTGCCGCTGAGACATTAACGACCGCGAGCCGTTAGGACCCTCTAGACCCGAGGGAGGAGACGGAGAGAGCAAAACGCGCAACAAGGACAGGCCCTTGTCGTTGCAGAAGGACGCTTTGCTCCAAAAGTCAAGCCAAGCAGCAAACACAAGCCACGCCCACTCCATCATAAGCTCCACCGCCTCCATCTCCACCTGCAACTGCAAGAGAGGGCACATCCTTGTCTCACGCTAAACTAGAGTGCTAGGTTAGGATCCCCAGTCAGTTCTACAGTAAAAGGTACGTACTCATCCGCCCCCGGTCTCCTCCACGCGACGGTGTTGGCCGTGCTATGTTCCCAAGATCTATCCGTACTCCCTCCTTAAGTCTGTTCGCTTTGGTTTAAACTCTGCCATGGCCCGCCCTTGACTCTCGCTCGTCTAACTTTCCGTTCAACTACAGTCGTAGTACCCCGAATTCAATCACCATCTCACGAATAACTATCCGCCACCTCTGCATTTATCTGTCCACATAGTCCCCGGACTTCTACAACCTAGCAGCTCTATTTGCATCCATCTCGAACACTCGTCCGTTACGACACAGACTGCTGTGAGCCACAAACTAAGCTTAAGTATACACACATTACGCTGCCTTCGAAATTCAGCTTTACCAACATACAACATGGCTGCCGATCTCATTATGCCTACTCTTCCGGGTGACCAGCACTCGCGTCATTTCTTTCCTCAGCAGCAGCAGCAGCGCCCTACACATCAACGGAATCACTCATATCAGATCTCAGTTGGCCCTCAGATCTCTCCCATCAACACCCAGTTCAGCAGCCCCGACTCTGCTTCGTCGAATCCTACTTCTCCCAGATCCCATCATGCACGACAGACTCGCCCTATGTACATGCCTGCAGCACTGCGTCCCAACTTGTTCCCTTCAAAGACCAGCAAGATGCCCATTGATGATGGTGCATCTACCTCCAGCACAGAGTCTGAGAATACCCTGCGACGCACCAATAGCAGCCTCATGAACATCCCTGGCATGTCTGTCTTTGGCAACAAACTGGCGCGTGTTTCTACTGGCGACAGCTCCCAAAGCAGCATCGACGGCGACTTCGATCCCGAGATGTTTCCCGAGGTCAAGTCACAGCCCACGCGCAAGCATTGGAAGGTACGTAAAACCAACAAGCTAGTGTTATTATCTCCTTCGTACAACACCTACAGGCGCTTTTGTCTCAGGTGTATCCAACGTTCCCGTTTTGTACAACACGAATCCCTTGCCTGTCTCACGCCGAGTCACCTACCCGTTTCTTTTCTGTCGCCTACAGTTGACTAACATGATACTTTTGCAGCCTGATTCCGAATCTACTGTCTGTGACGACCCGACTTGCAAGCGCACTTTCAGCTACTTCACTCGCCGCCACCACTGTCGAAAGTGTGGCCACATCTTTTGCGACTCTCATTCCACCTTTGCTGCTCCTCTTGACCATGATGCCAAGTTCAACCCGCGTGCACCTCTTTCCCGAACTTGTCGCCATTGCTGCGAAGAGTTCAAGAGCTGGTACACTCGTAACAACAGCCGTGCTTCGAGCGCTGCATCTTCCGACGCTCCCAACCCTACCTCGACTCCTATCGCTGCCGGCTTCGGAGATGCGTCTGACTTGCCTCGTGGCCCTGAACTTGCTGCCAGTGTACCTAGAGACTGGAACTGGAGCACCTTCTAAGCGAACACGAGATTGTCAGCTGCCACAACCTTGTATCTGAAGGCGGTTCACGGCAGCGTGCGGATTAATCCCCGATCTCGATAGATCGGGTGAGTTTCCCTGCATAAAGTTGATACCGTTCTCAGTCACACGAACATACCACCACCTACATCCTACGTTCGTTACCACCACTGCCTGAGTGGTACTATGAGATACCCGATCTGCCCGGTTCACGAAGCCACGGCAGTATCACAATAGACCGACAAATATCACCCGACAAGTGACTCGATTCCTTGCCCAATCCCACCAATCACGCCATTCCTCGACCATCCCCTACTACCATTACCGCCTCTGTCCATATTGGCCAATTAGTTTGTTAATTGGACCTCGCACTTCGCGTTTGCTTTTTACTCGGTTGCTATCATTCAAAGCGAGGCGTTCTGGAAAGCATTGTCAATTTGACTTGCTGCAACTCGACTATTTTTCTGGTAACATTGTCTTGACAACCACATCATGACAAGGCACATAGAGGATCTCCATTTGGTCTATATCATTTAATGTTTTGCTTCTTCTCGGAAGGCGTATTAAGAGCTATCACAGCCTGGCACACTCATAGATGGTTTAAGGAACTTGCATTGCCATACGTGGCGCGGAAAGGAAATTTATGATGTTATGAAATTAGGTAGTCATCTGGCCAACTTGACTGGTCGTGCCTACCGGCTACCAGACTCTTATGGATCGTTGCTGCTATTAGATTACATACTACAGTGTTTTCACTTCATTTTCTGAATCGTCCCCTGGGTGAATGAAAAGTACCATGTCAGCCATTATAATTAGCATGCTGCTCTGGACAGACACGAGTTTGTCTGTCAGTTGAATGGGTAGTAACATCACACATTCTTTCCCTGAACCGGGAAGCGTTGCATCAACGGAGATGAATCAATACACTGTGCACATGTTCTCTATGTGTATTACTTGTGTTTGGCAACTACTAACGACTTCAGCTGACAAACTGGCTGTTACGGTGTATTGAAAAGACCAATATATCATGCCACAGAAGAAGAGCGGACCATTTGAAAGACTCCGCGTGCCTCGGGACTGTTGGTCTACATATCTTTTTAAAGCAACATCCTGCTTGATGTCATCGTCCCCGGGGGAAGAAGACACCATGTTTACTGAGGCTTGGTCATAGAGCGGTGCAGAGGCAAGCGTATTTGAACCTTCTGACCATACTACTCTGCACTCGCAGACATCAGTTAATGGACATTCACTAACACAAATCCCAATAACAACGTCGATGTACAGAGTACCTGTCTTCTTTTTATTCTCTTTCGCAAAATATGGTATCGCTATAGGTCTAATTCTTTTACACGGAACTCGATCGAACAAAACCGAGACCTAAAACGCTTTTTGTGTTTCTTTTTTAAGACGTCATCATAGTAACTCCGCTGTGAAAGTGACGGCTGATGTCTTCCTCAGGCTGTTGCTGATTGTCTTCATTTTTATTTCATCTTCACCCAAAGTTTTCCTTCTTAGGCCTTTCGTCGCGACTTGCCGTTGGCCTTCTTTGGTGTAGAAGCTCGCGAAGCCTCGTCAGCTGAAGAACCGTTGGCCGTGTTCGCACCATCATAGATTTCCTTCTCAATGCCCTTGGCAGCATCCCAACCAGCCTTCTCTGCAAGAGCAATGTTGGCGTTGACATCATGGGACTTCTTGCTGGCGGCGTTGCTTCGCTTAACGTAGCTTGCGATAAAGAAGCTGACGAACAGGTAAGTCAGAGGAGCGAGGTACAGGACGTTGAGCCAAATAGCGAAAGTTTCGCCTGTGGTCATGATGCAGGGTTGAGTAACGTATTGCGTCTCGGCAGCGAAAGCCTCAGAAGTGACAGCCTGAGATGCAACAGGGGCAGCACCAGGGGCAGCGGCGCCCTCAGCAGCACCCCAGATGAACTTCTTGATCGACTCAACGGCGCCGTCAACGGCGGTCTCTTGGCTTGCATCAGGAGCAGCTGTGGTGGCATACGCTGGAGCGGCAAGCTTCTGGATAATGGCAACAGGAACCTTGTAAGAAATAAAAGAGTAGGCAATTGTGTTGCTTGCGCCAACAATGAACTGGGTGATTTGCATGGTGGTGAGGGATCGCTTGACAGGGGTAGGAACCCGGATCGAGAAAGCAGTGAGTGTGTAGTAGAAGTACTGAGAATGAATTAGTCAGTTGTCCGTATGAATATTTTAGATTCTTGACTTACCATCAAGGAGTGGATGAAGGAGTTGATAAGGACAAACTGCCAGATGGGAGCCGACATATAGCGCATGCCAGCCCACATGCAGAGCATGGCTCCGGCGTGGTGGTAGGTCTGAAGAGTAGAGCTGAGCTTGCCCTTAGCGAGGATGATGAAAGTGTCAAGAACCTCGTAGAACTTGCTGAGATAGAAGATCCAACCATAGAAAGCCAAGCCCTCGTTCCACATACGACCACCGACAGTTCCACTGGGAAGGCCATTGACAATAGCCGCATGCTCGGTAGCAGAAACGAATGAACTCGAGGTCTCGTTGTAGTAGACTGAGTTACCAAGACCAGAAGCACCATGCAGACGACAGAAGCTATCAGCGGTACCAGCAAGACCCTGAGGACCTGTGGGGTTTTGAATGCTTCTCCTCATGCCGCTCAGCATGCCCCAGAAAGTCCAAGCAGAGTAGACACAGAGGAAGACGTTGTGAAGAACGACAAATGCGAAGAACGGCCGGGTCTTGCTGATAGCCCATGGCTTCTTGCCGTTGGACTTGTTGTAGATGTTGAGGCTCTTGACAGTGACGGCATAGAGGATAGCGATGGTCAACGGAACCTTGGCGTCGAGAGCAGCAGTGAACCAGTGCTCGGGAATGTTGAAGGGGCGCATGATTGAAGTTGGTACATCGACAGGCGCAATGGGAGCAGGCGCATTGGTGGGAGGGAAGCTGAAAAGGCTCGAGTCGGGCATGGAGCCCAGTAACTTGAAATGCTCAGCCATGATAGCGAGATTAATGATTGGTCCCGAATTAGGAGGAGGAAAGCTCAGTTGATCAGTTTGCTGGACTTCTCTCGTCGTCTGTTGAACAACAATATCGGCCGGATGTGAATCAGTGCAAGTGACGAAGCGACGAAACGAAGCTAGGGTATAATGGAAGAGCAATCGAAAACGAAAGGACAAGCAAAGGTAAATAGATAGATCAGGACCGAAGCAAGGTGTAGAAGATGGGACACCTGGATCTGAGAGAGTCAAGAGGTTCGATTCTAAATATTGCGTAAAGATGCGGGAGATGTTGGCTTTAACTTCTTTTTTCCCTCTATGAGAGTCCGCCCCCCGGCTCAAACTGGAGCAACTCGGAGGTGTCTCGACTTGTACAGTCAAGCTAAGTGGAAAGTATAGGTACCTTTTGATGATCAAATCGAGGACCCGGCTGGGGATGGACCCATGGATGAGACCCGTCCCGAGCTTTTGTTCTAGAGGCAGGTATCATCAAGGACCCTCATGTTACAGTTGGGGAAAGAATATTGGGAAACTGGCACCTGTTTGCCAAGTGTGGTACCCGTTGCCGCCTCAAAGAGAAAGAGAGACAAAAGAGACTGAGACTGAGACTGTGCGCTTGTGCGTTGTGCCGGCCTATCATTTACCTCTTTGACTTGGCATGTGCCTCTAGCTTTAATGTTGTTGCAAGGGTTTCAAAATAAGGGTCTCTCAAGAATCAATGTTTTCTCTATATGTGTCGAGTCATCATGAATACTAATTCAATATGATTATACCTGGTGATGTATTTTTTTCTTGATATAAAGTGTTCAATTGATAGTAATAGAAATGCTCCACATGTTTTACTCGTTGATTCTTGGCATGTCAATGCCAACAAGTGGTCATCATGATTGCGAGCCGCGTGCCTTTGACGTTGAAGCCTCAAAATGTGTGACCGAAAAAAAATGTCCCGAATATCATGAGTGGATGTGGCAATGTGGGGCCCGAACCGAGGCAGAGCATGGAAGGTACCTAACATCCGTAGGGGCTCAATCTACAGTGTTCTATGGCTCGTACGGATAAGGCATAATTATCAATTCATCGTTTTCAGGTGGCTGTTGTAGCGAAAAAGAGCCCCTTTACTCTCACTATCACCTGTTATTGGTTTATTTACAACATCTCCTGCCATTGCAAAGTTCCGTCGGTTGTCCTGAACTGCCTATTTCTGATGCTCTGCAAGGGTTTCCGTGGATCTGTGGTCGACGTCGACACCAGCTCCGACCGATGGAACTGGGGGCGGTTCTAGACTAAGTTAAAAACTGCCAGGGGTTAAAACATCTTGTCGAAGCAAAGCAGCCCAAATCAGTACTTTCTGATGTTAGCGCCTACACTACCCGCACTATGTTTTCGCTATCTAATACTTCGTATTTGAGCATGCGGGGGACTACTCCAAATCTCAAAACAAAGTGCGGCTGTTTGTCTTTTCGAAGATGGTTTTTTTTGTTGGGGATGCGCTAACGCAATGCCCGGCCATGTGGAGCCCCGTTAGGTGACTACAAGTCGAGAGTTTCGGTATCCTATTCGATCTTTTATTAGTGAAGCCGTGTAAGTCATTGTGTCGTGTGAGCATACAGAGAACCGTTGAAGTAGGTACTCAGGCATGAATACAGCAATTATTACTCCACTAGATAAGGATTGGGTTTTGAACATAGACGGTTAACTAGAATCCGCTACAAGATAAATGTTGAGCTTTATTTGCCTGTACATGTTCATCATACTGGATCCCAATTGATGTCATGAGTGAATCACCTCGCTTGACGTGAACTCGCTTCAGGGATCCTATCAACCACAAAAGTCGATTCACTACCACTCCAACGTATCAAACTGCACGGGCTCAAAGAAAGCAAGAAAATCAAATGTGAGAAGGAAAAAAAGTCCCCTTCTCTCCACTGTCATGCCGCGGTAGACCGAAAACCCGAAGGCAAAACCCCAGAATCCTCAACAAATCTACAATATCGCAACCAAGTCGTCAAACTCCCTGTCTTTCGCCTCTTGGCCCGCGCATCTTTACCCTCTTCCCGGCGCCTCCTCCGTTGTTCGACGTCTTCTCCAACACGCATCCACACCAAATTGTCCTTGTACTTGCCCTTCGTGTCTCGCACTCTGCTCTCATCTCTTTTGTACCCGGTGGAAACATTGACCTCATCACAATACCCGGCCTCCACTCGCTCGATCCGGAGGAGCAGACGTCGCCGATAAGCCAACAAGCCGTTCTTTTCCAATTGAGTCAAAAGGAGAGCCGTCGACCTGTTGTTCAAATTCATACATTCAAATCCCACCGGCATACTCAACAGACATACGCTACTACTAATTCCAATGGCTGAAGAAACGCGTGTGCCCTCCCATCTACATACTTGCTGGATATGGCAAAACCCGGATCATATTTCGGCTACTGTGGATCTCTTTTCCGTCACTCGGCCGGATGTGGAGATCTCCTCCCCTGCTCTATCGGCCTGTCATGTCTGTTCTTGAGGTAACAGAACACAAGACACATGAATCATGGTCATACCAGATACAGTCTCACTTTTAACAAGCAGATTGCCCTTCACGACGTCGCAGTACAAATAGAAAAAGGCACAAGAACTTTATGTAAAACGTGGTAAATTCGTATCTGATTGTAGCTAATAACCATCCTGACAATCATGCAATGCCATCATCGCTCGTGTACTCCAAAATTACAATCTTGGCAATCTCCCATGTAGCGTACACTCACTCACACATTAAGAAACAGAGGGTGATCCCAGCTTAGAACCACTCACCGCTGAGCCAGCGGTTGAAGAAGTCAGAAGAAGCCTCGGGCTGGTCCATGGGAACCATGTGGCCAGCACCGTAGATCTGCATGAAGGTGAAGTTGCCGCTGGACTTGACCTTTCCGTACTCCTTACCGGCGTGCTTAAGAGGCTTGAGGTCGGCGTGGCTGAAATCCTTCTGGCCAGACCACTGAAGCTTATCAGTCCAGGCCTGGTTTCCAAGCCAGTTGCAGATAAAGTCAGCATCACCAGCGTAGATGAGAACAGGGATCTTGTCCAGGACATTAGGGACGAGCTGGTGGTAGGGCTGCATCCAGTCACCAGCGAAGAGGAAGTTGCGGTTGATGTCCATGTTGCAGCTGTCGTAGCTGCTGACCTCGGCACCGAGTGCCTCCTTGACCTCCTCACGGTTCAGGTAATCGGCGATGTAGCCGAGGCCGGGGTAGCAGAGGTTGGAGCTATCTTCACACTTGCCCCGGATATCGTAAACGTTCTGGCCAGTGCGCTGGTAAGGACCCATCATAGCGTTGTTGCAGTAGATGCTGGCGGGAACACAAGACCAGGCACTGCCAGACTCGTAGCAGCCCTTGATCAAAGACTGGCATCGAGGAAGGGCATTGTCCATGGACTGACACTCGCTTTCGCTGAGCACGGAGGGGTAACCACCCTCACCGCAGGCCATGGGGCGGTAGTAGGCGTACTGGGTGTAGCCGTCGGTAAGACCGTTACCAATGAGAACACTCTTGAGGTTGATGTTGCGGTCATCATGAGAGAGGATCTCGTTGGCAAAGACAGGGATGTAGTGACCAGCGTAAGACTCTCCAGCAATGTGGAAGTCCTGCTTGGCGTACTCAGGGAACTGGTGGAAGAAGAGGGTGAGAAGGGCATAGATGTCCTTGCCGGCAGCGACAGTGTTGCTCACGGAGCCACCACTGTAGGAGTAGCCAACGTTGACAGGCTGGTCGAGGAAGATAACGGAAGCGTTGTTGTTCCATGACTCAGGGTTGTTGACAAGCTCAATCTTCTTGTTAATGGAAGCAGGTCCAAGCTCAAGGAAGAGACCGGTCAAGGAAGAGCAACCGGGGCCACCGTTGAGCCAGAGGACGACGGGGTCGTTCTTGGGGTCGTTGCGAGACTCGAAGAACCCTTTCGTTTGTTAGTTTAAATCGGAATTAACTTTGGTAACGGTTGAGCTTACAATAAAAGAGATGCTTGTCTTCCTCCTCATCGTCAAGGTAACCACTGTACTGCTTGACCTTGTCAACACCGAGCTTGGAAGGATCAACCTTCTTGGCGCGGAGGTTGTAGTTCTCGAGCTTGCCGCCGACCTCGCGATGCTTCTCGCCGTTCTTCTCAGTCCACAGGGACTGAACGTCGGCACCCTTGACGACGTGGTCCCAGTGGGAGTCGGGTCTGCGGTTGACCTTCTTGGGCTCAGTGAGGACCTGCTTCTTGAAAGCCTCGACAGCATCGGGGGCAAGAAGTGTGACTTCGTCCCAGACAGCCTTGGCCTCTGACGAGATCTCTCCGAAGAACTTCTCGAGGGGCTTGGTCCACGCGTTCACGTCAAGGTCGATAAGAGGCTTTGAGTCGCCGCCAAGGATCTGCTGCTCCAGGCCCATGGCCGAAGAGGCAGCGCCCAGCACGAGGGCAGAAGTTGACAAACGCATTGTGTGCTGTTTGTACGAGCTTCAGTGATGCTAATACTGAAGATATTGATAACAAGTGGGAGATGTTGAGATGTTATCAACAAGAAGAGTGGTGGATGTTGATGGAAGAGAGAAGGAAGTAAACGCGCAAGAGAGGTGAGCGACGTAATTATGGCTGGGAAGCTTCCCCCAGTCCGTCCCCAGTTGTGTCTGAGACTCGGGCCAGAGCCAACCTAGCAACCTGCAGCTGACCACACCCCGCGTAGCGGCTATGCTTCCTAGCGGCAGGGGCGATTCAGGCAGTTGCTAGGGAGCTCTACTATCTGACCGCCATCAGATTTACGTGAGTATCTGTTAGTGCAGTGTTGCGTGTCACTCTATGCCAGGTACAGGCCCAGAGCCAAGCTAAGCTAGGAAGGAAGGCGGCGAGCCAGCAACTCAAATATCCACTTGCGAAAACGTGACTCGTTGACGCTATCTCACCTTGATGAGTCGTCGATAAGAGGCGTTCACGGGTGTTGTTGTCCGCGGTTTGAGGCTGCCTCGTGATGACCCATGCTTCATTGACTCAGGGAGGCAGTACTATGGGTTCAATTGGCTATATGAGTGAGGCATAGGTACTTTTCGCCCTTGAAAGGATTATTCACACTGAAAGTACAGCATCCGGGGCATTAATCCGATATCCGTCGGTTGAGTACTAGTGACGTAGATGATACAGGGTCTCTTGTTACGGTACGCGTCTGATAATGCACGCACTAAAACACAGTTAGAAACCGACTGCGATCTCCCGCTGTTTGCAATTGCTTGTTCCGGGCTCAGCGTGTGTCTCGGACAAACTTGCCAAGTTCAACCGAGCTACCCGTATTGTTATGATCTCTGCATCTAACCGACGTCCAGGTACTAAGGCATGGAATACTTAGCTGTCAGGGCGGTTGATCTTGTGATCTTGTTCCCAGCAAAACAAACACAGGTAATCAGACATCAACAGCCCTGAGATAAACGGTGAAACACGAGTGAGGCGGTAAGTGGTCATCATAGACCAGGGAGTCAATTCGTTGCATGGTTGAGCAAGTTACCGATGCCAGGGGCTGATTCGTCTTCTTGAACCTTGAAGTCACTGTGCTGTACCTGCAGCGCCCATCTTCGTCGTGTCTACCCTGTGACAGCACAATCAACACAAACAAAGGAATTATATTTGTCTGGTTGCGTTGAGATTAACCCAGATATTGCAGTGGTACATCTCATCGTGGTGGATTTCATATTATCCTTAGTTCATGATATCCTGAACTCAGTACCAGGAGAATCCCTGCAATGGGGTGGCAGAAACTCAGAACTAACATAGTAAACTTAAGCAATAAACAAATAGATCCGCTAGGTGCTAGGACTATTTCTTCTCCTTACTTACCAGAGCCAAGTTTTCACTATATAAATAATTTGTCAGGCTTCGCCGTTTTACAACAAGTATTGTGCAATATTTCGATACGGATGGTTAATCACACTTACGCATTTACACTGTTAGAAAGTGGTACTACTGGTCAGCTCCAACTTGCATAGAATCAGGAATGTCTGGACAGGAGAATGGATCAAGGCGTTGAGAAAGACAGTACTAAAGGCAGTCTGTTCCTCGGCCATATATAACAATATGTATCGTACTGATGGGGTAATATTGTCAAGATCACTGTTGTCTCTTCTCCAATATGAATAGTGCATCTGCTTATGATAATTGATTTACAGACTCGATGAGTATTGGAAGCCCAGCACGGTTGCTGCCAACAAGGATCAGGCGAGAGTTCACTCTAAAGGTATACGGCATAGACTCATACGATGTAAAGTCGGACATGGTTCACTCTCATCAGGCATATCAACCGTACATGTGCTAATGCTTAGGTATGTCAGGATTAAAATGCAGCTTACGATAGAAAAATTCTAAAAACCAGAATAACCAAATCTAAAAAGAGTCATTGGCGTATTGTTACTACGCTTGGTTGGACCATGGTCCCATGCGATGTGTACTACTGGATGTGAGTATGCAACTGAAGTGACTCAAAACGTCCATGCGATGGATGAGTGTTTATGACGAGGGTTCCCATTGCGGGGCACCTATTACGCAGTAAGAAATCCAATCCTGGCTTATGGCGGGGTCAGGAAAAAAGTTCTGGTAAATCAAGCAGGCACTTTAATACTTTATCTACCGCATCCATCTCTTTTCCCCCTTCTCAGCAACTTTACGCAGCGTCCTCGTTTCGAAATTTCCCTTGACTCGATATATCTTACACAACACCCACCATGTCTCGA
The DNA here is from genome assembly GCA_013618295.1 of Fusarium armeniacum. Classification (NCBI taxonomy): domain Eukaryota; kingdom Fungi; phylum Ascomycota; class Sordariomycetes; order Hypocreales; family Nectriaceae; genus Fusarium; species Fusarium armeniacum. The sequence continues at coordinate 131,561 of JABFER010000044.1, forward strand.
CAGATTCAGCAACCATCTAATCAGATCAAGCTCACCAACGTTTCCCTTGTGCGACTCAAGAAGGGAAAGAAGCGCTTCGAGCTCGCCTGCTACAAGAACAAGGTCCTTGAATGGCGATCCGGCATTGAGACCGATCTCGACAATGTTCTCCAGATCCCAAACGTCTTCCTTAATGTCTCAAAAGGCCAGACAGCGCCTCGCGAGGACCTCGACAAGGCCTTCGGCAAGGGCAAGTCCACGGACGACATCATCCTCGAGATTCTGAAGAAGGGAGAGATGCAAGTCGGCGAGAAAGAGCGCGCTGCGCAGACAGAGCGTGTGCATAACGAGGTCGTCAGCATAGTCGCCAGTAAACTGGTCGACCCAAGGACCAAGCGCGTTTATACGTCTGGCATGATCGAGAAGGCTCTTGACATGCTCAGCTCCCAGGCTCACAGCGCTACACCCGACAAGAGTGCCGCAGGAAGCGCTACAGGAACACCTGCGACTGGAGAGGCCGGCGAGGCCAAGCCCCGACCCCAGCACAACTGGACTGGTGTCAGTACGACCAAGAGCGCAAAAAGTCAGGCGCTCGAAGCCATGAAGGCCCTCATCGCCCATCAACCTATCCCCGTTGCGAGGGCACGCATGAGACTCCGTATCGCTTGTTCCACCAACGTTCTCAAGCAAGCCATCAAAGCACCGAAGGGTGCGAACAAGGAAGAGGAAGGCGAGCAAAAGGCTGTTGGTACCGTCAAGGACAAGATTCTCAGCTACGTTGAACAGGTAGAGAGTCAGGACGTTGTTGGATCGGAGTGGGAAGTGGTAGGCTTTGTTGAACCTGGAGCTTTCAAGCCCTTGTCTGATTTCATTGGTAACGAGACCAAAGGACAGGGACGAGTGGAAGTTTTGGATATGGCTGTGACACACGAGGACTAATCACACAAAGACACATTCGAGTAGCTTAAAAAGAAATCATGATACCCTTGCATAGAATCATCATCATCAGGTATCTTTTCCATTGCCTTGGCGAAACACCATTCATTTTTTGACCTTTTTGTGGACTTCGTTTGACCAAGCTTCACAGTGGCTTTGCCATAAAGCATCTCCCCTTTTCCATAATGAAGATTTTACTTGAATGCTTTTGATTCGTGACTCTGATCTAGAGTACAGCCATAGCTGCTTATGCCGGAAAGCAAACCCCTCAGAATGCCCAGAAAGATGGAGAAACCAGCCGTCACGCCTGTCCACCCATAACCAACACCGATAAATAGTTTAACCACCCTTCTTCTTGGAGACACCGACGGTCCTGCCACGGCGACCGGTGGTCTTGGTGTGCTGACCACGGACACGGAGACCCCAGTAGTGTCGGAGACCACGGTGAGCGCGGATCTTCTTGAGGCGCTCAAGATCCTCACGGAGCTTGGAGTCGACACCGTTGGCGAGAATGTGGGAGTCCTTGCCATCGACGATATCGCGCTGTCGGTTGATGAACCATGTAGGGATCTTGTACTGGGTGGGGTTCTGGAGGATGGTGACGATTCGCTCGAGCTCTTCGGAGGTGAGCTCACCAGCGCTGTAATGTTGTTAGTATTTTGAGGATATCGTGTTTTGTGTGCTGGAAATCGTACCGCTTGTTCAGATCGACATCGGCCTTCTTGCAGACCAAGTTAGAGTATCGGCGACCGACACCCTTGATCTTGGTCAAGGCGTACATAACCTTCTGCTTTCCGTCAACATTGGTGTTGAGAAGACGGAGAATCTGCTCCTCGTTAGCACATGTTATTTTTGATGGTTGTCCGTCACAATCGATTTCGAAGCATCAGACGCCGGTCGGGTGGCGCGAGAGTGGTTTTCCGAGCGGCGTCGATGGTGCTGAATTCGATTCGAGATTGTGATGCTATTAAGGGATGACTTACGAACTGGAAGTTCGACTTCTCTCCCGAGACGAGCGACATGATGGGCAACTTTGGCGGTCCAGTTGCTCAGAGTCGGGTATTCAATGTTCGAGACAGTTAAAAAGAGTACGAGAATTTTGGAAAGCGCTGTGGGTGGGTGTTCTTAGGGTTAGGCAGGTACGGGGAAAAGTTCCTCCGGAAGTGGGGATATATGGAGATACCCACGGGCAGTCTTTTGAGAATACTAACCTAGGTAAGCCCAGGTGGTCAAGATACGAAACACCAATCAGTCTCCATATAGGCTTTGCGGCCTTTCATGGGACATGTGCTGATGGTCTTGCTGAGGCTGCGTATCAATTTGTCTTTACCCATTGATCTACTTTTCGACAGCCCCTCCGCGTTATCTAAGGATTGCGTTGCATTCAATCTCAGAAAATTTACAACTAACAGCTTTTGCTCTACTATAGTTATTCCCCACACATCACAAGGATAATACTTCAAGAAGACCACGGAGCAATTATCTAACCATAATACATAATTCTGTCTTTATGTAATTGAAAGTACACCCGAGCTTGCAAGCGCAAAGGTTTTCAACATCGATTCCGTTCGAAAGAAGTCCCCTGGATGAGACGAGAACCAACCTGGAGCAGATCGAACAACTGATGATGCCCGTTTCATCCGGTAAGGGCAAAGGTGACAACAACAGAACTCATCCACTTCTAATGGGTAGTTTGGTGAGGTTTTGTCATCAATTTAGTGTTCCAAACCAGTAGAGGTCTATCACCGCTTGATGACTTTAGTGAATCCAGGCTACCCTCAAGGAACCTAAGAGCTCCCAACAATCTTGGAATAATGAAGATTGAAATGGTTTGCTTATGTAGCTAAGACCAGGTGAAGAGTATTCGTAACGGGCAACATAAGGCCAGAAGAATGGAACAGAGCAGCCAGGACTGTGGTTTTGGTAGCCAATGAAGGTATGTCATAATTCACGTAGTATTCTATCTAGAGGTGTAATCAAGTCTCTTGCTTTGTGTAGGTCAAAATTCCATATGTAATCACTCAACAGTGTTCGTCTATGAAAGAAACACAAATGGAAGCTCACACAACAACAATAAAAATTTACTACTACTTTCAATTCCTACTTCGGAAAAGCTTCCGGCCAAGTTTCTCAATCCCCCATGCATGGTTTGTTTCCAGAAGCGCGCCATCGTTCTTGAGAATGGTTTTGATTTCGACTACATATAGTTTTTCGTCGCGAATATTGACATAGGCCTTGTTATGATACCGGCTCATGATTTCGGTGGCAATTCAGGAAATCCTATATTCAGTTGCAGTGTAGAATAGAGATGCGGCGTTCTCAATATTGAGGTGAAGGTTAGAGGACAGCTTTAGAGAGTGGTGAAAACAGGCGAAGATGCCTTGGAGTTTGGACTTCTCCTTGGAGCAGCATCGAGTCATATTGCTTAAGCTGTGACCCTGAGATGTTTGATATGCCATCAGTAACAACGGTACAACTTACTTGCGTGCCTGGGCTGGGTTTAGCGGGGATAGAAGCCAAAGAACGAAACCGTTGAGGCGAACTTGAAAGGGCTGGGCATTGTCGAGAACATATTATGTATTAAGGCGAAGAAATTGATGCAAATTTGCTATGATCTGGCAGCAGTTCATGTTGTGTGCCCTGAGTGTGGTAAATATGATTATGGTTAGAGCGGATGGTCGATGTGAGAGTTGAGACTGAATAGCAGAGTTGCTGATAGAAGCTATGGGACATGAGACTTTGGTCTTTCTGCTGCTCTCATATGTCACTTTGTGGGATCAAAATCTGTGAGACAGATACTGAGAGATGTTGATCTTGCAGATTGATCAAGAATGTCTGTACAAAGCTGGCGTCTTGTAGGTTTCGAAGATTGATGACAGTCTGTTATAAGACTGCGATGAGCCAGTCGAGATTGTAACAGAATCTGCTTTGTATAGAGACAGCAGTAGCTTGAGAAGCCAGGGCTGTCTGAGTTATGTGTGGTGACTTATTCCATGTTAATGTCTGACCTTTACGTTCCAGGATTCGTTAATTGACTTGGAGAGTAACGGGGCTCGCCCGCCTTGGACTGATACTAGGCACTTTGACTTACAAGTTTCTTTTCCTCCTCCTCCCTCTCTCCCCTCTTGTCTCCCTTCCTTACGCTATGGATTGTTCTATGAATGGACAGTAGGATTGACATGTGCTATCAAAAATAAGCCATCAGTCGAGGATTTGTATTGGTTCATGGGCGTCTCCAAGGCCTGCTCGTTATGCTGTGATCATCAAACCACTCTTCTGGATCATGTTCATCATAAAATATATAAATCTCCATAAGATGACGCCAGGGTGATCTGGCGGCGACGCATTTTGAAGCTCTTCCTGTTGTGGGGGGGACTTGGACGGAGATGTTAGGAATAACGACGGCGGATATATGTACTGGGATATTCGCACCCCTCGGTGGCTGCCTCATCAGGTAAGGGTAGAGTCGCCTGAGAGCAACGGTTTGCGGAACAGTGGGATCCTGATTTTTGTCGGGCTCAGTAGCCAGCGCCACAGTTAAGTAGTCCCTTAGGTATCGTACGTGTTGCGTCTTCGGTGCAGGTAGGCTATCATGTGTTGGATAGGTACTACGTACTACCTAATTAAAAAGGCAGGAGAAGCAGAGATGCGAGAAATTGCGCCGTGTGCCCGCCCCTTCTGCAGAGGACAATGAGACCTATAATCTACGATCCAGATTTTCATCAAGGTGTTGGTAAACCCATCATTCCTGAGTTTAAGACGCTCCTCATACAAGTGAGTTGAAATGAATGATGCTTGTATCTTGGTTTGATGTCATGGGTTGCCGAAGCTGGCCCTACATGAGGGTCACAGCTAGAGATTCTTGAAAAGAGCGCTGGGTAAGAATACTATAGCACGTATGGAAACAATGATAGAAGTCGTCTTATTTATCTGTGAATCATTAGCTGCGTACTTATCCCCCTCTCACACTCACTTCCTCTTACTAACAAAGGTTGGCTTTACCTCTGTGCGGTCTTGTAATCTCGCTTGGTCGCACGAAAACCTGCCGCTGTTGAAAGATCCAATGCCTCCGTTCTTTTTCCGATTCCACGTCTTTTCCGTCAAGAGTAGTTTGCGGCTAGCATGACGGAGAGAGGCACGATCGTAGGGAACGAATGACTAAGAGACACGGGGTCGACAGGGTGATACAACAGAAGTTCCCATACCCAGTATATTAGATGCCGAAGTCTCGGAGAAGTAAGCAAGATGAAGGTCTCTCGCTGTGGGGACATCACCCGGATGTACAAGGGGTCGGGTAATTCGATAGACTGCGTCGACGAGGTAGTCATGTAGACACCTGGTACACCAATCCCAATATATACGATGATGAGCCCAGAAGCAGCTCTGTGAATTTCGAATAAAGGACTGATAACACGATAATGTGTGCATCCGATAACATATGTCGTAGCATTTTCCGGCAGTAAAGGATCAAGGCATGGCAGACCCAACATGTGCTGGTACTACTAAAAAGAGTGTCACAAATGTTCAGTCATGTATATGCGCTCCTTATCGACATGAGTTTTGTCCTGGTTACGGTACAGTTCTTGTTTCTTTTGTCATCTGTTCTATTCGAGCAGAACTACTTCGATGTGTTGCTGCTTGATTCAAGCCCTGTGTCGGAGGTCTAGTAGTTGATCCGATTACCCTCTGCGTGAAGTTAGTATCGCTGAGCATATCAATTCTCTTCTCTACGATCTCATGAACCTCGGAGAGCTTGTGAATGGTCTTGTGCTTGTTCTGTATAGCTATGGGGCGGCTTATGGTGTTTGATCCTGGTCTTGGTTCTCAGGTCCAACTTCTTGTAAATCGACATATAAGCGGATAGCTCTTTAGTTTCCCTACAGGTGTCCTTGTTTAGGCGCACCGTGGTGGCGGCGATGGCCTTTATGTCTTTTCATATAGGCATGTGTGGTATGGTAACAGGCACCGAATCGTGAACTTGAGTCTGGGATAAGTCGTCAACTTGTTCTCATCTCTAAACTGTGCACATATATACATTCGCATTGATGCTTCCATCTCATAGGCGTATGTATTGAGAACTAAGTGCCGCGCTATACACCTTTTCGCCTTCATCCGAGTGACGAAGGTCTTTGTCTTGGGATATTGACAGCACATTTGAAAGCAAGGCAGATAGCGATGCATCTTGGGGCAATAGTATCACTAATGATAGGTTCTTGAATACTAAAGTTGGTGATATCAAGTTTCAGCTTGCGGTAAGAGTATAGAACCGGATAAGAAGTCCAGTTTGGTGCCGCGGCCAGGAATGAATGATGTTTTCCCTATTGCCAGGGTTGCAGGTGCCGTCGTGGACGTGTCAGAAAGATTAGTCACCTAAAGCATAAGAGACGAAATCAGCAAGTCAGTTTATGCTGTTTAGACCATGCTATTAGGTCATTTATGTTTGCACATACCCTAAATAACATGTAGGCTAAAGTGTTACTTCTGCCTCCAGGATTTGTGTTGATGCTATCGCCAGGAGTTGTGATAGTTTTTATGTCGCCGCCAGGGGCGGTGTTGTTGTTGGTGCCGTCGCTGGGAGTTGTTATGGTGTTGGTGCCGCCGCTAGGGGTCGTGTTGGTGCTGCCACGATGTAGTGGTGTCGCCGCCAAGGTCGGTGGTGTTGCCGCCAGGGCCCAGACGGCGGAGGACCGCCTGGGCCCGCCGAATGGCCTTCTTGGCCTGCCTCCTCGACTAGATCTTATTAGACTGATGGCATATATATAAAGACTTTTGTTTTGACTTACAGGAGGACCGCGGCGAGGCCGCCCACCGCCATTGTGGTTGTTCACCACACCGCCCGCACCAACGTTATATGTGTCATTTACCATCTATATATAATGTTAGTCTGTGATTCACTGTATGGAGTCTTACAGAAAGAAGGAAGATAATAGGATATAGATTATAGATTTGCATAAAACTACAGCACAATCTGCCAATGGGAGTAATGTGTTATTCTTGCAGATAGAAGATAAACGATGCTGCATAGAGAAAGCTGAAGTCCCCCGAGCCCAAGACACTTGAAAGGGGGCAAGATTGTAGTCAGAGACAACCATAGGACTGCATCACAAGCTGCACTACAGCTCGCAGTCCATAGTCCCATGTCTTCGGTAACGCACTTGCAGTCAAGAAAGACTCAAACGACAATGAAGGTAACAGTGACCATATGCGCTGGCAAATAGAGCAGACGTGCGATATCAGGTCTCGACACACAAAGTGCTTGCGGGTATAGCGAGAGGCACGCGCGAGTAAGATAGTATGAAAGTTAGAGACTTACAGTTTCGTATTGAGAGGGGGTCGAAGGAGAAGAAGTGCCCGGGATCACGGCTGTTGCCTGCTTGCCTCATGGCGCATCACAGAAGTAATACCTGCGAGGACTCTGCTGGCTTAGTATCTGAATGATAATAATAGAAAAGTAAAGGATGAGAGAGGAGGTTTCCGGACTACTAACCTAGGTACCTCGGACTGAAAAAGAGCTGGTCGGTTTGTTTGCCCCGAGTTGGGAAGTAGCTGGTGCTAGTCGCCGCAACTGCCTCGAGTTGGGAAAGAGCTGGAAGTTGGGAAAGAAGAGCTGGGGCAGACAGACCAATCAAAATTTCTTTTCCACCAGATTCATTGAACACCAGAACAGAATCGAATTGCTTACTATAACGCTTCTACTTAATTTTTTACTGTTTTTAAGATGAATCTTTCTACACTTCGAGGTTTTGGGGACGAAGACCGAAGGTGGTGATGCCTTCAGGATACCTTCGCTAAGAAGCAGGCGGACGGTAGCTTCTTCTCTCCTGTGGGGAGAATGCTGCCTCCCCAATTTTCTCATTGAAAGAAATTTCTTTTCTGGGACTAAGTCACTATGTCAATGAGAGCGCATTGGGTCTCTGTCTAGGGGCATAGGATAAAGCAAAAAGAAAATTGTCTTCTTCCCTTGTTGTTCCACCGTGATTTTATACCTGTCGTTCAGTTCGAACCCGGTAGCAGAGAAGATGACCTCTAAGATTTAGAGTATAAAAATAAACGGGCTAAGCGGATAGCCTAAAGGCCATAAACTGGCCCGTCTATTTTGTCACCTACACTTCGAGCGGTCAATTTTCCCGATACCTTGAGACTGCAACTGCGGACATACGTTAGTCCGTATATCACGTGCTTATATGTCCTGTTTGCTAGGTATCTAAATTTTTTGCTAAAGGTAACTTGGTTTGGGATTGTTTGTTTCCCTGAAGCAATCGGAATTCAATGCCATGGAATAATGGCATATTGAGGAATTCTTTGACTCTGAATTGGGTTCAATACAAGGCGTTTAAGCTATCGAGTACCTCCGAGGTAGGTTTTTACACATTATGTGTTTTTTGCTATGTCACAAAACTCAATCGTCTTTTTCCATTGCTCGGTCAGCCCAGTTCAACGGCTGATCTTGAGCCGGATGCCTTTACTTCGGTTCAGGTACAAGACAAGACCAATTTAGCAACGCTTTTTGAGTACGGAATCTTTTGTGTTTTCACTAAATGGAGTCTTCCGTAATTTATCAGTTGTTACATCTCTACATCATCCTGACCTGTTTTCTGCAATAATATCTATGCTTCATCATTACCCCCAGGCTACCAAATAATGTCCGTGGGGACATCCTCAGTGTTCCGATTCCGTGTGCCCCAAACTCCGATCGAAATTGAAAAGCATTCATTATACCTCGCTAGCATGTAAGATAACCATCGGCGTGCCCCTCTTGCAACCGATGTTATGATGAGCTAGAAATCGTCAAGAGGATCGTAACCCTTCTGATGTCAGCGTCACTAGAAGAATCTCTCTTTTTGGTAGACACACCTTGTCTTTTTTGAGTTGGTGAGCCAATAGCTCTGAGAGATTGGCCCTGTCCGTTTCTACCGTCAAGTTCGTGCTCTTCGATTGAACGTGGACAACAGCCACCTCTTTGAGGCCTCGTATGGTCAAAAGCTCATCCAGTCCAAGAATGTCTGTTATTCTGACATGGCGGTATGTGAGGGGGAAGAACGTCTTCATCAAGTCGGTTCGTGGGCTGAGGTACGCAAGGGTAGATTTGGAAATGCTGATTGTCAGGGCCTCGAGCCTGTCGCATTCGGCCAGTTTCTTGAAAGTCATCGCTGACGTTGGTCCACACCAGTGAACTTTGATGTCGCGGACATTCTGTACGAGCAGTGGGTTGTTGTCGAGGTGGTGCAATAGCTCGCAGCAGCAACGGAAACGAACAGTCTTCTTACGAAAGAAGATGCGGAAGAATTCTTGGTTGAGTGCGGGACCGAGTACAGATGGCAGTGCCTTCATTTGAGGAGACTGGAAGCCTTCGTATTCGCGTTCGATCTTTGGGCAATTGCAGCTCACTTTTCGAGCACCAGGTTTAATGGCCTTCCCTTTGTAAACGGTGTCTACCATCAAATCGACGATGTACTCGCGGATCTCGGCAGGCAGTCTCATGAAAGGGAAGCTGTCGATAGGCGGCGGACGGTCTATCATGAAAGTCATTCGCTGTTTTTGTCTTTCTTTGACGAAGTGTCTTTGGCCTTGTTCTCACTTACCGGCAATCTCAAGGATTTCAGTACACATCTCTATGATGTCGACGCATGTCTTGGATTCTTGAGGGTCTTTGTTGATCATACGAGCACACTTGGCTATCGTCGCGGCGACAGATTCCCGTCGTTTAGGGCTCAGTCGGACCATACTTCCCAGCTCTCTGGCGTCGATAACCCCTGCGTGGAAACTCTCCAGGCCTTGAAGGAGGACCTGTATGTTTTTGGTCAAGCCATACCGGGTGTGGACTGCCTTCGACTTAAGGGAGTACCAAGACTTGCTCGACATAATAGCAGCGGCGCGAGAGCCTTGCGCTGGCGATATATACGACAGCGTTGTTGATACAGCAGAGATGATTTGTGTGGGCGCACTAGTATCGGCGAAGGAGGAAGGGTTGAGCAAAGTCCAAGCAGAAATGACTTCAAGTGAAGAAGCTTCAGCACCTCAGGCGATAAATTAACATTTGTCGGCGACGGGACGAAATGGGGTTAATCACGGCCTCGTTGTGATGTTTACAGCAGGCGCCCGTGGCAACGTCGAATCGTTCCTTCCCGTCCAAGTGACGCGAGGAGCTAGCTTACCGTCCCGAGTGAATGGCAGGCAGCAAACTGTGGCACATCAGATCGTTGGGATTTATGAATGAAATGAACAACCTCCGCATGAATGAAAAATGTGTAATTCTAGGTATATGGATACTTCGATACTAGGAGCGGTGACTACTTCGGCAGTGCAAACGGCCGTCACTGACAGAGAGAGTGACGGCTGAGCACATGATATAACAATAATCACTTAGCAGATAACTCATATGGCTCTTCATAATACTTGGTCCACGATGTGATGCACGGAATTGATCTTCCGCCTCGGGCGTGTTAATTAGATCATTTCAATGAGATGGTATGTTAACAGCTTAAAGATGGTCAGCAAGAGCCCGACGTGTTATAAAGAATAGTTCTGCTTATACGCTCCATTATAATAACGATCAATTCTTTTTATTGATTTCCCAGTCGTGTGCTACCTCATAAACTCATAAACACTTCCGTCACATTTGTTGGTGGTTAGTTAGGTGTTATAACGTGCAGTCATCATGAGATGGGTACCCAGAACTACAAGGCAAATCTGAACTCCTCCGATAAAAGAGTGGGTAAGCACGAACGAAAACACCAACCTTTTCTCTTGACATTACTCATTTGTTACTCTTTCTGATCAGATAAGACATACTGGACAATATCACTTTGCTGAATGTGAGGTTGATTGTAAAACAAGTGTAGACTTTTATTGGTCTATCAGAACCGTAACGCCTATTTCTGGTCTATCTGCCCATCGCAGGACCATGATGATATGCAAAAACTCCAAATACCAAATCGCTAAATCCAATATGCTAATCATACCACGTATCGTGGCGTTTCGAATAACTTCATGCGGTTTTTCTATGGTGCCCGAGACACCGTCTTCGAAGACTAAGCCTCGATGATAGAAAGACAGCCAATGCGCACTGCTTTTGTTTTGGTTGTCTATTTTGTGTTGTTCCCCTTTGGAATAATTATGGGGAACCATGCAAGGTGAGGCGGTAATGTGGTGTTGTTCAGATCGGCAGCTGATGTCCCGCTTCTGGTAAGTAGGTGCTGATCTCGAGATGTCGCATCGCCCAGTTGGTGAAACGATGCTGACAGGATACGACCCAAAGGATGTAATTAGATAAACAGGATGCATCGCCCAATGCAAAGAGATTGTCCAGAAACCAACTTGGTGTGGTGGTTAACGCTGAATGTCGTTGGAGTTTTGGTGGCGGGCGACGTTAAAAATGGCGTTCTAGAACTCTTCCAGCTTTCGCCCCTGTCGACTGTCGGCGTGCCCGCATGCCCGCCCATCCATCATCATCGGCCTTGCCAATTCAGGAAATTGACTAGGATGATTTGATAGAGGAAGAAGAAGATGAAGTCTGGTCGTCGCTTTCGCTGTCGCCTTCCAGAGAGAAGTTAACAACGCTGGGAGCTCGTGTGCAACAAGGGCTGACGCCCAAGAAGCCATCTTCTTCAATCTGTTCAGGAGAAGAGGCACCAAAAGTGAAGCTGAAGTGAGATAGCATCTCTTGGTGTTGGAGATTTTGGGCTGTCAAGGGCTTCTCGCTGGGGTGAGTTATCTTCTTTCCCTTCTTGCTCTTGGTCTTGCGCTCCTTGGTAGCGTCTTTGTCCTTGGACCCCCACGTCCAAGTGCGGGACAGCTTGTTGACAAGAGATGACTTTGAAGAATCAGACTTGTCGCTGTTCTGGCTGGACTTGGTGATGGTAGCTGTGATCTTTCCAGATGTGTTGGCGTCGATAATGTTTGACGCGGAAGCGTCGGAGCGCAAAGCGCGGCGAAAGTGCTCTCGGATAGCCATTTCGAATATGTTTTTTGAGTGAGAGTATAAGCTTGGTGAATTGAATTGTAGGTTGTCGTTAATTGATTCAAGGCAGCGAGCTTAGAATCGACGGGATCATCAAGATTGAGAGTAAATGGGAAAAGGATGGGCGATCATTCATCTATATAGACCCGAACAGATAAGTGCAGGAGCCGGGGCATTTAAAGGCAATCCTTCAAGATTGGAAAACCCCTCAAAGTCTTCGGTCGTTTTGACCAGCATGGGGGTTTTCATCCATGCGTTCTCCGGTGGCGCCTTGGAAACTGGACTTGGCTGTGGAGGTGGAACTAGCTCGAGGTCCCTTATCCCGTGTACAAGAGATACATGAGCAACTGTGAATGGCTTTTGAATGGCCGATGGGTCCGTTAGCCCCTGGCTCTTGGGGACACAGTAACAACAGTGGATTGCTATTCGCTCCTTGCAGACTGGGGTGCGGAGAATTGCGGAGGCTTCGGCGACTTGTACGGGGGTTGACCCTCAATGAGGTCAGTGAGATCCATAACAACTGTATGGAGAAACCCTGCAATGTCGGACCGGGGAGTTGAGAGGTACAAAAAGTACCTGTGTCGTTTTGCAGCCTTCTCGCGCTCACATGTCGTGGATGGAAGGATCGGAGATGCCAGTTTTTAGCAACAAAACTCAGCAAATGTAGACAGGCACACCACCATTATTAAACTATAAGCCTCAAAGGGGTAGGTCGTAGACGACACTAAAGTTGTTCTGAATTTAGCCGGTGATCATTGCTATGATCGCTCTGACAGGGTGTCCACCTGGCAGAGAGAGGCTGCGGTAGTACGTAGGCACCAGGAATTTCGTGCATGGCATGTCGACAGCCCAGGTAGCCAGGCTAACTGACCGTCTGGGTCCATGAGAGCCCTGTTCCTCTCAATCATAGCCGAGCATGCCCGGCAGTGAAGGGCTGTGGATATAGAAATAGACAGAAACATTGGCATTCAGGAGTTGAATCGTGAAGCGCCTCATGTATCAGCCGTTAATAGCTGTCGCATCGTCGCTACGCCTCAAAAACAAACTTTCTGCAAGAGATTGCTCTGGCGTTCTGGATAATGAAACCCGGCAACATGCCTCGCCCGTAGTGTAACGTTGGCCGTTTTCGACACCATCAGACTCCAACTTGCATCTCAAAACACGGGGTCGGCGACAAATTCGAGCCGTGGAGGGCTCCACAAACAAAGCCGTCCACATAATTATCCCCTCTTTTCCCACTAGAGCTCTTGGGGTCCTTGGGGTTTGAATGGGGTCGTGAGCAGGCCGAGACTGTTGAAGAGCAGCGTCATTGCTGGAAGGTAACGCCGAACTGAGTCCGTTCGGCTTTGCCAAGGGGTGTTGCATTATTCAAGTTTTGATTTGGCCACTATTTCAACAAGTTTTCGACAGTGACATTCAATGGCTTTCAGGCACCGAGATACTTTCTCTTCTGCAGGTCGGCTAACCTAACAGAATCTGCCAAGTCTGTAAGTCCCCAGCTGGGTAGGGTAACGTAACTGATCCCTGTCTGGAGATCCCCCTTTGCAAGCTGCTCAGTCTCGATTGCTCGGTGTTGGTGTTGCGAGTGCTCTGACATTACGTACGTACTGTGCCAATCGGCCCTTGCTCGGTTGTTGCTTGTGGGTGAAGTGAGCCAGCCCCATCCTTCTTTGGTAGACAGTCGCACGACCCAAAACCAGACCGTTGAAGACGTTGATAGAAAGGAACTGCGGTTCTCTAATCCGCTCAACTAAAGTTTCTGGTCTCGAATGGGCAAACTAGTATCTTTGTTCCGTTTCTGCAACCATTACGGAGATAACTAGGTCGGCGGCGTCTGCCGACACCGGGCCGGTGTTTGTTACGGTCTTCTCTCCAAGCTACCTAGTCAAGGTCTGGTCCGCTGCGTATCGCCGTTCCCGTTGGTTCCCGGTGCAGCAGCTTGACGCCTGGCCTTATTCGCCACTTTTTCTCGGCGCTGAGCTTGGCGCTCCGTTAGCAGCGGATAATTGCTTGTTCAACAGAGCTTATCGAATCGAAAATGCACGACATGGCACCTTCTCTTGGTGGTTAGCCAGCAAACCCGATTGAGGCGGCTATAGTTGCCTCAGGGGAAATCTCTGATTTTTTTTGTTTTTGTTTTTCGCTTTCCTTTCGCCCTTGATTATCTCGCCGATATGGTTCTTGAGCTACCGGAATTGACGATGACGATAACAGAAAACGGCGACCTCTCCTTGGCATGGTGGGGACGATAACGTATCAACCTTGTCGAGAGCATCCCATCAACAACCGTTTTCACCTTCAGGCTGACAAGCGAATAGTGTTAGAGGGTGTTATTCGCTGACTGATGATAGTGGGCCCGCCTCACTATGCACATGCCTCAGTATCCGTATGTACCTACGTCTACCCAGCTTTCTCACCGAATGCATTTGGGCCCGCTTCTCGCTTCTGCATCTCTCGGAGGAACTCCGTTGTGGCAAAGCGAAGATTACTTCTTGACGTACGTAAATGACATGGGGGAAGATATCGTGAGCAGTCCATCTGGAAAGATCTGGGTGCATCATGGTGGTTTTCTTCAAGACATCTTCCCAAGGCTCGGTTAGCTAAGGCTTCCATACTCATGCCCGAAATGTCAGGCATTTAATGTACCCAGTTTAATGTGGATGTTGACAGCTTCCATTCGGTCCAACATATCACCGTAGTTCTTAGCAAAACGAAGGTCCAGTTCATGTCATGATAAGATATGATAAATATATGACCCAACACTGATAACGCCTGTTGAGGCTCTTCCTAAGAGCACCACTTAATATTGAAGGCTAGTGTGCAACCATCGCGAGATTTCAGTGCCTTTTCTGCTTGCAGACGTCATACATTGATGCAAGCGCATATTTGTGATGTTCGATTTAGATACATTGGACCTATCAGCCTGAGTTCTCCTTCCATTTGGTTGACCACCTCGAGATTCACAGTGTTTTTCACCAGCGTGCTGTTGGATTTTGTCTCAGATACGGGTAAAAAGCTCCTCGACAGAGAAGTCTCTTGCATGTCGACTTCAATTATCCGCCAGATTTTCATGCAACGAAATCTACATACAGGGTAAGTTCCACTGAAAAAGCAGTCCAAGGATGCACCAGCAATGGAGTTTTTAGAGGTCTTTCAGTGGTCAGCGGCAGCATACGAGAGTAGCAACCAATCACATGATGCGAAACATGCCCCGGAGCGACTCAGGATCAGGAACGGGGGCCTCGATTTAACATGATTTACATCACCATCTATTGGAGGCGGAGACCCAGTGACGCATCTCTTTTCACATTCTTACCAGCCTGCGCCAGCCTCTCTTCACCTGCCACGCCTGCACGAGTACGCCAGGTGCGGTCGCGTGAGTTTTGATTTGACCACATGATAGAAGTTTAAAAAAAAAAACCAGCGGACATTTGTTGATCCATCTCAACGCGAAGCACGCAAAAAATACCAAAGACCACAACACTAATCCCGCCTGTTTTCCCATATTATTTGCTTTTTGGACTGTCTCGTCTTGTCTCGTCTCATCCTTTATCCCGTCCTGCACTCGACGTGATCTGGGTTCCTCAAAGCATCTGCCGTGATAATACGTTCGCTAAAGATACGTAGACAGTTGCAGTCACCGTCTTCATCCATCCCTGCCCCGGACAGCTATCAGCTGCCTGAGTTCGCACATTGCGCCCCCCCCGCATCCGGACTCTCGCTACGGCAGTTAAAACATAGCCTCTTAAAAGCGTTGAGTCCCTGAACAAACTCGACAAAGAGGGAGTTTGCTACTACTACAGTTCTCAGCTACAACCACCGTCACAATGGGCGTCCCCTCGGAACGCTCTGGAGGTGAAGGACCACCTGCTTCATCCGCCTCTAATCCACGAAGAACCCCTGGCAGCCAGTCTTATGCTCGCGTCGCCGCCCAAGGGACCGACGAACAATCGCCTCTACTGAGGCACGACGCCGACACTAATACTGTTGCCCACGGGGAGCCAGATGATTCGCAAACCACCAAAAGCATATGGTACCTGCTCCTGTTGACCATCAGTATTGGTGGTCTTCAGATCGCGTGGTCCGTTGAACTTTCCAATGGTTCCCCATATCTCTTGTCTTTGGGACTCAGCAAGTCTCTTATGGCTTTGGTCTGGATTGCTGGCCCACTCACGGGTACGCTGGTGCAGCCATATGTGGGTATGCTGAGTGACAACTGCCGTTTGCCCATGGGGAAGAGAAAGCCATTCATGATTGGAGGGTCTGTCGCGACGATCCTCTCGCTGCTGTTCCTCGCATGGGCCAAAGAAATCGTCGCATTTGCTTCCAACATTCTTGGGTTTGACCCCGAGTCACAGGGCGTCAAGACCACAACTATCGTGGTTGCAGTTATTGGTGTATATGTTCTCGACTTCGCCATCAACACCGTCCAGGCCTCCATCCGTGCTTTTATTGTCGATTGCGCACCAGCTCACCAGCAGGAGTCTGCCAACGCCATGGCTAGTCGAATTACTGGATTCGGTAACATTGTCGGATACATTGCTGGGTATGTCGACTTGACTCGTCACCTCGGGTTTCTCGGCAAGACGCAGTTTCAAATACTTTGTGCTATCGCTTGTGTGGCTCTGGCTTTGACAGTGTTTGTGAGCACTGCTCTTATCAAGGAGCGAGACCCTCGACTTGACGGGCCTGCCAAGAAAGAGGAGCATGGCGTGATCTCCTTTTTCTTCACCATTTTCAAGTCGATCAAGCGTCTGCCACCCCAGATCAAGAGGGTATGCGAAGTCCAGTTCTGCGCCTGGGTTGGATTCTTTCCTCTGCTGTTCTACACATCCTCTTATATTGGAGAGATCTATGTTGAGCCATACCTTGAAGCGAATCCCCATATGCCCCCGGATCAGCTCAACAAACTATATGAGCAGGCAACTCGAATTGGCACCTTTGCACTTCTCATCAACTCCGTCGTGAGTTTGCTTACGAATGTCTTCCTCCCCTTCTTTATTGCTCCCACCTACGACAGCCAGCCTGTCACAAATGTCCCAGGAGAGACCCCTGCTGCTGGTTACTACGATGAAGACGAAGATGAGAAGCCCTCCTGGTTGGACAAGCTGGCCATCCCTGGCCTCACTCTTAAGCGCGCATGGTTCCTCTCTCTTCTCCTCTTTGCTGGATGCATGTTTGCCACGCTCTTTGTGCGTACTGTCAAGGCGGCCACAGTACTGGTTGGCCTTGTCGGTATCACATGGGCCATGACACTGTGGGCTCCATGGGCCATCATCAGTGCCGAGATCAGCCGGAGAGATGCCCTGATCCGTGCTCAGAGGACGAGACAAGCGGCTGCCAGAGCAAACAACGGTGGAATCGGGGGTGACGAAGAGGAGGAAGAAATTGACCAGGCTGGAGTGATTCTCGGCATCCACAACATGGCTATTGCTGCACCACAGATTATCGCTACTGTGGGTTCAAGTGTCATTTTCAAGCTCTGGCAGAAGCCACGGGGCACACCGGGTGACCACAGTATCTCTATCGTGTTTGCTCTTGGCGGTATTTGTGTTTTGGTTGCATCCTTCTTCGTGGCAAAGATTAAGGATGATGCCGCCATGCCAGCTGATGTTATGATCGAGGCCGAAGAAGGTCAGAGCGGAACAGAAGAGGTCGTAGGACGTCGACCATTAAACAGACGCAAGTCTACCAGGGATCAGCTTCCCAGAGCAACCCAGGCCCGGGCTAACCTGACACGTCACAAGAGTTTTGGAGGCGCCGAGATGTACTAATAGTACACGCAAACACACTGAACAATGCATGGATAGGCGCAGGGCCAGGAATATCACGGAATCTTGGAATAGCATTTTGGCTCTTTACCCAGAGCCTAGGAGCGTACAATTTGGATTTAGTCTTTCTTTTATCGGGGGATCTTTTTGGCAAGGATGTTAGGGCGCCCGGGTATTATGTTGGGTTGTCATTGATTACATAGATTCACAGTTTTATGCTTCGGCTTAGACAGAGATATCTCAAGTTCGCTCATTACTTTTATTTTATTTAGACTATGATGTCGCAGTCATTCGCGTACATATCCTCCCAATCGTGTCTGAATCAAATCGACGTGAAGATCCCGTCATTGGTGAATCAATACGGCGGCATTGACACCGCTGTGTTAGGACCGCAAACACCGACAGAGACCCTTGTCTCGCCCGGCATGGGGCCCAGTGTAGGGTCGATTGTAGTGAAGGGAACGAAGTGGAAGCACCACGAAATGTGGTTCTCGTCGCAGTAGCTGTAATCACAGTCGAGGACCTGTTGAAGAGCAGGAGCGGCAGTGACTGCGGGGACATTGGCAACAAATATGGCCGGGTTACCAGGGAGGGCCAAGGTAGTCGAGGCAAAGAGGATGACCAAGTACTTGATAAGGGGCATCGTGAATGTGTTGATCCGAAATAGGAGGTGATTTGTTTGATGATCAGAGGAGATTTGTTGTATGGACTCGGAGAGAGAACAGCATGGTCTTATACAAAGACCAAGGTGAAACAAGTACGACGTTCGAGAAGGCTCCTTGGAATTTGTAGTGCGGACAGTCATTTGTTTGCGTTGCGAGGTGATGGTATATACTTTCCACATGACTTCCTGGCTGGTTTCTCTTTGGCTCGCACTACAAGTCTAAAAGAACAAAACAAAACAAACACATTAAGCGAGACTCCATGTATAAGGTCGGCAAATGAACTCGGACTTTTATATCTGAGGCAACGAGTGGTACAGAACGGATAAAATCGCCGAAGCTCAGCACGTATTTGGTGTCACACTTCGGTAGAAGGTTTGGTTCCCTGCAGCAATTCGTATTTCTTTCTTCTCATATGAACGAAGATGTCCTCACATAGCTTCTCAACTAAACGGAAAGCATCTTGTTTCCAGCTTTGATCCACAGGGTGACGATGAACCCGATACCTGTAGTCCACACCAGACTGCGTACCGGCGCCAGGCGACGATCGGCCTGCAGCCACAAGTACGCGACGTTGTACGCGACACGGCTTGCGACATAGCTGAAGCTCAAGGCATTGATGGTAGGTGTCGGAACGCCTGCGAAATTTGCGGCTACGATGCCGGCTGCGTAGAAACCGAGGGTCTCGAAGCCATTTTCTGTAGCTGCCTTGGCTCGGCAGAGGAATTGCTTGTCCTAGAGGGTTGTTATTAAGGGGAATGCATTGCAAGAGTGAAAGATCCGAAACTTACAGACTTGGTAAAGTTCTCACACTTTTCAATGTTGTCCTTGTGAGAGCGAGGGTTGGCGTTATCGTATGTTCCTCTGGAGGCAATGATGGTGTAGGCATGGGGAAGAGCGGCAATGAGGAATGCAGCTGGAACCTAAGGATTGTTAGTTTCAAGTATATGATAAAGATAGGGACCTAACACACTGTAAAGAATGAATAGTTCCTTGTGAGGTCGAGACCAAGAAAAGACTCCATAATGTATGTGGTTGAGCTTGGTGAAGGAAGGTAGATAAGTAGGTAAGTAGGTATTGTAGACAACTTAATTGAACTCGACTAGGTCCGCTCTAACACTTTAAATATTAGAATATTCTGGAAAATTGTTGAGGAGGAACAACTGGAAGATGTCTGATTGATACTGAATTTCTGGAGGAATTATCCAAAGTGCCCGAGAAGTTGGGAGGTTTAATAATCAGTCGTTGGTGTTAGTTAGGACCCGCTCTCGTGGACATGTTGTTTTAGCATAACGGACAACGATGACGATTAGTTTCTGGGACAGACATGATATGGCGGATATTATGTATTGTAATTGACGTAGCAAATCCATAACGAGATCATTATTATGTTTATACCTTACTTATTGATATGGGAAAACATTACAGTCTCAAGTAGATAACAAATAGTCGAAGTGATTATTACCTGGATAAGATGAAAAACCACATCTGGTGTAGCTCGATCTATCCCCAACGCCACTAACTTCAATCAGGCTAACTAACGAACAGGGGTCTTCTCAACGTCCTTTCAGCCTCAACCTCGTTGAAACTACTAGCAGTAGACTATCAAAAAACAACGTGTCACTTGTTTAACAATCACCATCGCAAATTAGGGAACTCGATATGATCATAAGCCTCGTATTGCTACATGCTTTCCTTCCAACCAACCACTCACAGTCAATATCGATTGACTGACCAACTAAAGATAGATATATACTGAGAAGGTAAGAAGTTTGACATATGAAATCTAAGAACCGAAAATGCAACCGAGAAGATGTTCAGTATATCTCTTCAAACGGTATTCCAAATAACGCCGCCCTCAACCCGAGAGGGTTTCTGTTTTCTTCTTCTTTTCCCCTCTGGGTGGGTATCTCAAACGGTGACAAATAAGACGAACTGGTTTCCTCTAGCAACCTTGATCATGCAAGGTGTCGCTTGGGGATAGATCGCCTGGAACTGACTCGCCAGCCCTTTCCGTCCCAGCTTGTTGAACCTCTGTGACTGCTGCCGTGGCTGTGGACATGGCTCTTGCTGTATGCTTCTGGACCGTGGTACTGACCGTTGTCATAGCTTTGACTTTGCTCACTACCAGAACTGGAGCCATCGCCGTTCTGGTTGTTTTGTTGCTGACCACCGGCAGGGACATACCAGACATTGCCGCCGTCTTGGCTTTGCTGGTTCTCAGGAGGAGTGTATGTTTGACCATCACCGTTGTTTCCACCGTTGTATGCATCACCGTTACCGCTCTGGCCGTTGCCAGAGTTGCCATTGCCGCTGTTGTTGTCACCGGAGTTGTTGTTTCCGCTGTTGTTGTTGCCAGTGTTACCGTTTCCACTGTTGCCGTTGCCAGAGTTGTTGTTTCCAGAGTTGCCATTGCCAGAGTTTCCGCTTCCGCTGTTGCCTTCACCACTGTTGCCTCCGCCACTGTTACCACCATTGTTGCTGCCACCGCCACTACCGCCATTGTTTGAGCCGCCCTGGCTGTAAACCTTGATACTGTTCACAAGCCAGTAGGCGTTCTTGAAGGCAGCAGGGTTGTTGGCAACATAGTCGTTGCACTCTCCCAGGGATGCGGTCTCGGGGTTCTTGTTCCAGACATCGGGAGAGCCAGCCCAGTCACCGCAGAAGGTAGTATCGAAGACGATGTTGTTGTTCCTGAAGTGGTCATCAATATTGCAGCCCTGACCTCCATTGAACTTTGCAGTGGGAGTTCCCCAGGATGCAGGATTAGGGTTGCCAGACTGGATGTCTTGGGGGATGCGGCCGCGGTGGAAGAACCAGACAGCGATGTGGTCGGAAGTCCACTCGGTAGCGTAGACTCCACCGCCAATGTCGTTGAAGCCATCACCGTAGTTCTGGTTATCAGCGGTGCACTGGCCGCAACCCTCGCTCGCACCACCAGCGTTGCAGTTGTCGTTGACGAGAGTGGTGCTTTGATCGGAGCCTTCGTTGGTTATGGTGCAGCCAGATCCAGTGTGGAGAGTGATTTTGTTCTCGGTCTGAGTGCTGACGCCCTCGAGGACGTCTATTTCTCCGTCATCGGGCCACGTACCTCCACTAGAGAACATCCAGAAGGCAGGCCAGACACCAGGGATACTGCCAGGCATGTGGGCGATATCGGCGATGAAGAGACCATGGGTGAAAGAGTCGTGAGAAGTAACTCGGACTGACTTGCGACCATTGGAAGGGTTCTTGGTCTTGTAGTCTACACCCATGTAGACCTGACCGTCGACGAAACCCGCCAAACCCTCGCTGTTAGCAGAGTCGGCATCGATGTACTCGACGAATCCATTGGTAGGATCCTTCTCGTTGAAGAACTCAAATGCCTCGAAGAAGTTGGTCGAGTCGTAGGTGTGGGTGATTGAGTATCCAGAGCCGGAGCTGTTGGTTGAAGCAGTGGCGCCTTGGAGGAAGGCCGCAAGGCCTAGCGTGAGGATTGAGGTATGCATCGCTCTCTGATGTATTCAGGTAAGTAAAGACGACACGAGAAGGCTTCAAGACGGGCCGTACTTACGAATGAACAGATTTGCAAAGAAGTTGTGGTGGTTCAGAGATTGAGATTGACGATGAATATGTGTTGTGCAAGTTTCGGCTATCAGATTGCAAGTGATGCGGGTGAGCAATGATTTAGTGAGTGATGGTGATTGTACCCTCGATAAGAAAAATGCGATTTATAACAATAGAACCACAAGCTATTGTCTATACCAAGAAATTCCCAGCCTAAAGCGGAGGGCTGGAGGGGGAAAAGAGAGGGGAGGCTATTGAAGTGCCTGACGCGCAACGAAACAATAGCTCTGGCACTGCCAAGGAGGGAGCCAAGTGAATATAATTGCAACTACTAATCAGTAGGAGACAATAGCGAGAAAAAGAGCCTTAATGAGAGTGGCCAGCCAGCTACCGAAAGGATTGAAACGGCAAAGGCGACGACGGATGCAGCCAAGCAAGAGAAAGAGAGACAGGATGAGTGATTGATTTATTCCTTGAGCCCAGTCAAGCAGAGTAACCAGACACTGGAAGACGGAAGAGGCAAAAAGGCAATAAAAGAAACACACCAAGAGGGGAGAAAGAGAGAGAAAAAGAGTGAGTGTGGTTGAAGTTTGGGGCTATGGCCTCTCAAGGGAATGCGGGAGCTATCTATATGCCCATGTCTCTGATATGTCTTGCAGTTTCTCGCTCTCTCTCCCTCCCTCCTTTGTAATGCAAGGCACTGGCGACGCAATGCAATCATTCACGCCAAGCTCTTTTGAGAAGAGGCTGTAGCATGTCATTCTGTCTTTGTTTTCCTTGGTCTTGGCCCTTGGCTGTGTTTGGGCTGGGGCTGGTGGCATCTATCATCCATCGTCCACCCCGAAAGATCGGGAGATCATGTTAGGGTGTAAAGCTAAAGTATCCGAAACAGTAGCTTGGGCTCGTCAAATAATAAAGTGAGCCAATGACAGGACTGAAGCCATGCGTTGTCTAGAGGCTCTGATGCGTAGCCTGTCAGTCCAGTCTATCTAGAGAATACTACTCAAGTAACAAAGAACGAGACGAGACGAGACTGACATGTGCAAGTTCTAGGGCTCCTGATCCAATCACTTCCCGCGAGGAAAAGCTTAGCGCGACCGGTTGTGGCTTGGCGTACCTGGCGCTGGCCGCTTCAGGCAGGGAGACATGCTTTTGATAGTCTATGATTGGTCGACTATGTCACTCAGGGGTTTGCATCCACTAAAGAGTACGCTATCTTGCAGTGGAGACTGACCTCCATGGGGCAAGAAGGACTCGACTCGAACAGTCCATGGGAGGTGGAGTGGAGTCAAGGGCTTCCGGCGGACGGGACGAAGTTATTGAAACAGACGAGAACGAAACACTTCAACTCGTGGTTTATATCGTTTTAGAGCAGTTGTCTGATTGAGTGCCATTGTTATACATTGAGCTGTGCCGCATGCATCAATAGACAATAAAAACCGGAGTTAACAGCGGTCTAGACTTATGGGTTCTTAACAACTACGCCTGACTTTGTAGCCAGCGCTTCTATAGCCGCGCGCTCTTCCATATCTATGAATATACCTTGGTACCTCATATCCTTCCCCTCTCTCTCCACTGTACTGATACGATGCCCAGCGCAGCTTAGAACAAAGCCATCCAACAAAGCAACCAACTCAACATGAACCTGGCCTAATAAGCGAGGGGTTCTTCTTGTCCATGACCAAGCCGGGCTGGGAAGACATTCCTCAACTAAGACATTCCCAGCCTAGAACTTGTACCCTTTCAGGCTTTTGACGCGCGTTGTCCCTTCTAAGCGCCACACTTTAAAAGTAAAAAAAGAAGGGAAAAGACAATGACCTCTTCTGAAACATAGTCTCAGGAATGGAAGCAACACTAGACCTTTCCACGCAAGGCGGTCCCTACCTGCTTTAGGTTTGGTTGCTCGAGGGGACCGAAAAACCTTTCTGCCACCTCCTTTCTCTTTGTCCTGAAAGAGACGGCAACCTTTCGCACTTCTCCTTTTTCTGACTTTTTACTCTGTACCTCGACGTGATCTACGTTTCTTGACCAAACTTGTCCGTATTTTCAGCCATGGCTTCTTTGTAATTGCTAGAAAGAGAAAGCCAACGGTGCGATCGGCTGGATAGTAGACTACCTACTGGTCAAGGTTCTTCAATGTCTGTCCCGGCATAATGTTCCGTGCCGTAACCCGGACAGGACTGGGACGAGGATCCTGGGATCAAGCCACTCAGGTAAACACTGACCTCGAATCTCAGGTACATAGTATGATGTGCCGTTACTTAAACTTTCACATGGGTGTTATATACAGCAGACATCTCTGTCCGCAACATGGTCTCGAAACATATACTGCATCAGCTTCATCCTCTAGGATCATCCTTACTCATTCATCACGCAAGGATACGAACAATCGTCAAATAGTCCAGCCAATTCCATCATAAAAACTTTCAACATCAGGTCTTTATTCATAGTAAACATTTCTTTTGGGCCGTTGGAAGGTGATGCTGGCCTAGAGATCCTTGATTGGTGTACACATGAAACCATACATCCCCCTTCGCATCCCTTTCATATCTCTAAACATCCTTTCATCTCATCTTGAAAAAGTAATAATACGGGAAAAGAAATCATCTTCCCTAAGTCTAAGCCATCCCGATCGAATCGTCAGCCAGGAACCCTCCCCTCCTTCATCTCCTGGGGCTTTCGCAGTATTCTTTATAATATGCTTCGTCTAAGTGGGTATATGCAGTCGAGTAAAAAGTAAATCATGTACAGAACTCCGGGGCGAGCATCGACAGTCGCGCGCAGTGTCGAATGCTTTCGTGTCCATTTTCTCCGTATAATCATGCGTGTCGAAAACTGATGCGTCTATATCCGAGTAGTTGCGTCGTTCGTTGCATTGTATCGTGGCTCGTTCAACTCAGAAACTCATTCAAGTGCTCTTCACAACTTGACCTTCTGACCAGTGAGTTTGAACCAAATGACCGCAATGAGATCCTCCTTGAACCGCTCCCAAGGGTTGCGGTTAAGCCAGTAGCTGAATTCGCGGTAGTAATACATCTCACCCCAGCAGTCACGACCCCATTCGCAGCCTGCCATGTTGACCAGGAAGTCACGCTGGTTCTCATCGTAATGGATGTGCGGGTTCTTGGGACCGCCGTCGGGATTGCATGCTCCAGGTGGGAAACTGTTAATCTTCCGCTGGTGCAAAAATCCAATGTGCTTACGGACCCATGGCTGTGTTTGATACAGCTGGTCCAGCGCATCTTGCTCCTTGTGCTCCCACTGCATGTGCTTCTGCTCGTATGTGACTGGGTCCCACCACACGTCCAGGAGTCGATCGGTCCATTCGCTGCGTCGCATGAAGAACGACCCCAAGTTGAAGCCGGCACAATCCTGCGTCATAAGCATGTTGATTGAGTTGGCATTACCATCTCCGACAGGGCTCCGCGAAATCTCGTCGAGGTAAGAATCGGTGAACGGATGCGAGATGTTGCGAGGGTTGAAGTAGTTGATGTCCCGCTCGGTTACTTGCTCAAGCTGATTGAAGATGTGGTCTTGAAGCGACACTGAGGGCTCCATGACAAAGGTGTTCAAGTCCAGCCACCATACCCTTGTATAATTGTTAGTCTTGCCTTCCACTGCCTTTCCCTGGGCTAGCTTACCATTCTGCCTTGGGGTATTTCCTCAGAGTTGACCGAACAAAATCAACCTTCTCCCAGCTCTCTCGCCATTCGTGCGCATACTTCTTTTTGGTGCTCATGTCAACAATCTCCAAGTCATAGCCCCATCGATTGACATATTTTCGCTTGTTTCGCACGCTGTCTCGCTCAATGGCCCATTCTCTGGCGCCCTTCCACTCCATTACACCGCCTCCCACGTTCGCACCTAGGATGATGACGAACTTGTTCCCGCCGCCAAATGATCTTCGCCAGTAGTAGGCAAGGGCTGCAGAAGTTAGTACCGCGATTTGAGTATGCCAGAGTATTATGCGCAACTAACGGGTTGTGTAGAAAATAGTGTAGCAGAGAGTTGCTACCAGGATGAAGAGCAGAATCATCTTGAGCCTCCTTCCCATTCGTCCATAGATCGATCGTATCCTGCCGGCGAGCGGCACTTTTCGAATCCATCGTGGTCCTCGTCCACCCTTTTCCTTCCAACTGTCGCGCTGACCTTGAAATTGGGGGAGGCTGCTCGATAGTCGTCGCATATGTCTGCTGAAGAAACCCTTGTTCTGAGTTGAGAAGGAGGAAAACGTGCTCGAGGTATGAGGTCGCATTTTGGCAGATTCCCATACAACAGGTCCGCCGCTCACAGCTGCAGGAGTCGATTTTCCGCTGTCGAGACTTAAGCCTGGACTAGACCAGCCACCACCAGGGACAGGTGAAGGGCTTCTCGAAAGGGGCATGGAAGGTCCTGGGGTACCTAGAGGAGGCGAGCTCGGTGATTAGCCCGCGAACTGTGTTATAGTATATGGTTGTCCATCAAAGCCCAGTACGAGCTGACCAAAAGATATTCACAAAAGAGGAGAAAACAAATACAAGAGGATGTAGGGCTTGGAGAGAAGATGCGTGTTTGGTAAAGCACAGCTCGATTTCGAGGCCATACAGAAGCTGAAGGCGAGAGGGGGGATACAAAACATATAAAAAGAGACGGTGGGGAAAGCAACAATCCAAAAACAAGTCAGGAAAGTCGCCAAGAAGCTTCGAGGTATGAGAAGTGAGACATCGACTAGACAACCGAGAATGTCACCATAGAAAACATACCTGGAATCGGGGATAGTGGGATGTGAGGCTCCAGTTGCCTCTGAGAATCAGTCGACAACAAGCCCGGGTTGATCACGATGTGGCTGACGGAAGAGCGTTGTCGTGAATGATGGCTGCGGGAGGGTCGATCACTAAACGAGCTCGAAGAGCCGAATCCTGAGTGTGAGGAAGCCAGCTTGAGCAACGTCGCAACCGGCGACTTCTAAGAATGGCGCCGCTTATGTCAACCGGGGATAGCGAAGGGGGAGAGGCTTGTAAAGGAGCGCAACCACCAAGTTTGGGATTGCGCAGGAGTCCTTCTGGCGATGATGTATCTTTTTTTTCTTGTTCGTTCGCTTCGCGTAAGGCTGCCGGCCGGATGAGCAAGGCTCGAATTGGAGAACGCAAAGGGCACCACACAGTCCCGACTTTTCCACCTTGGCAAGGGATAATCCCAACGGTAACGAAATGTCTTTAAAAATTGACCCGACAATTGAACAACCCACGGCTGTAACTATCCTCGAAATGTGGCGCAAAGTGGGAAGATCGTGGGCGGTCTGGTGTGTGGCAATCGGGTATCGTGATGGGTGAGATTGTGCGTCGAGAGAATCACGGTATACGAGGAATGGTCGAGGTAACGTATAAAACAAATTGAGGCTTGGACGACCAGTCGATGAAGTAAGTGTAACGATGCAATGCAGTGGTGGCAGAAAAAGGTTAGGTAGGGACTGACAACCCGTATTTGTCGAAGTGGGTGGATGTGATGGAATCCGCAGTAAAAGATAACCTGGCCTAGCGCAGCGCAAAATAGAATAGCTTCTGGCCCTACTGTATCGAAGCTATCCTGGTCTGGTGGGTAGCGTAAATGGAGCGCCGTTGGGAATTCGGTGTAATTTTGGATTCAACGGCCAAGCCGACTGTGAAGTGATTCAGATGTAAATGCAGCACTGGCAGGCAGAACAGATGTGTGCGGTGCAGTGCAGTGCAGTGACGCGGTGCGAGGCGATGCGATGCGATGCGACAGTGAAGCGCGAGCAACGGTGAACAACAGTGCGATCGAGTATTTGGTAGATGTCGCAATCCTGAGATGATGCGGTAGCCGACGGACGGTACACTAAGAATTAGCCGAGTCTGTTTATCTGCCTAGGAGACAGACGTTTTCGATAAGAATCTCGTATTGCAGCGCTCGCTTCAAATCCGAATGGAAGTCGAAGTTGGAGGACTGACAACTACAATAAATAAAAATTACAATCAGTCAATTTACCCCTACGACGGCTAAGCAAAGGCCATGTGGGTGGTTGCACTCTCAGGGGGATGGACGTCTACAATAGTTCCTTCTCAAAAGGATTAGGGGATCCTAGCACATTCAAGCCAAGATGCTGCTATGCTACACTGGGTTTGAAGGCATTTTGTAGTTAAGAATTCCCTTCCATTTTCCCTCCTCTTTTTCTTATCAAACAGAGAGACTGCCCAGGGGATCCATATCTCATCTCACATCTCATCTCTGTGCAACAAAGATCCATGCAGGTACAGGTACAGGTACAGGCACAAGGACAGACAAAGTCCCTGTTTGCTTGTCTCAAGAAGATGACAAGCTGCAGTCAGCCTCTTGGTCCGTTGCGTGCATCTTGAGTTACCTCTCTGAGAAGCATTGTGGTTCCTAACATACGCCTTGCCTTTCAATTACAAAGATAAATCCAGTCATTTATTAGTACCTAGTCTTAAAAGGCTTGGACCCCTATTAAGTGAGATGATGAAGAAAAAAACGTGAAATTACGTCACAATCCATCCTCAAAAATATGCCGAGACAATTAAACCTGCGACACACGCGCCCAAATGAGGTAGGGGATGTCACTGAATGTCAGCCATGTTCCGGTATATCTCTCTCACGACAAAGATGCCTCACTCAGTTCTGTCGGAAGCTTCAATGCAAACTATACTTCTTGTCATGGTCCTCCCTCAAAAGAACTGTTGTTCTTAGTCATTCATGATGCCTCGCAGGACCTGACCCCACATTCCTCGGGCATGCAAATTCACAGCCCGTCAGTCTGGGCTTTCAGTGATCGTTGAATTTTAGGTTCAGGATTCAGGGGTGCTGCCTGCCACTTGCCCGCTGGATGGATACTGATATGGAGTGGGTAGCGATCGAGTCAAGACCTCCCATTCTTGGACTAGGTACTCAGAAACAAAATCTCGTCAGTCATGAACAAAACCCTTTTTAGCAGACGCTCGTTTTTCTTGTGTGTTGGTAAACACAATAAAAAATCTTCTGACTTCTCTGCCTAGCATGTCGAGTGCCCATGACTTGGTACTGGTGGGTTGCATTGAATCTTAGCCAAGTCCAGATGTAATCATACATATACATGTTCTAGAAACCTGCCAGTTCACAAATAAGCAACACGTGCTGTAGCACGTGTTAGAGTTCTGTTTCTACAACATTTTTCACGACAGTCATCTCTGCTTGTCAAAATATAAGTAATGAGGTGGGGCTTATATCTGGTCCTAACGTACCTACCTAGTGTAGGTTAAGAACGAGGTACAAACCTCAACACATATTGTATCCTGAACACACATTCGTGGCAGTCTCCATACCGAATGTTGTTCTAGAATTATTTGTTTCTTATTCTTCAATTTCTTGCTATCGTGTTGAAGTCTTCATTTTGCGGTTATCCCCTGCGTAAGGAGGGTGCACCACGTGACATATGCTCTCAAATATTGTCGCCTTCCATCTCATCCCTTCCAAAGCATCGCCATGTCTGTTGCGAGTTGCGACAAATGACACAACAAGCGTAACAAAAGAAGGGAAGAGGAAAAAAGAAAACACTTCGAAGCATCTGCTCATACCCGGCGGCCTCTCGCGAAACTCGCTCGAAAACTCAGAAACCGGATAACCAGACACCGGCATGAACCGTGACAAAGGCTTTTGGCTGGCAATACAGTCTCTACAGCATGATCGGCCTGAATATGGCCAGGCCGATTTAGAGGCCTGATTGATGCGGGGAAGTGCAGAAGAATTCTTGTTGACTTTCGTACTCCCTATCATTATACAAAGAGACGAATGAAAACCTCCGGACTTGCTAAAGAATAAATAGGAAATTGCATAACACTCCAAGGCAAAGACTTGAGTTGAACATTCATGCCTAAAGCTTACAGAAAACACCACCCAGGACACACTTGTTTGTCGGAATTGAAAATATTCCATTTTGCGAATTGTCGCAATGGCAGTGAGATAGCATCAGACGTGGCTCGGTTTCACAAAGCCTTTAGTCTCGATCAGCCAAACGAACACTCCATGTCAGGCCAAGTGGTTGTACTTCGAGAAAGAGAACAGATTCTCTTGGTTACCGACGTGCACAGTGATTGACGAACTGGATGATGCCGGATACCGGACACTCTCACCCGGAGAGCCTCTTGATCGGGACGCGATCCAATCGATAATTTTCCCGCATCTCCAAGAGAGACACTTTCTGCTCTTGCCTCAGAGTAGTCTCCCTAGTCCTTGTCAACTCGTTTCTGGTTTGACGTTGCAGTTGCGAGTTCCAGACGCGGTCGCCAATCCAAAGGCCTATGAATCACACACACTCGAACGTCGGCGCCTAAAGCCAGCCAATCAGAAGCTCGAACCCCAGAGGGAGGGCGGCTATTCTACACTCAAGGATGCGCCAAGTCATTTGATTCACAGCCTATGAGCTATTGTCCAACGTTTGGACCTCAAATGCTTTATTTAGCCATGCAGCGAATAGATGCGGGTTTCTGGAAGAAGCCAATCAAGAGGCTTTGCGCCCTTGATTCTGTTCAATCTAGATGCGATTTACGGATACCTTCAATAGGGTCCACCACCAACAACATGCAGCAATAGGTAGCATGCAGTTGCTAGAAGTGGTACTGCATTATAGGTCGCATCCTTATTATTGATTGATTCACTTGCCTATTGTTCTCTTCTGTTCTTCTTTCTGCTGCAATTGTTGTCTTTTCACCTTTCATTTTTTCTCTCCCTTCTTGAATTCTGTTGACATTGTTCGCTTTGAACGTGAGTAAGCAATTCGCATCTCATCGATCAGGTTTCTTTCCTTTGTCACAAACAACAATCATTTGTCTGCCTGTTGTTTTGCTTATTCTGTTCGTTCATTCTCAAACAAAGCATTTCTTTTAGTCAACATCATTTCTCTCACTATCCATACAACCCGTTTTCTCCAACTATCGTACAAACGGCAAGATACACGATCATCCGCAACTCAGCTCTACAGGCTTGAAGGCTGGTTGCTGTTACACTCTTTAATCTTTGTCACGTCGAATCACTCACTATCGATATCTAATACATCACGCTTTACACAATGAACAACGCGACCCAACCACGGGAACCGGCCCACCCGCCACCATACTCGGAAACTCAATCCCGACGTCGAGAAGAATGGGAGGATTGGGAAGACGATGAACCCATCACACCTATCGACGCCGGTGAGCAAGTGTTTCCTCCCCCATTGAACGTCGGAGCTAGAAACTCGAAGCTTGCCGCACGACGATCATCGAGAGCGTCTGCTACAAGGATCAATCGGGTCAAGTCACGACAAAGACAAAAGGCCCAGAATGCAAAGGCTGGAATCAAGCTCATCACCGATATGTCGTCTTTCCGACGACAAAACTACATACCAGCACCGGTTGAACGTACTGGAAAGTTTGTTGACGCGGCTGCCTTGAAGGCACTGGAAGGAGAACCGACCTCGGCTTCGGTAGGGAACTGGAACTGGTTCAAAAAGAGTAAAGACCAGAGTCCGGCCACTGCATCACCGCAGTCATCAGCCAGACCAGCTCAGTCGGCTCGTACCCCGGACAACAAGCTTTCACCAGATGATAGACCTATCGTTATTGGTCTAGCTTTCTCGTCTGAAGACGCGAGCATCTCTTCCCGATACGACACCACTCCGACACCCATCGAGCCCTCATCACAGCCATATCTGCCTCGGAACCCTGCAAATACCTCAGTTTCGCCTCTGGTACCTGCCCAGCAGAAATCTGTCTGGTCACCCGACACCCCAGATACTGTGTCCTCATTCAGCACCATTCGCTACACTTCCAGCATATACTCACAGTTCCCGTCTCCCGGTACGACCACGGCTGGCAATGTCCCTCCCGTTCCAGCCGTCCCAGCAAACTTCAAGAAATCAGCTCACCAAAGGCTCATTAGCTTGGAGCTAGGAGGCAGAACTCCTGATGAGTCTGACGGTGGTACGCCATGCACGTTGTTCGAAGAAGATGGAACTCCGAGCCCACTCAAGCAAGCCAAGGCAAAGACAATAGTACTGACGCCTGACAGTGCTGCATCAAAGTCCCGCGGCTGGTGGGATCACCATGTTGTCACTCCTTTTATGGAGAACCGACTGACATTCACTACTAGCCCAAAAGTGTACACTGAATCTCCAAGAAGTATTCGAGGGGATGAATGGTGGAACAAACCGGAGACAAAAAGCTCACAGGGAGATTATCTTACACCGAAGTTGAATCCTGCTTCATTTCAGACACCCATTGTCAAAGCCCCAACACCACGCCGAACACCGTCGCCTCGTGTCGAGCATACTCAGGAGACCGAGTCTGGCCCTTCCACCGCAAGAGCATCTCCAGTCCCCGAAGCCACCTCTATCTCAGAGAAACCCCAGATTCTCGTAACAGAAGAAGAGGAGAGCGTCGGCGAGCAGCTTCCTGCGTATTCTCCTCCCGAAAAGACCAACCAGACTGCCCCTATCAGATACAGAGCAGTTTTCCCACCCGGACATCCGCTCCAAAGTCAATTCCCGCCATCTCCATCTCCAGCTCCTGCATCTCCAGGCCCCATATCTCCAGGCCTCTCATCTACCATGTCCTCACAGCGAGCCGATCAGATGACTGATATCCCGCTCACGCCCGCTCCTCGAGACAACTTACGTCTCTCACAAATGCCACTTCCGACACGCCCGTTGGGTACGGCAGCGCCGCGGGAACACCCACACAGCGACGCTGGCTTTGTGACCAAGACCGAGCGTCAGAGACGTCGTGATGAAAAGGAAGAATCCATTGCTCGCCGCCTGGGTGGTTTCTGGAGAGGTAGAGGATGTGTCCCAAAGAGAGGTTGTTTTGGCCGAACAGGACGCGAGGGTCGTCAACGCCGTCGGGTCTGGATGATTGTTCTGGGAGTCCTTCTCGTCATCATAATTCTGGCGATCACTTTGGGTGTGGTTTTGACGCGACCCAAGCATTCGGAAGAAGTGCCATCAATTTGGGTTAACTTGACAGACTTTCCACCTATGCCAACAGGAGACCTGTCCATCGTTGGACCAGACAATACCGTCGAAAGAAGTGGCTGCACTGAGCCATCTACCATGTGGAGCTGCTCTCTGCCCAAAGAACAGCATGACTCCGTCAAACCTTACAACGCCAACCAGCCTACTATCGTGATGCAGATCCAGTGGGATAACAGTACCCGCGAGAACTGGAATACACCCAATGGAGATGCACCTTCGGCCAAGGCTCGCCGAAGCATGGGAAGTGCTGTGAACGCAAGAGACATAATTCGTGCACGGCAGATACCCGATTTCAAGCCCAGTCCCGATCCACCTGAGTTCAAGGAAATGTGGTTTTTAGGAAACACCACCGATGGAATCATGTCTGACGAAAAAGGAGGCGAGGCAACCCCTTTTTACATCAGCCTGGTTGATCCTGCTGAAGAGGACGAGCGTAAAGAGCTTACCAAGAGACAATTTGCGGCAGCTGTGAACGTCAGCCTCTCCGACCTCCTTCCATCACCCGACCTCACCCAGGATGGTGCTCCCAAGCCCGCAGTACTACTTCCACAGCCAGTCCAACAGCCAGTGCGCCTCTACGACCGGGGTCTTCCAACGGAACACTACGGGTTTTACACATATTTCAAGCGTACCATCTTCCTCAAGTCCGCATCGCCCCTCAACGACACCAAAGAGGGTGATATCCCGCTGGATGAGGATGGTGGTTGTCAGGAGACAGAAGCAGATTTCCTTGTGACGTGGGCCGAGACACGTCTGCTCATGCGGATTTGGACACGCACGTTGGCTGCAAACACGTCGCAACTGATCGATTCTAAGGAGAAAGACGGCATCGACGGTTCAGCAGAGCTCATTCGACCAGGAACGATGCCGTACCCTGTCACAGTTACCATGGACACACATGGAGGAGACCGAGAAAAGAAATTCGTCTGGTCCTGGCCTATCGATGACAGACGAAACATTGATGATGAGAACCCCAAGCTCCTCGTCAACAACATCGGGGAGGGGGGTTCGTGGATCAATAAGAGAGCTGGAGGTGACGAGAAACTTGGCGGATTCGACGGCGGGACCGGAGGATGCAAGTGCGAGTGGAAAAACTGGGTATAAGTATCCTATCACTCTTAATCTGATTAATGACGAGATGCATGAAGCATCGCCTATGGAAAGCATTGGAATAGGCGTCACGGTACAAACAAGCCTAAAAGGCATTATGATTTGCTAGCTACCAAAATTGAAATTGTTTAAGCACTCTGATATCTTTTGCTATATACGTATTCTCTGAGTATCATTATGTATTCAAATTTGCCATATAAGATATATAATATATCTACATTAGAGTACTGGCTGGGTGAGAACTTCCATCCCCCCACGCGGGCCGAGAGGTGGGGCCGTTCGTTTGCCGCTTCTAAATTTCGCCTTCACTTGGCCTCGTATAACTTGTAATATCTTGAACGATGCGGTCTCTTTTATTATCAAGTCACAGGAGGGCCCTTCTGAGTGGTATCGCGCGACAGAGGCGCCTTCTAACAACCCTCGCAATTGAAACATCATGTGACGATACAGGCGTCGCTGTCCTTCGTCACACCTCACAAGCAACAGAACTTCTCTTCAACGAACGTATATCATCTGACAACCGCGCTTTCAAAGGAATACATCCCATTGTGGCAGCTAAAGGCCACAGCGTGGCATTGGCACCTCTTGTTCGCCGCGCGCTGGATGCTTTACCAGCTGTAGAAGATGAGGACAACAAGAGAGCCTGCTACGCTAGTGGCGTGAGAAAACAGATCCCCGACTTTGTATCTGTAACTCGCGGACCTGGAATGCGTTCGAATCTAGGAATTGGACTGGATATGGCAAAAGGGCTGGCTGTTGCTTGGGGCGTGCCGTTGGTGGGTGTTCATCATATGCAGGCTCATGCTCTTACACCACGACTGGCGAGAGCATTGGGGATGAGTATGGGAGAAGCAGAAGTATCCAAAGAAGGACCAGAGTTTCCCTTTCTTTCTCTTCTTGTTTCCGGGGGCCATACTCAGCTTGTTCACTCAACAGGTCTGACAGAGCACCCCATAGTCGCTACGACTGGTGACATTGCCATTGGAAACCTGCTTGACCAGACAGCTCGTGATATCTTGCCGCCTGAGATATTCGATGCGAGCGAGCATGTCATGTACGGTCGTCTTCTAGAAGCCTTCGCCTTCCCACCAGGCACTGACACAACCACTGCTTACGAAGCTGTCTTTACACCGCCAGCTTCCCGTTCCGCAGAAATGACTCCTCCATCTACGGGCTACGACTGGAACATCCCTACGCCTTTCCGACAAACTCGCAAGCTCGCCTTTTCTTTCAGCAGTATATATACCCACGTCCATGACCTTGCGGCATCCCGCCCTTCCATGTCTATTCCTGAACGCCGCGCTCTAGCACAGCACACCATGATGGCAGCGTTTGTGCACCTCGCAGGTCGATTATGTATCGCTCTTGATGACAAGCCCGAGCTACGAGCTGCCAAGACTCTCGTTGTAGCGGGCGGCGTTGCGAGCAACAAGTTTCTCATGCACGTTTTACGGTCCATGCTGGCTATTAGGGGCTACGAGGAAATGGAGATAGTTGCGCCGCCCGTGGAGCTGTGTACCGATAATGCGGCCATGATAGCGTGGACAGGCATGGAGATGTTTCGGGCTGGGTATGAGTCTGAATTGAGCATCACGGGGATTGGAAAGTGGCCTATGGATCCTGAGATTGGAGAGGGGATATTAGGCGTTGACGGCTGGATAAAGAGACTAAAGGAGTAATGATTGGAAATTCATGATCAGATCTGTACTATTATATGTATCGTGTACACTACCAGCATGGGCGGTGTTTGGGCCGGAGTCGTATAATGTCGACATTTTTTCTTCTTTTCGTTTACGAGGACATTATCACCAAACTTTGAGGAGCTTTAGATGTCTTGTCTTTCAAGAGAAAAGAAGCCATTGTCGTACATATTACAAGGCCCATGTGGAGCTCCACGCCCAGTGCCGGGTGAGTGTAAGCCACCCTCTCTATCATCACGCTATGCCGGTGTGTACGCCTCACCTCAGAGTCTCAATATCTTTATTCCCAGTACTAAAATCCTCTAATCCAACTTGCTTGTCACGTTGGTGAACTCGCCCTTTTCCAGCTTGGTCTTCCAGAAGATGGGGTTGGTGTCGTTGAAGCCGTGCTTCACCCAGCCCTCCTCCTTGACATGGTACAGGTTGATGTAACCACCAGAGTACGCATCTCGGTGGGTGGCGGCCAAAATACTTCGCTTTCCTAGCTCAAGAGCCTCCTCATCTGACAGGTCGTACTTGTACTCGGCGTCGAGCACACCATAGGCGAATGTCTGACCTGATCCAACACAGAAGAGGTTACCCGCCAGGCGAGTGCCATCGCTGTCGACGTAGTAAAGGGCGGGACCCTCCTCCTTGGTAACACCGGCGCACATGGTGCCCATGCTGAGGCCCATACCCTTGTAGCTGTAGACGAGGTTGGCGAGGATCTTGCTGGCGGCGGCAACGCTGATGCGGCGTTTGTGTCGGAGCTCGTGGAGGCGGCACTGCATGCCGAGCCAGGCGAGCCAGTACTGGCAGTCTGCAGCACCACCAGCCATGGTTCCTAGCAGGACGCTGTTGATCTCAATGACCTTCTTGACGGTTTGCGAGGCGATCCAGTTGCCGGCTGTGGCTCGGGAGTCGGTAGCGACGATGATACCGCCCTGGAAGCGGAAGGCGAGAGTGGTGGTTCCGTGAGCGATCTTGATGGGGCAGTTGGGGTTGGATCGGTCATCTGTG
The DNA here is from genome assembly GCA_013618295.1 of Fusarium armeniacum. Classification (NCBI taxonomy): domain Eukaryota; kingdom Fungi; phylum Ascomycota; class Sordariomycetes; order Hypocreales; family Nectriaceae; genus Fusarium; species Fusarium armeniacum. The sequence goes on from JABFER010000044.1 coordinate 168,220, forward strand.
GCAGCGCGGAGCCATGATGAGGGCTAAAAGCAAGAGATTGTTAGTCTGGCCGCCAGCAATAGAGGGTAGAGCTAGGTTTAGGTAGCTCCATGCTTCAATGACCAACCTGAGCAACGGGAGGCATGGCAAACTTGATCGAGAGATCACCCATAGAGTTCAGCAGCTCATCCTGATCGTCGAGGGGCTCATTCTGCTCGTACGAGGGCCGACTGTATTGCGAGACGAGGGAGTTCATATTGGCCGTATCGGAGAAGAAGTAATCGGGAGTTTGTCGACTTGTAATGATGGGACGAAGCTGATGCTGTCCAAGTGCCTCGGATCCTGGAGCTTTCGATGACTTTTAGACGACCGAGAGAAGCCTTGCTCTAGTCGAAAATATTGAGGCTATCGAGTCGTGATTTTTCGTTATGTCGTGATCGAGATTGGCTTTGTTGGCGTCAAAGGGTAGATGATGAATTGTCAAGGTGGAAATGGAGGTGGGAATGCGTAGCTCTAGACAAGGAAGCTGAGGCTCAGGCAGCTTCCAATGCGCGCGTCAACTGAACCTCCAAATTCGGTACGTACCGCGGGCGCTCTAGTGACGCTGTCCCCTCAAAGAATGTGGTGCCTTGCAATTCAGGCATTAAGAATGCATCATGTAGAGATACGGAAGCACATTTACTCTTAAAGATATCAATCATCACAGTCACTAAATTTATGATTTATTTCAAACATAGGTTTTACTCATTGATCACTTCTTAGGTCCCATGCCAAGTTTCCCAATCCCATATCCTCATACCCAATGTACGCCTAAGAAAACCGTCAAATGAGGATATCACACTCGCTCTTAACCACCACCCCTTTTGGTTGATTGGGCATCTTCCTCCCTCCTCAGTTCATGAAAGAACACATAGCCCCATTCTCCAATGTGAACTCAGATATTACTAAGATTTGCGTTCGAATCAAGACAAAGAAAAAAGAATAACGTGCAAAGAAACATCATGTGTAACGAGGATTAAGCTTGAGACTCGTATGAAATGAAAACTTCCCCTTCAACACCATAGCTGTTCTAGCTTAAGGGTTTGGTGTCACTTCTCGGCTAGTTCGTCCATCCCGCTTGCTCATAAAGCTTCGACGCATGTGAGCCTTGGGGCTGTCAGGGACTAGGTTTGTCTCAGCCGATTGGAAACTGCTCTTGAGTGTCACGGTTCCGCTACCAACAGATAGCTCCTTAGCAACAGATGAACCTGACTCGTCGACAAAATAGATGTGCTCGCCTAGGTCATCATCGCTGCTAAAAGTGTGCTGTCCTTTGGCCTCGATCTTGAATTGTGTATCGGGTGAGCATGGGAACTTGAATGTCTCGCCAAACGTCCATTGTCCACTGTTGGACTTGAAGTGCTTGGTCTTGCCCACTGTCTTCTCCTTGGGGCTGATCTGTGTGATAACAATATAAAGATCAGACGCAGGAGGAAATCCTGAAGCGTCCACCACAGTGAAGGAAGCTGTGCCACTCGGCGCAGCTCCTGGGTTGGCGCTGTGGACTGATGACTGGCCGATACTCTTCGACCTTACGTGACCATTACTGGTAGGGGGTCGACTGCCATTCGAGCTACCATCCTCATTGATAACAGGCGATCGGCGGAGTCCGCCGTTGGCACCTGTGTTACCATTGGGGCTCAATCCTTGTGACTCAACAGCTTCGTTGTCTTCTTCGATAACGTCGTTGTTGTTACTATCCTTCTTGTTAAAGATACCACGACGGAGAAATGAAGCACCCCTGCCAACGCCGTGACCAACAACCCCAGCCACAGCAGCACCGCCCTTGATAGGTGCACCGGCGACACCAGTGACGATACGCCCAGGAGCTGATGAGAAAGTATTGCCAAAGGTGGATGTGCCCTGACGTGATCGCTGAACATAGGCAGGCCGGAATAGAAGTCGGATGCGGACGCTTCCTGACTTGCCGTCGAGGATATATCTAGTCTCTGATGGTCTGAACGGATCCAGGGACTCGAGATTGACGTCGGCTCCACCCAAAAAGTCGGGCTTGTCCGCAAAATCATAATCCCACACAGTCAGTTTAAACTGTGCAGCAGTCCTTGAAGGAACATTGACCTCGAAGTATTCATTCCATGTGGGGTTCAATGTCTTCTTCTGTACCTTGGTCTTATGGATCTCCTGGCCGTTCAGCTCAAATTTGCAGTAAGGATCACTCTTGCCGTTGCGATCAGCCGAAGGAAGCTCAGCAGCATCGAGAACATCAACGCGAAGTGTTCCCATGTTGTTAATACTTTCGCTTGGGTCAAGTTGCATCCTGACTGGGATGTACTTCAAGCTGACTTTGACGCTTGCCGGACGGCCGTCCTCACCCTTGAGTTTCAATGTTGTCGGGTTGTTCTGTCGAGACGTTAGTTCAGGCACCTCTATGGTATGCTCTTTTACTTGAATCTTACCAAACATTGCTTGAGTGTTTCCAAGGTGTTACCAGCGAGCGATGCCAGGAGGTCGTCGTCGTCGTCACCCTTCTTGCGAGCTCGAAGAGTAAGCCGAGAGAAGTCAAGCTCACGAATGAAACAATCTCCAATCTCTTCAAACTTGTGGTGTTTGCTGCGGGCAGTCGAAGAGACATAAGATGGGTATGCCATGTCGTCTACAAGAACCTCCAAATGACTGTGGCTTTCGGGCATTTCTGCTTCCATGAGTCGGAAGATGAGCAAACCACTTTCGTACTTGAGAAGCTCCTCGGGAGAAAGTCGGATCTTACGAGGCCCCTTGGGCATCTCGATTGAAGGACGGCCAACCGTGGTAGGTGTAGGAGGCTCCAGATGGTTCTCCTTAGGCTTGTCCAAGCTAGCATTGAACTTGCCAGCTTCGGCAGATCTTTGTGGAGTAGGAGATTGCTCCTCTCCAGAGGAAGAATCTTTCTCCTTTTCTGCCTCTTTTTCCTTCTCCTTCTCCTTCTCTTCTTCTTCTTCATCCTCGGGATCAGCAACATTCATACAAGGGTAAAAGGCAACTGTGTAATGCAGTACACCCTTGGCAATGCCCTTGCCGTGGAGACGAAGGCCGTCTTCCCGAAGTTGTTTCTTGTCATGGACTAGATACTCGCCAGTTTCGTCCTGGGCAACATAGTCGGCAGCGAAGAGCTCAATCATTCCAAGACTACGGTCTTTTCCAACCTTTTCCGTATCCATGACCTCCAGGGCAAGTCTGTCTCGAGCAGAGTGGATGGGCACATATAGGACCTCGTCCCACTCAGGGTTCAGATCGTTTCGGAAAGTAACAGTTCGTGCCTTTTCAATACCAGAGAGCAGAATTCGAGTGTAAGGATCTGACTTGCCGAATGCTTCAAAGTTTCGAAGATCAGTAGCTTTCTTGAAATGCAGGCGCATGACACCGATAGGGGTTACATAGCCACCAGTGCTCGCCACACCAGAGATGGCAACTGGCCTCCACTGCGCCATCATCTTGACACGACCAGTGTGAGCACCGTGGAGGTTGTACCATTCCTTGCCTTGCTCCATGCACTCGAGCATCTCGTCGAGCTTGATCTGGTATTTCCCGAGAACTTGATCACCTGCAAGGTCACGGTCGTCCTTGACTGTGAGACCAAGTTTGGCCTTCTTTCGGTCCGTAATGAGAATCTCCTTTGAACCATTGTCCCAAATAGGATTGTTGGTACGCTTCAGCTTCTTGGTTTGATGGACCTCTTTGCCGTTCAAAAACATGACCGCATAAGGGTTGAGTGATCCTACGAGACTCTTGGTACCATCCAAATCCTTGGCCTGTTCCACAGTAAATCGGAGAATACCCTGGTTCGAAGGGGGCGGGGGCTCGTCTTGTCCCTCGGCGTTCTTGACAGTCTCAAGCACAGGGAAGAAACGGACATCACAAGAAACAACACCACGGGCCTTGCCATCAGAAATGACCTCTAAGCGCTGGTTCTCGTGGACATTGAGCTCTTCAATACTTTCAAGTGGGAAAGAGGCGATACCAAGCTCCTTGGACTTGCGGAAATCGTTGTGGTCAAAGATTTGCATATCCAAGGTGTCGTTGAAAGAGGTGACAATGATGTAATGCGTCTCGTTCCATCTGGGGTTGGGGTTGTCCGGAACGACCTTCGTTCGGGCCAGCTCTTGGCGTCGGCTCAAACTCAAGGATGCGTAAGGGTCAACAGTGCCACCAAAGTTGTCACTGTTCTTCAGACCGTGAGCTCCGTGAAGAGTTACTGCAACAACACCAATAGCTTGATCCACTGGCGAACCAGCAAGCATCTTGGCGACCTCGATAGGAAAGACCTTGGGCGCGTACATCATCGGGGCCAAGTTGCCGTGGATTTGCTCTTGAATAAACCCCTCTAGTCCAGGAATGAAATTGATATCGAAGCCAAAGTTGTCACCGCCAAGAGGCTTGCAGACGTAGTCGATGGTCGGTCGTTCCAGGAAGCACATTTCAATACGGTCGATGTGAGGGAAAGGGATTTGCAACTTGATCTTGAGTCGCATGATACCAGAGAAGGCCATATCCTCGACAATGACGTCGAGTCCCTTACTGATCATGGCCTTGCCAATTCGAATTTCGAGCACAACTTTCGGGTTGATTTTGTTCTTGAGCTGGCGGGAAGTCATATCGTCGGTGTCATTAGGGGTAAAGCTGAATTTCCAATCCATCATGACAACATCGTCCTCAGTCTTGGGGTAAGTTTTAACATGTTCCATGCGAGGAGGCTTAGAGCCCAATGTGAACGTCTTGAGCTTCAAGCTGTCCAGGAATGCTGGAGTAGCAGAACTCAGGACTTGGTCAACAGAGTTAATAATGGTCTGGGCAAGAACTGGTTGGTAAATAGGCCAGAACTTGACCATGAAGGAGTTGATCCACTCGAGGGATTCGTTGTCGGTGTCGAGCCTCTTGAGGGCCATTTCGCGAGAGATGTCGTCTCGGAAGTTACGTCGCACTCTTCGTAGAGATGTTCGATAGTAAGTAGAGCAAAAACACATGACAATAATGACCCAGCCAAGTCCGCCACCAAAGACAGCGACGAGCCAGGACGTGACACATGCGAATATGATGACGCCCGTGTTGTGATACCAATCTGGCCATGTCAGTGGTTGCTGTGCGCTTACAGCTGGGATTGGTACTTACCACCGTACAGAGTGTCCGGAAGCTGCGACTCTACCCACGTTGTGTGATCAAGCAGACTGTCTTGCGCCGTTGCATCGTCCTCTGGCCATCCTAGCTGGGGAGCCCATCCTGTTCTTGAGTATGGTACTTCTTCGCTTTCGGGATCGGCACCGTCTGCAAGTGGTTTACCTTGTTCGTCGCGAGCAACGTCGAGAACTCCTGCCTTGCTGGCTTCCGGTAGGTCTTCGACGGGGCCGGTGCCATCGTCGACGTCGGTGATTATGGCAGCGCCCTTGGGACGTCTGCTCTGTTGAAGCTCACGCGGGATAGCCTGCGCAAGAGCGTTGTTAGTTTGTAGTCGCGAATGAAAGGGAGAAAGTGCGGCGTACAGCTTTGGCTTGAGCTTTCTTCTGTTCTGGGCTCGCATCGGGGTCGAAAGTGAAAGCAGCGACGCCAGCATTCCGAGACGCCTGGACGATGGACCTTTGGGCATCATCTGCGGTGACGTTGCTTTCGGGATCGGCGGCGGCTTCCAAGACACCCTGCTGCTTGAGCTCCTCAGCTTCTCTGGCGGTTGACATAACGTTGTGTCGAGCAGCGTTGCTGCGGTTGCTGCTGGAACGTGTTGCTATGGGAAGTCTGTCTGTATTGTTCGCTGTTGTCAATTGGTGTAGATCGAACTCGAAAGACTGTCGCAAAGCATTCAAGTAATGAGGGCGATTTCGAACGACCCTCGTGAGATCAGTGGGCGAGTGCGTGCAAGGTTGCGATGCCCTGATATTTTGTAGCTGGTAACTTAGCTTATAGCTGCAAGCTTGGACACAAGCTGAGCTACTAAGTTTATTAGCTTTGGGTAAGTTGTTTACGTGCCTAGCTGATGAGGCCAGCAAATGGAAGGCAACGAGAGATTAGACAGGAAATGAAAAGAAATAGAGAAGAGAATAAGAATGAGAATGAAGGAGGGGGTAAGTAGAAAAGAGGGTGAAGAAGGTTGTAAGAATTCAAGCCAAAGGAATTGGGATGGAGGTGGAGGGAAACCTGGCACCAAGTGTTGACAAGACGTGGATGACCAGGTTAGGTCCGGTCTGAAGTATAGGTACAGCCTATATTGTGCTGCGCTGCAAGCTTGTGCAACCTGCAGCTGCACCTCAAGTGTTCGGTCCAAGGAATGGCTTTCTTCCAAGCTTGAGGTAAGTTGCGCCGAATGCTGATCGACGGCGCACAGATAGCTGATAGCAGAATACAGATTGGATACTTTTATGAATATGGTTTCATGTCGCTTAAGAATAGTCACTTTGAAGTCACTTTCGCTAGTGGGAGGGAGCTAATTTGTGGCTCAGCAAGGGAAATTGAAGCCCATCCGATCACTATCAGGAGTACCAAAGACAGAACCTTGGATTTGAGACAGTGATTGAGAATACAGTGGAGGTTCCAATAGGTTAGTACCTAGAGTGCTTTTGCATGCCCGCATCCTACCGGAGGAAGAATAAGTTAGTAGGTAGCTTGCAATTGCGGGCCGGAATAGCGCGGCAGAGTGGGCCACCATTCACTGTAAGTTATGAGGATCCTACGACACCAGAGCAATGAATGGACGGACGCCATTTGGCCTCAATAAATAATTGGGGAGCATAGGTTGATCTGAAACATCTGTCTCATTGATCTCCATTTACTAAACTCTTGCACTTGCTTATGCCGTGCTGTACTGTGCAGTTGCAGCTACCCATTGTCTTTGTGTCACAAACAGAAACTCATTCATTCCTCTGGCAATGAGATGAGCCATCTAGCTTACCCATGGAAGAGGAGAGAGCGATTTATTTACAGCAGTTACTTGTTTCTACAACTGTTCTTAGCCTAGCAAAGCCAAGTCAAAGAAAGGAAAAGTCACACCATATCGAAAAGACAAGTTCCCTCTGTCTTGTTCTATACCCTCCTGCCAATGATAGACCCCTGCTGTGCTGAGCAACTGGACACGACCTACGTAATCGATGGTCTGGGGGAGACCAAAGCTCGGTTTTGCTTGTGACGGAAGTCCTAATCACTCCCTAGCTCCCTCAGCGCGACATGGGTCAGGGAACTGGACCTGGATCCCAGGCTTCCAGGCTTCCAAGATCGAGGAAAGGTGTCCTGTTTTGGTTTAGGTCTCTGAAACCCCTGTCTCCTTGATCGCTAGCACCGCTGAGGTTACGTAGCTCGCAAGAATAGACTCTCAGCCGTCTGTACTGACCCTTGCAGTTCGAATCCCTGGATTCGTGGCTCCTCTCGCCTGTCGTGATGACTTCCCTTTTGCTACACGATAACTAACATGCTGTGAAATAAGGCGAGATGAAAGTTATGTGGCCTCCTATAGCTTATCTTACCCACCTACACATAACAACCAGGATATCCTCTTGTGGATATCTCATCTTCATGGTCGCCATACTATTGTCTACTATTTCACTGTTCCACTGCTTATCACTTTGCATTTCTAGCCTTCCCTTTTTCTCCTTCAGCTGCATCTCCATATTGAATTAGTGAATGCACAGCCACACTAGTTGACCTGAACACTAACGTTAGATGGGAGACTAAACCAAACCAGAGATTCTCAATGAAATGCTGTGATTTCACTACTAAGTTATCCACTCTCATTGGGTCAAGAATCTAATAAGCAACTGGATTTTTTCTTCTTCTTCCTCTGAAGACACTTTTTTACGTGACAAAATTTTTTCCTTTCTATATATACGATTAAGATGCAAAGAGAAAGTTATGTCTTTACAATTGACAACTTTCCGCTCTATTACAACTGTCTTTGCAAATATCGAGGTTCAAAAGTTGAAGGTTGTCGTTCGAAGCAGGCACGGTCCTACAATGTTCCTCTTGTCAACATAGTGGACTCATCCTAGCTTATTAGGTAGGTAGACAAACAACAATCAACGATCCAAATAGATACATCATGAATCATCTGAACCAAACACAAAAATAGCTTCGGCTTTCTAAGAACACAGTCGATTTTCTTTACTTGTAAATGAGGTTGCACTACACTCAAAGTCTTCCTTCGACAGATTCTTCCATTGTGAACGAACATGGAAGTGTCATTCATATTTCCATATCTTTGAACTGAGATAATGCCTCCGTGGCTTTCGGCCTGGCGCCGACCGCTACTGGTAAACAAGGATGAATACATTCATTTGCTGGGATCCTTTTACTAATGGGAACGTCAGGTCCGTCTGATTCTTCAGCTCAAAACTATCCGGCCTCTCACAACGAGTTGTCGCCTGCTTCAGTCGACAGGAAGCAAGTCTGCCTTCGTTCCATCCCCGCAACAACTAAAGATCGCGGATATTTGCTCTTCTCATAATGTCGTGGTATCGGCGAGGCCGGGATCTGGAAAAACTGCCACGATAGAAGCCATTGCGGCGAACCATCCAGACAAACGAATTGGCAGTATTCTCTTCTCAAAAAGACTCCAAAGCGAAACCTCTCATCGCCTTAAAAGGTATCATAACAGTGAAGTTTTCACTTTTCATGGCATGGCGGGCAAACTATTAGGAAGAGTCGTGCCGAGCGATAGGGAACTCCTTAGGCTACTTCGGAAGATTGATCGTAGCCGCAAGCTTCCCTTGTGGACTTCTACGCCCTTTGACATAGTTGTCTTGGACGAGTTCCAGGATTGTAATCCAGAAACTTTTTGGCTAGTTACGTGCTTCCTTCGGGCCAACAATGTCGCGAAGGAAGGGCAGCCCGCACGTATTGTCGTGCTTGGTGACGAACGCCAATCGATCTATCGGTTTCGCGATGCGGATCCGAGATATCTGACTCTGGCCCCGGAGCTGCTAGGTCCGATAAGTCCTTACCCTTTCACCGAGGTTCAGCTAGGGAATAGCTTCCGGTTGCCCATACCGACGGTTGAGTTTATCAATCGGGGGTTTCTGGGCGGAGAGCAATACATCTCGAGCTCAAAGCATGGCCCAAAACCCATTGTCCTAAGGTGTCATCTCAAGGACAATGATGCATTGGCTAAAAAGCTATCTCCTCTGATAAAACGCTATGGACCAGAGAATTGTGCTATCATAGCGCCTTCTGTCCGTAAAAGCACGCCGCTCAAACACCTGACCAACACACTGGCTAAGGTCCATGGAATCCCTATTTCTGTGCCTACCGATGACGAAGCACCTCTCAATGACCAAGTGATATATGGAAAGATGTGCATCTCTACCATTCACCAATTTAAAGGTCGTGAGCGCGAACTGGTAATACTTCTTGGCATGGACTCTTCATATTTGGAATACTACGGCCGCGACCTGCCAGACGACAAATGTCCCAATGAAGTCTTTGTGGCTCTGACGCGCGCTCTAGGACAGCTCGTCTTGCTGAACGACTATGAGGACAAAATGATGCCTTGTGTTTCTGTTGATGCTGTGTATGATACAGCAGAGGTCACCAACATGACAAGTAATGAAGCAGACATCTTGGCGCGTGACTTGCCAGGCCGGCCTCTCGAGCTTGGTCTCATTCTTCCAGCGTCCTGCAATGCCAGCGAAATAGCTCGATACATTCAGGGTGACCCTCTTGACAAGGTAGTCAAGCGCTTTTTGCGTGTCAAACGAGTTTCGCCGCGCTCATCGGGCCGCGAACGTATCAACATACAAAACGTGGTTGCTTCAGATACGCAAAAGGGATTCTTCGAATCTGTAAGCGACATAAACGGTCTTGTCATTGCTGCCGCCCTAGAGCTCGAAACTTCAGGAACCTTAAGATCCCTGGACGTACCCCAGGAGGAAGTCGACAGGAATATGCCTCGACATCCCCAACGACTGGTCTCCTGGCTTTGTCGTCACGCCTGCAATTATGAAGCCCAGCAATCTGGCTATCAACCACGTATGATACAAATGGAACGTCACAGATTCGATTGGATGAGGCATGAAGATCTTGAGCTTGCTCGGCGTCGACTTGATAAAGAGTTGGTAGATACTACCAGACACCTGGATTTTGAGGTCGGGATGTTGGGCATGTTCTTGGTTGACGACCAGATAACTAAGCTCTCTGGCCGAGCAGATATTGTCACATCTTCTCCTGGTAACAAGGACGGCGAAAATGATAAGACAATCTGGGAAATCAAGTTTGTTTCAGAGCTAACCAACGAGCATATCATCCAGGCTTGTGTGTATGGCTACTTGTTAGGGTCACTGCCTGCGTACGGGAAACTGCCACGCATCATATTGTACAACGTGAGGGATGGGGACAAGCGCGAGATTATACCACGCGATGGACTTGCTGGGTTGCAAAAGCTGATCAAGAATGTTCTGAGACTGCGGTACACAGCTACGGGGGAGGTTTCGTATGAAGAGTTTATCCAGCGTTGTACTGAAACCACGCAAAAAGTAATGAACTTGAGCGACGGTAAGAACAAGGGATGATTACAGTATTGTATCATCATCCGAAAACATGGGGGAAGAACTACTCTCGCTGGATTTACCATGATCTACGTGTTGGATAGTGTTATTAAGCCCTAACACAGAAACCTTTACTCTCATCTATACATTCTAAATAAAGAAGACTCCTCGCCTCTAGACAATGTAGCTTAGTCAGATGCTATCATAACTCTACAAGACTTATAAGGTGGACGTTCCTTGGACGAAGTGCTAAGGGAATAAAAGTGTTGGCATTTCAGGTTAACTGTCTCTTGGGCTGGGTTCAAGGGTCTACATCATGTAGTTCATGACGGACAAGGATCCCGTTATTGCTAATGAATGCAACCCCACACGGCGAAGATAACAAGAAACATGTCTCCCAAAAACAAGCTGCTACAAAGTTTATCCCCTCTATTCGTGCTGTTCCAAGAACACTGACTGATATTCTATTTCATAGTGGAGACCAATAACTGCTTCTGTATTGATTGGCAAAATATTGCATATCCAATTCCCAACTCTTGTAACGAAAGACAGGCATAGTGGCTAGACGCTCACTCAAACTCTAAACAGCATAAAAGACGCCAACATCAACCAGACCCCAGATCCGTTACGCCATTTCCCATATGCAGTGTCCATCTTGCCAATTCATGATCTCTAAAGCATCAACTCTTGACTTCAGCCTCAATACCCAAAGCCGTCATGCTGGTGAACAGGACATCGTCCTGGATGCTTGACAAACCAAGATGAGATGCACGCTCGGTGGAATCGACACAAACACTCCAAACGTGCCATGGGGACCCCGACTGTAAACTCTTCTAGACAGATCGTGCACTCTGCGTCGTCGATACAGTCCTTCTCTGTGGCTACATATGTGTACATGCCTGTCCGACGAGGGGCAACTGGTGCTCCACCTTCCCCGCCGCGGGGTGTGCCGTACGTGCTATGCGTCTGAATGCATGTAGTGATGTGAGACTCACGTAGAGCTTCGGCGTTGGGAAGACTCGACGATGGTAACTCGCGATGACAAATAGGGCACTCGTCTTCCTCGGCAATCTGAGGGGTTGGCGGCAATGCACGTTGCCTAGATGATGACTCTCCTAGTGAACTGTATCGTTCTGGGTATGAAGATGGAGAAGCAGCCTGGGCACTTGCGAGGAAACGCTCGATAGGTGTTTGATGCGCTCCACTGCGTCGCCTGTGAGAAGGACCAGGAGAGGGGCCAGATGAAGTAGAGCCCTGAAGTTAACTGTTAGTATCTAGAGCAAACTAAAGGGACAAAGGCAAAAATACCATCGTGACACTCCTCATCCTTGGGGAGAGGTATCGATATGGATCACCACTAGTGCCCGGAGCAAAAACTGCACCATGTCGATTAGACGACTGCAGTGTTCCGTAAGCATCACCAATGCTGCTCCGTGACCTTTGGTGAGGGACTCGCGAAGAATGAGTAGCTTGCGGGCCCGGACTCTGTGGCGGCGCTGTGTTTGGGTCTGGAACACATGGATTACAGAGCCTTACTCGCTCGCCTCCCGACATGTCGTTCACGTCGAAGTATCCGGCTCCAAGCCCGTCCACGAGCAAGGAGTGATGCATAGCTGCTTCGACGCCTGGGGGTCGAACGATGTACTGGTGCGGAATTATGATCCTGTGCGGTGAACAGGAGTTGCAAACGACTCTTCCACATTTCCTATTATGGTAAGTATACGGGGTAGAGAGATCTCGAGGTTGCGTGTTGACTTACCTGCAATGATGCTTACGCACAAAGAAACTGAACTGAGTATGACAGATAGGACAGTACGTTACTTCGTTATCTGGTTGCCATCTAGGCCGTTGCGAATCTGAAGATACCGACTGGCGAGCAGATCGGGGAAGCGGGGGCAGAGCTTCTTCGAGGGGTCGAAGTGATGGTAAGGGCGCATCCATTCTTTCGCGGGATGGCGTCGCATATGTTCGCTGGGCTCTTTGCGTGTTAATAGCGCTGGTACCTCGACTGGGCCTTGATGCATGCTCTGGATGCTCGGAAGGAGTGTTTGGAGAATCATGTTGGTCAGACCGCCTGTTCTGAGATCTGCTCTCTGGATCGTCCATCTCTGTGTTCTGCTGGGTATCCGAAGACTGCTCTGGCTCCTGGGCAACTGCCGTGCCTGCATCTTCCTCTGCGCTCGTCGCGGGATCGGTTGTGACGGATGTGGCGTCTCCATCGTCGTCCGGTTCGTCAATCGGGGTACTTTGCGTATCATGGCCATTGTTTACTCCTTGCGCAAGCTCCTGGTCTGAGAAACGAGAGTTCTGTTGGTCGGTTTGTTCTCGGCCGTTATCCGACGGAGGTATCTCGGGTGAGTGGGAGCTATGGATGGATTCTCCATCTGCCTCGCCGCTCTCTGATAGACTCCGCTCTATGGCGTGAGATGGGCAGTCGAAATATCGCGAGCATTCTTGGTTGTGAAATCGAGATGTTCGCCACGTACATGTCGGTTCTCGGTCGTTGTTCTGGTCGTGATCTTGGTTGTGGTCTTGGTCGTGCTGATCGTTTTCAGTTTGGCTGTCGTCACTATTCATCGAACGTGGTGGGCTCTGGGAATTGCTCGACAAGGGAGCGCTATGATCTCCTGCAGATTCAGGGCCCAAATGGCCTGACGCACCCGAAGGGCTGGCCATAGTAGCTCATCAGAGCTCGAATAGTAAGAGGAGGTTGTTAGGCAGCTGTAAAGCTTCGTTCAAGGCAACATGGAAGGAATGATGTATAAGGTCGTGGATTCCCTATGTGGAGGAGAAAGGATTCAAGGGTCGAATGCGGTGTTTGATGGTAGGTAGGTATGTTGCGTTGCAGTTTAGTTTATTCCCTGTCCTGTAAGTGCGATTAGAAAATGGTTGGCTCGATGTAGGTAGGCTCGCATCCGCATGATGCATGGCAGCCAGGATCTTAAAAGGAATGCAATCTGGACTGTACTGGACTGAACTGGACGAACCTTTTGAGTGGCGAAGCAGGGATCAGACTATTGGAGAAGATAAAATGACGGTTTTGCAACGATGCGAGTCAAGTCGAAATAAATGTAATATTAGCGAATCGTTAATAAATGGAAAGTTTGAGCTTTGCTTTGGAGAACCTTTAGAGTCCCTGGACTTGGCCTGACTGGGGCTGGACTGGCGTCCATCTGATGGAAGTTTGAGGGGCTGCCCGAAGAGTGGAGGCTACTAGCTATTTCGCCCACGCGATCACCCTTGCATCACCCTGCGAGCCTCTAACGTTACCTCGTCTGAAACTACCTAAACCTCACTTGGTAATTTGGACGCTAAAAGAGCTGCTGCTTATCAGGTGGACACTAGTATTTGATATTAACATGGGCTGGACCCTTTATCACCGCCAAAGGCTGTCGGTGTTAATCAATCCAATCTCATCTATTAATGAGCGTTGGCTGTACTGATGGCAGCTACCAAGTTGAGACCCCCCTTTTCAATGTTCTTACCCTATATCTTCAATGGTTGACCCGAAGCCAAGCCAGTCTGGTAGGTTGTTCAGTTGTTCCGTTTTTTAGGTGGAAGGTCTCACTTCGTCACCCAGGCCTCCCAACTCTTCTTCCAACTCAACTCCGTTCGATGCCACTGTTACTGGCTTACTCGCCTGAAGAACAAACATCATCCGAGCCCACTTCTCTTGATCAGTATTGACCCATTCATGCATTGTTCCACGCTGAACTGCCACGTCCCCTCGCTTCATTACACGACTTTCGCCTGAGTCCAATACCAGTTTCATCTCACCCTCGAGCACGACGCCATAGTCAGTACTCAGTGTTCGATGCATATCTCCTCCACCTGGTGGGAAGTCCACAAAACGAAGGACTGAACCTCCAGCAAGAGCAAGTCCTGGAGGATCTGCGATGTAGCTTTGATATGTCTTGATGTCCGTATCGTCTGTGAGGTCAACTGGAAGCCCCCGAGTCACGTAACCGAGGCGGAAATTGTAGCTTGTGAGGGTGTTTCTGGGCATTTCATCGCTGAGTCGAGTGTCAAATATGGCTTTTCCGTCATAACTGTGCCCGGTGATGAACCGCTTCGGTACAGGTAATTGATTATTGGCCATGGTGTGGCAAAGGAAGAATGATAGGTATGCCTAGTAAGATAAAAGACAGAACGAAAGCAAGCTCTTCATTGCAAATGTATATCACGAATTCATTTATGAGTATACTCTCTTTCAAGAGGAAACCGGCAGGTCGTTTTATAATGATATTTTCCAGGACAAGTTGCTTACAGATGCTAGTGACGGAACACCTCTGCATACATGATGTTTGAATGAATTTAATGACGTTTTTGTGTTTCCGTCTTTCATTCATTCTTCTCGAGGCCACGATAAATTCTGTGTATATTCGTAAGGCGCGGTTTGCTGCGTATGTTGTGATTCATTCGGGTTCCGTCCCCAGAAACTTCACAGAGTAACCAATTGGAGGCTGGGCGGATACGAATAACCTTGTTTGTAAACTTGAGTTGATTAGACTTATCCTTATGCTTGCATCGCTCGGAACTTGCCATGTGTTGAAATTAACCCTTGTTTGTCTCGAGCCAGAATACCTTGTAACGAGACTCAACTTACCAAGGGTAACTTGCACGCAACTTGATGGCAAAGTTCCCTTAAAGACTCCGATGCTGAAGAGATGCCCCTTTAAATCTTGTTGTACACGCGTTCACAAGATGTGATGGTGAGCTTGACGTAGCACATGATACTATGTGAAACACCAACAGAACTCATCATCTCAGATCAAGTTGGGAAGGTTACACAGACCAAAGAGAAGAGAATCCAATGATGAATAACGTTAATACCAAAGAAGATAGAATCGCCGAGTCTATCCTCCGATGTCTCTGATCTCTAACCCAAAGTAAGTAGAGGAGTAGGGGGAAACGCCGCTACTGTATGCATTACGTGGACTGATAAAATGAGGTATTCGCGTCTTTTGTATGGTTGGTTTATTTTACGCCAATAGGACTTGGTCTGTTTGTCTTTGACGCCATCAGACGTTGACGTACACAGACTTGAAAAGTGACATGAGAGGGCATCGCGGTATTAAATAAGTGGCTTGGCACGGCTGAGTCGGCCACTTGAGGGTGAGTTGAGGCAGGGTTGTTTTCGGACAATGGAGTACCTTACGAAACTTGTTCTCGCATCCTTACAGGATCAGACAATCTAAGCCCTGCGAGCCTCGTCGATTGCACAGAGAGAAAGAGGAACAGGCGACGTACGTAGTTTGAGACGAGACGTAATGGTTTCAAGACAGACCCTTTCAGGTATGGAGCTGAGTACGTACGCACTCAGTTTCTTAGTCTCGGTACATAGACAGTCGCCGACGCCGACCAATACTACATGGCTAACTACTACCTAGGTGCTAAGTCTATAGCTCGATTTTGGTGTGCAAAATTTCCGTCTCTATCCCCATACTCAATGAACCCTTGCTGGTGCACCTAAGCGCGCTGACGACGACAGATATCAGGTCAAAAGCTTTGACTACCTATTGCAACCTGCAAGACGAATCGGCTCCGATATCGAAGCCGGAATTTGACCAAAAAGGGCATTAGACTGCATCCTAGTTTCTGTTCAGCTGAAAATGTGACGTTTGTCGAAACGTTAAAGATTCTCTCCCCAATTTTTCCTTTTCCTGGCTTGTCACTCATATCCTTGCACTGACTTGATTGATTAATTAACGAGCCAATCATTCATTGCCAGCTTCAGATATCCTTGGCTTATTCCTCTTAGTCGATGATAATCTATTACCCGCGTCTATACCCGTCATAATTTCCGAGCAAAGTATTGGTTCTTTAACAGGTACCTACAGCCCTACAACAGCCATCTTGGACTACCTCCCGGCACTTACCTACCATACATTTATCTAAGCTTAAGAGGTCTCCTGATTCGCTGTAACAATTTTGTTTTTTTACTTTCTTTCTTTTTTATATATATATATACCCAATGCCATAACTGGAAATAATCACAGTCTCTCTCTCTTCAGGCTTGTGATTGGTTCCGACGAATTAGACTACACCATGTCTAATCCCTTACCCTCATCCTCTTCAACAAACCCTTCAACGGACCCTTCAGCGGATCCTTCGAGCATTACAACACCCGCTCCCAATCCTGAAAAGGGGCATCAACTATACGTCTGTGGTCATTGTGGACGACGCTACTCAAGACCAGAACATCTCCAGCGTCATGTCCAAACTCACACTCTGGGCCGTCGCTTTGCTTGTGGCATCTGTGGGAAGACGTTTGCGCGTGCTGATCTGAAGAAACGCCATGAGGCAAACCACGATAATGACGACTCCAAAAAGCGACGGCGTACTACCACTGCTCTCAATTCTGGACGGGTCACTCACGCTTGCAAGGCCTGCGCCGCCGCGAGGGTCAAGTGCCAAGAGGAGAAGCCTTGTCAAAGATGCACTCGTCGCGGGTTGACTTGCGTTTCATCAGAGGCAGGTTCTGCAGCAGCTATGAATCTGGTTCACTTGTCTGCCAGCGCACGATCTCGTACTGAAGATGAGTACGAGAGTGGTCCTAGCAGCAGTGCTGCTCCGACATCTTTCCCTGTCGATCAAACCTCTTTGTATGGACAAGCCGTCCCATTACAATCTCAACCCCAATCTAGATCGGGAACTCCCAACACAGCCGACTTCTCCAGATCCGAAGCTGGATCTTCTAACCAGCCCGATGCAGACCAGCTCCCCTTTTGTGACTTTCTACGGGACGTGTTGTATGAGCAGCAGTATGATCAACCAGCCAGAATGCCAGACAACCAAGGTCTCGACGTACTGGATTTCTGTAACGATACCAATATGGAGCTCTCAGATATGGACTTTGGCCTGTTGGATCACTGGAACGCAGGCGGGACAGGCATGAATACCACGACCGCAGTACCGACCCAGACGGATACGCCCAAATCAGACAACTCTGCTGACCTGACGCACACGCATCTACGTCAGAATCTTGTCACGGCTTGGGATGTATCCCCTTGGCGATGGGATCCCGTAGCAAAGGACAATGCGTTCGGCGAACAAGGAAACCTTCCGGTGTCGAAAAGGGACGTGGCATCTTTACAAGCCGAGGCTTCCCAAGGGGGTCTCAGACGAGTCGTTGACCAGAAGCTGGATTTTGCTGCTCGTGATGGGGTATTGGCACTTGTTCTCGGCGCTTGCCAACCTGAGACCATGTCAAGTCGCATTTCAGGGTCCTTTCCCTCGGCAGATCTCTTGGATACTATGCTGCATGTATTCCTCAACTCGCATACCAACCAGGTATCCGAATACATTCATTTCCCTACTTTCAAACTCAATGAGCAGGAACCCGAGTGGATTGCTGGGGCCGCTGCAGCTGGTGCTGTGCTGACTCCTATACCAACATTGCGAAAGTTTGGTTATGCTCTTCAAGAAGCTATCCGTATGTAATCTTATAACGACACTGGTATCGCGTTACTGATAACTACTGCTTAGGAATCGTTATCCCTAAACGAGTATGTACTCACTCACATATGCGACTTTACCGAACGACTATCTGACTGACTTTTGCAGTTTGAAGAAAACAACGAAACGATTCTAAATATAGGCCTAATACAAGCTATTGTCATCGGCCAAGACACTGGTCTTTGGAGTGGAAATCGTCGCAAGATGGAAATTGCAGAATGCCACGTTAACATTCCCACCACGGTACGAAGCATTGCCAACGGTATTCAATATTTCAACTAACATGGTTCAGATGATGCGATATCGTGGCAAGTTCCAACGTTCTACATACCCCATGCTTTCAGTAACTGCCGCCGACGAGGGTGCCAATCTGGAGCAGAAATGGAGAACTTGGGTTGATATGGAAAAATGGAAACGGTAAGTGCCCATGCTGAAAAGTCCTGCTGCCATCTTCGGCCGCTGACTACGTAACAGTTTCGTCTTCCACCTCTTCCTACGTGATAGCCAGCAGTCAATGACAGCTTTGACTAACCCCGTCATGTCATATGCTGAACTTACACTTCCGTTGCCCGCGTCCAAAGAGCTGTGGTATGCCAAAACAGCCAGAGACTGGAAAGACGCATACTTGAGACGAGAAGATGGGCATGTCAAGCGAGCCCCCTCTGTTGGCGATCTGTTCCGCAATCTGAACCTTCTTGCAGAAAACCGGCACAGGTTGGATGTGCAGCTTTCGGCAGCAATATATCTCCAAGCCTATTGGCTTCTGATATTGGAGTATAGAAACCTGTGCTCATCATACAGGATACGATCCTACGCCCACGACCCTTACGGAAACACAAATTCGTTGTTGGATGCACGCCGGCACCAGCTTTTGCAAGATTTGCAGACTTTCAAGGTTACAACCATGAACTGGCCCGAAATCACAGCACAAGAGCGACTCCTGCTCAATCAACTTATGATGGCATTGCATATATCCATAGACGATCTCCAGCTCTTTGCGGGAAAGGAGGGAGATGAACAGGCACATCGAGCATTTCACGTTCTCCAGCAATGGGTCGAAAGTGCTGATTCTCGAGCAGCTATATGGCACGCGGGTCAAGTCCTCCGGTTCGCCAAGCTCTTCCCATCAGCACAGTTGAAAAACTTTTACGCTGTGGGAGTGCACCATGCGGCGCTTGCCATCTGGACGTACGGCGTGATCAAGAAGGCAGGAAGTAAACAAGATGTATCTCCTCAACACGAGAAGATATACATAGACGGACCAGAATCTATGAGCATACAGAGGTATATCAATATGGGGCAAGGGCTTCCTGTTGTTCGAGGACCAGCCAGCCGTAATGGGGTATCTGAAGCCACGATTGAGAACCCCAAAGCGGGCATGGAGGCTATTCATGAGATTCTTCAGGCTAACTTTGGAGGCGCAAACAAGATGGCGCCTGCAATCGTGGAAAATTTGTGTGTCTTGATACGGCAGCTCGGTAATGTTGCGTGGGCAGTTGGGCTAGGATAATAGCCATTAGATATTTGAATAATATTTCACCAGTACAATACAGTCGCTGAGAGCAGCTAAGACAGAATTCTATGTATGGCGGTATCCTAAGCCATGGTTAATTACTACCTCAACTTCCTTTTCAATGCTGGCACTCAAACGTAGACACTCAATAATGAGGCTATTTGACCGCAGCAAGATGCATACTGGATGTTTGTAGCAATGGTTATTCATTTTACTTATTGTATTCTGTTCAAAACCCTGTGTCTGTAATCCTTTTTAAACAATTGTTCACAGCAGCGGAACTTATCGTTAGTACTCCAATCGTTCGCTTCGGCCCTATCGGGAGCTAAATAGACGAGGGAGCTTGAGATCCGTAGTGACGTTATTTCTCCAACAGAACCTACACCTCTCAATTTTGACTTCGTTCCTGTTGATAATGGCTGGACCCTAAGAAGAAGAAACGAAACAAACAGTGGCTTCTATTACCTTCACATGTTTAGGACGCTTCTATCTCCATTAATGACTGTGGCTGCATCACTGCCTTAAGCCCGATACACAATTAGGCGTGGCTGAACAAGCGTTGACCAATCCTCTCACCCACGTTTTTCTACTCACAACTCTGTTCTCAGTACCTTGATATTCTTAAACTTTTACCTGTAAAAGATGGCGTCTCAAGATACTTCAACAGCTCTCGTGGCGACAACGACAGTCTTCTCGACAGTTTTGTTCCTCGTTGTCGCTCGCACGCTCCTCTATCCAGTTCAGCCAAAGACGATTCGCAACCCACTCAAGTTGGGCGTCTATGACAATGCCAATGCTGACAAGGTCAAGAACCTCGTGTATCAACCTGACCAGTTTCCAGGTGCTCGAGATGTTGAGACTCCAGTGAGTAAAATTACGGCCTGCCAGGAATTATCAAGACTTATTGACTTTGTCATAGTATGGAAGTATTCGTGTCTACGAGTTTGGCCCTGAGGACGGCGAAAAGGTCCTCTTTGTCCATGGTATCAGCACGCCATGCGTCACACTTGCTCCCATCGCCCTCGCCCTCTCTAAGCGAGGCTACCGTGTGATGCTCTTTGTGAGTCCATCATATATTCGTTTGATACATAAACTGATATGTCGCAGGATCTATTTGGCCGTGGCTTTTCTGATGGTGTCGCCGACATTCCTCATGATGCCCGTCTCTACGTCTCTCAGATGCTTCTCGTTCTAGCTTCTAGTCCCCTTGCTTGGACGGGCACAAATGCTTTCCGACTTGTCGGCTATTCTCTGGGCGGTGGTATTGCGATTCACTTTGCGAATGCTTTCCCAAACCTCGTCCGTGATCTTGTCCTTCTCGCTCCGGCAGGACTTATCCGAGCCGCCTCCTTTGGTCGTGTCTCCCGTTTCCTCTTCGTCTCTGGTCTTGTCCCTGAGCGTATCTTGGCCGTAGCAACACGTCGTCGTCTCCAGAAACCTATCGCTGCCTCGGCAAAGCCGTCTTCTATGGCGCCCGTTGAATCTGTCACGACGCCACCGCTCAACGTCGTCGAGGCGGAAGTTAACCCAGCATCCGGCAAAGCCGTTACGCCGCTAGAGAAACGCGTTATGGAGTATGTGCGCTGGATGGTTACTCACCACCAGGGTTTTGTCCCAGCCTTCATGTCGAGTATTCGGTTTGCGCCTCTCATGGACCAGCACGATGCTTGGGCCAAACTGGCTCACCGCGCTCCTGGCACTACAGCCATTCTGCTGGCCAGGACTGATGAGATCATCAACCCAGATGATTATCGTCGCGATGCACTGTCTCTCGTTGGCGGCGAACAGCATGTGCGCTGGCGTGTTCTGCCAGGTAGCCATGATTTCGTCATGACCAACCCTCAAGACATTCTGAGAGAGATCCAAGACATGTGGGAAACAAAGGCATAAACTGGTGCATGCGATTTTTTTATTTATTCCACATCAAGGCCATTTACTTTATTTCATAAGTTTAGAATAAGTTGGAATTTTATGAACGGCGACTGTGAGCTGGGAGTTAGGCTTTTGGGGCCTCAGAGTCATCGATGCCCTCCGGGTTTCGAGGGTAAGTCTAGAGTGGAAAGCCTTTATATGTGAAGAAATCTACATCTGCTTTCTGTATATACCTGGCTGGAGCCACATTATCTTTCGCAACTTACCGTCCATCAGGCGCCACCCTAGCGGTCCAGGGCTTGGCTTTGACACTGTAGATAAAGTCAGCACGTTTGATCAATACAGCAATCACTAAACATCAAGCACTTACCATATTCCAGTACACGCCTCGCTTCTTCAACAACTCTACATGGCTGCCTTGTTCCAGCAGCTGGCCATCCCCCAACACAAAGATAACATCTGCGTTCTGTACTGTAGCCAGTCGATGTGCAACTACAAGCATTGTCCGTCCCTCTTTAGCTCTTTCAAATGCCGCCTGCACTAACTTCTCACTTTCTGAATCGAGCGAACTTGTGGCTTCGTCAAGCAGAAGGACTTTGGGGTCGCGGATAAGAGCACGAGCGATTGCCACACGCTGCTTCTGGCCACCTGAAAGTGAGACACCGCGACTTCCAATTCCCGTGTTATAACCTTCTGGTAGAGAAACGATGAAGTCGTGGATTGAGGCATCACGACAGGCTTGGTGCAGTTGATCATCTGTGATTGACGAGGGGTCGACGCCAAGTAGAATGTTTTCTCTGAGAGTACCTTGAAAGAGTGTAGCTTCCTGAGCAACTAGAGAAAAGTACTTTCGGTACTCAAACACGTTAATATCCGTCGAGTCCTTCCCATTCAGTAGGATACGGCCTTTGTCCAGATCGTAAAATCTACGCCAGTGAGTATTGGACCTCAGAAACGTTCAAGATTGCTTTATATCTTACCTCTCCATTAGTGAAACAATCGAGGTTTTGCCACATCCGGATGCTCCAACAAGAGCTGCAAACTGTCCCTTCTCAATCTTGAGGCTCAGACCTTTGAACACAGGTGTGCTTCTGGTTGGGTACTTGAAGTGGATATTGTCCAATTCGATTGACATTCCGCCGTCAGTATCAGGGATCTCTTGTGAGGTAGACACCTTATCTTGAGGTCGACTTTCTCTCATCTTGAGGATACGATCAGCCGCCGCTGAACTAAGGGCGGCATTGGGACCGAATCCAAGAGCTTGCCCAGCTGCCTCGCTGCCGTTGGTAATCGCCACTGAATGAATGTTAGCAAGATTGACAAGTTCTGGAGCACCAAGAAGGATAGCAGAGAAAGCAGGGTGCTTACTGAAACAGACGAAGAATGCAACGAGACCAATCTCATATCTAGAGAGCAGACGACCTCCCCACCAAAAGTTAAGCGCTTGACATGCCATGCTGGCGCTATCAGAAAAACCGAAGAGTATACTCACCCATCTGGCCTTCTTGTATGCTGAGACAACATGCTCTTCGAGTAGGTTCTGATATCGCAAGCAGATCGAGTCTTCCAGCGTCAGAGAAGTGACAGTCCTGAAGGCACCAATAGACTCTGACGCAAACTTTGAGCTTTCCGCAAAGACATCGTTGTTCATCTTTTCAAATGCCAATTCGTATTTGAAGCGCCAGTAAGCCGAGGTGATCATCACAGGCAAGACGACGCAACACGAAACAACTGCTAGTTTCCAGGTGTGTGCAAAGGCGATAGTGATGGCACCTGTCACATTGAAGAGAGCAACAAAGACGCTCGCCATGTTGAGTCCCATCATCTCTTCCAACTGTTTTGGATCCGTTCCTAGTCTTGATGTCATTGTTCCATGAGAATGATTTTCGTTATCAAAGAAGGATGTCTTCTGAAACATGACAGCGTCGAAGTACTGTTGCTGATACTTGGCTCGAATAGTCGCTGACATGCGAGTCGCCACAAAGATCACGACAAAGTAACTCACTCCTATTCCTACTGCCAGGACAACAAACATCAGAGCCCAGAACTTACTTTCGGAAAGGTCTGAGTCGGCTCCGATATAGTTGAAGGAGACAATGATTTTACCAAAAATCCAGGCTTGCAATGGTACTCCGGATCCGACGCAGGCGGCGGCGAAGAGAGTTAGGGCAAAGGCTGGGTATATGTTTTTGCTCTCGAGGAACAAGCGACCGAAACTTGCGAAAGGGCTTCCTTTCTTTGCTTTGACAATATCGGTGATCATGTCAACCTCTGAAGCTGCGATGCTCTGGACGTTGGCAAGCGTTGGCTTATCCTCAGGCTCAACGGACTCATACCCAGCCTCAGTAGGTTCCCCAAGTGAAAGCGATTGTGCGTGAACAAGACCTGAATAAACACCGCCATCAACAGCGATGAGGCTATCATGTGTTCCTGATTCCACGACCTTCCCCTTCTTTAACACAATAATGCGGTCTGCTTTCTTGATTGTAGAAAGACGATGCGCTATTGTGATGGTAGTTCGGTTCTTGGCGACCCTGTCAAGTGCTGCTTGGACAATACGTTCACCTCGTACGTCAATAGCGCTCGTAGCCTCGTCCAGGATCAGGATACTGGGTTTCCGTACAATAGATCGCGCAATAGCCAGCCGCTGTCTCTGACCGCCAGAGAGCTTTGCTCCGCTATCCCCTACCAAAGTATCCAAAGACTAAAAAGCGCATCAGCATAGGCAAAATAGCGAAGGGTGCGAACCTACGTCGGGCAACCTGTCAATGAACTCATCGGCAAAGGCTTCTCGACAAGCGTCCCTCACCAACTCCCTCTTCTTGTCTTCAGATTCATTCTCCCATGGCGTTCCAATCAAACCATAAGCGACGTTCTTATAAATGGTGTCGTTGAAAAGGAACGGTTCCTGTTGCACGAGTCCGATTTGCGATCTCCACCATTTGAGGTCAATATCATCCAAGGGTTGGCCAGCTGTTGTGATGCGCCCGCGAACTTCGACAGGGGGACCTGATTCTACAGGTTCTGTTTCAACTGGGGTTGCAAGATCGTTATCTTCCTCACTCTCCCCTTTTTTGTTCTTCTTTCCGCTTTTTTTCTCCTTTTCAATAACCTTGGCCAGAATGTGCTGGTCCTGCAGAGTATACCATCTCTGGATCAACCCAACAATTGTACTTTTACCTGATCCAGATGGTCCAACAACGGCGTTTATCTTTCCAGCTTCGATGCGCAGGTTGAGATCGTCCAAGACTTTCACATGGGGTCGACTGGGGTATGAGAATGTGACACCTTCGAGAACAATATCCTGTGTCGATGAAACTTCAGGCTCTTTCAGGTGCCCTTTCTGGGGCTGTGGTGCATCGATTACGACGAAGAACTCACAAGCCGCAACAGTGGCTTTTCCAACAGCAAGAAGTGGTGTGGATGTACGCTCCAATGAGAGAACGACAATCATCACAGAGAGCAATACGCTGAAACCGTTAGTACAAGGCAAGTCAACAAGAGGATGCACTTACACAAGGACGTCTCCGACGTTATCTAGCCTACCTTCAGAATATGACTTTGCGCCATACCAGAAGCAGAGCGCGAATCCGGCATACAAACCGAAGAACTGTTTTTGTCAATAGGTGCAAGATGCTTCCTCAATATGGAGGACTCACGACAAAGCCAAGTTGGCCTCCAATAAGAGGAGACAGAAGTTTACCATGCTGTCTCGTCTCGTCCACAAAAGCAGCGTATTTTTTGGAGATGCGTGATTCTGCACCACAGGCTGCTACCATTCTGACACTCGCCAGAGCTTCACTGGCAACTGCACCAGCTCTACCCTCGGACTAAGATTTGGTCAATACAAGGCAATGTGGAGTTCAAGAAAGGGGTGGCAACCTTTGTGATGAGGGCATTGACTTTGAGAATCATGGGTAAGAATACACCCAAAACGAGAAAAAGGTATAAGATGATCGAGGATGTAACAAGAGTAAGGGACCAGTTCTTTACGAAAGCTACAATGAGCGCGGCGATGATGGTTGAATTGTATTCGACAAAGATTCCCAGCTTCTCCGATATACCCAGCTGTAGAACATTGGCGGTAGATGTTATGGTACCAGTGGCATAGCCCGGAGGCATTGAATCGAGGACGTGAATAGACTGGCCGAAGAGCGACTTTAGGTAGTGGAGTCTGATGGCAGAAGACAGCCTGATGCCTATCATGCGAAATACAAATTTGTTGATAGAATTAAGAACAAAACGTCCCAAGAATAGGAAGAACATGTATAATGCCAACTTATCAACGCTGCTGTTGAATTCACTTTGCGAGGTCGTGCTCCCTGGGAGGAAGTAGTCGGTGAAGTTACCCACGAATTGGCCTATTTGATGTCAGTTGGGCTTGTCGTGGGTGAGTTCTGTATTCCGTACCAAAGACTACATTCATCAATGGCAGTGTCTAGGATGGTGTTAGTATCATGGGCGTCTCTGAGGTGTTTCTATAGCACTCACAATTCCAGCGCCAATGCTGGCAAGGAAGCCTGCAGCGTATGCAACGAAATCCCATTTTGTTGCATAGGAGAAAATTCTCTTTGAATAGTATTAGAGATATTACCGCTAGGACAACAAGACGTCAACGATGCTACTCACGATGTAATCTTTGAAGTTGGCTGTCCTTTCAGGTCTTGTCTTTGCTGTTGTCTGCACTTTATCTTCTTTTGTATGCTGTGTGGATTGTATTTGAGGCTCAGACGAAGAGTCTGTAGACTTTTCGGCTATAGGCTCATGATCTGTAGCCATGATGGCGTGGAGGCGTGAGCTCTGTAGATTGAGTATAGATCAAGATACAAGGCAGGGAGGCCTTTGCTATCGCAAGGGGGAATAGGAGACGCGGCTCAAGATAAGGCAGTCATTTGCGATACAAACCAATGTAATAGAAAGAGAGAAATGTATATAGAAAATGAATGCGTCGATGATAAAAAGTCGATGATTGAATGATGTAGAACTACCAAGAACGCACTTAGGCAGATGTCAATTGACAGAGTCCCATATAAGGAAGGTACAGGCTATAGGTAGGTAAGTACCTGTCAGACCCCCTTTGTTGCTGTCTCTTAGTGGTTAGGGAGGTAATAAATTGGTTGTCGATGCGAGATACATACGACACTAGTAGGCACCTCGAGTTTACACAGCTGTTGGTATGTCTTCGGATGAACGGTCGATGAAGCCAAGAAAGAAAAGGGAAGAAACAAGAGATAAGTAGTTAGTGCTTAGCCTTTATCACCGAATCATTGTCATGCAACTTGGTTGACGACTGATTTGGACCCGGCCTCGTTATAGTTAGTCAGTGCCTACCTACCCAGGGATGAATTGTAACAAACGAATACGCGGATAAGGATAGCTGTGGAAGACAGTGTGCAAATAAGCTTAATAGGTCGCTGAAGGGAATAGGCAAACGTCACGGGTTTAATACATGAGTATAAGACTATAATGCAGTATCAGTTGTACAAAGACACGCCGTCATGGACTTGATACACTTGTCTTTTCTAAATATCAACCAATGATGCCCTTTTGAATTCATCGTTTCTAATTTCCGTTCATGGCGCGGCACAGTCAGATGTCGGACTCGGGTCGAATCCTGCCCGAGCTGATAGTCAGACCAGATTGCCTCGTAATACTCGGTTGCTCCACTCCGTCGGATTCCTCGCTTTCTTAACGAGACAGAAAAAAAAACAATCATGGCTAAGCATTGGTATAAATCAATAACTAATGAGAACGAGTCAATCGTGCCAAGCTAAGGATCTCATCCCCATACTAACTAGATGATATTATGTCCTGTCTGTTGCGGTTATTTAGACTCACGGGTGACTCTGTTCTATTGCAGCTCGAGCATAGAAACTATTTCCCAAGTTGTAATCTAAGTAGTCTTACAAGGCCGTTTTAGAAACTCCAGTTCATATATGGTTAGACCGTTGTTGTTAGGGATCTAACAATCCATACCCTACACTAATTTATTTATGTACTTCTCGGAAGGAAGTGGTTGAATTACAATTAATAAAGTTTCCTGGGATATTGTGATGCGATTTCGAATAACTTGTTCAAGTTTTAGACAGCATTGGCTCTGTTTATCAATAATATACATGTGTTTTGGACGCTTTTCATGACCGTTGCAACGTATTGATACTATATAGACAGCAGTTCTGACATTGAATAATGGTCAGTTAAATGTATGAAGTGCAAGACAGAAGGGAGCTGGTCCTAAGTAAAGTAAACTCGGTCCATAAAGCGACTTATAGTTGTAGTTAGGACAATAGATCAACCTGTAAGTTTGATATATAAATAAATGCATACCTAGGTGCCTAATACCTACTAGGTAGATAGATATTCGTTGAGATGACTCAACCTTACCGGTTCCATGATCGGCTTATACCCAGGCCATGCCAGTCAGTTACAGGGCATTTGATACCGCATGGTACCCCACCAAAGACTCCGTCAATCCATTCCATTACAGTCTGCCTCGGGCACTAGTTAGAAAAAAATCTATGCGCAACCCAATTCGATTCGCATTTGCTGTTCCAAATAAAAAAAAACTGTGACGCATAGTTAGTCCAGTCAGAGTCCATCCCACCGACGCCGCTCGCATGACGGGCATTTCGAGGTGGATTCCGAACTTTTAATTTGATTAAAGGGAATCAGGTCCGTCCTCCCACCAAAGAGTAGAGAGGGATGAAGCCAAGATCAGCCTCAGCCAGATTACATTTGGCCAGACCAATATTGAGAACCACAACTAGATCGTTGCTGTTTGCGCCTGTCCGTCAGTGTATTGCACCTGCCCGCACACCTCTGGTTTCAAGCCCCTCCATTACTTCTCTGCCCCGCCTCACTTCCTTTTCTACCTACTTCTTCTCCTCCACCACCACTGCCCCGCCTCCAACAACATCGAAAGAAACACTCGAAATGGCGCCCAAGAACAAATTCGAGCTCAAGACCCCCAAGGGCACAAAGGACTGTAAGTAAACATGACAAGATAATGCTCAAATCACAGGGTGTCGATCCTAACGTCTACCAAGGGGAGGGAAAGGATATGGTCATCCGTGACCACATCTTCAACACCATTACCCAAGTCTTCAAGCGACACGGCGGAGTCACAATTGATACCCCCGTATTTGAGCTCAGAGAGATTCTTGCCGGTAAATATGGAGAGGATAGTAAGCTCATCTACGATCTCGCCGACCAAGGTGGTGAGATCTGCTCCTTGCGATACGACTTGACCGTCCCCTTCGCCCGCTTCCTCGCCATGAACAAGCAAATCCAGAACATCAAGCGTTACCACATTGCCAAGGTCTACCGTCGAGATCAGCCCGCCATGACCAAGGGCCGTATGCGAGAATTCTACCAGTGTGATTTCGACATTGCTGGAACCTACGACCCCATGCTGCCCGACGCCGAAGTTCTCCGTATCATCACAGAAGTCTTTGAGGGACTTGGCTGGAACGGTGGATACACGATAAAGTTGAACCACAGGAAGATCCTCGACGGCATTTTCCAGGTCTGCGGCGTGCCTGAAGACAAGATCCGTACCATCTCCTCGGCTGTCGACAAGCTTGACAAGCTACCCTGGGCTGATGTGCGCAAGGAAATGACCGAAGAAAAGGGACTTGATGGCGAGGTCGCTGATCGAATCGGAGAGTGGGTTGTTCTGAAGGGCAAGCAAGATCTGCTCCAGAAGCTACAAAACACTGAGAGCCTAGCCGCCAACGAGTCTATGAAGAAGGGTATGGAGGATCTTGAACTTCTTTTTGAATACCTTGAGGCTTTCAACTGCCTGGACCGTGTTTCTTTTGACCTCAGCCTGGCCCGAGGTCTCGATTACTACACCGGACTCATCTACGAGGTTGTCACTCAGGGTTCTGCCCCCGAGGTCACCCCCGGCCAAGAGAACACGGATTCCAAGCCTTCCAAGAAGAAGGGCAAGAAGGGTGGTGAGGATGAGGACCGCTCAGATGATCCCACTGTCGGCGTTGGAAGTGTGGCCGCTGGAGGCCGATACGATAACCTTGTTGGCATGTTTTCTGGCAAGAGCCAAATCCCTTGCGTTGGTATTTCTTTTGGCGTCGACAGGATTTTCTCTATCACCAAAGCCAAGCTGGCTGCCGAGAAGAGCGCCGCAGTCCGCAGCAACGATGTTGATGTCTATGTTATGGCTGTCGGAAAGGGCTTTTTGAAGGAGCGTATGGCGATGTGCGCCAAGCTTTGGGAAGCAGGTATCAAGGTCAGTTAAGCATCAAGCCATTGAACACGTCAATCCAATGAATAGAAGGCTAACACATTGACAGGCTGAATTTCTCTACAAGTCCAAGCCTAAGTTCGCTGCGCAATTTAAAGCCGCTGAGGCCAACGGCGTGCCTTTTGCATTTCTACTTGGTGACGACGAAGTTGCCTCAGGCAAGGTGACGATTAAGGAGATGGGACTTCAGGAGGGTCATCCTGAGAAACAAGGTATTCTTGTTTCCCAGGAAGATATGGTCAAGGAGATTAAGTTCCGGCTTCAACGAAAACGCGAGCTTGATGCCATGACTACACAGGCCGAGGGCCTCCGAGTGGTCCACGGTATCAAGGGTGATGCTGTCAAGGATGCAGAGAAGAAGGAGGAGGATGCCAAGCCCGAAACTACACCAGCAGCGGCCGAGCCGACTCCAGAAACGGAAGAGCAAGGCCCCGCCAACCCAGCGGCGTAGGGTTCCTTGTCACGAAATACAATGAGTTAAAAACAATGGCCATGGCGTTTGATTGTCATTTGATAAGGAGTAATCTAGGAAGCATTTTTCTCCCTGCAAGAGAATGACCACCCTACGAATACTGATTGGAGAGAAGCCACTCCGTGATATAGATGATCATGACTACATCCATCGTAGTCTAACGTAACTACCGATAAAAATTCCTTTCTTGGACAATCACGACGACAATGACCTATTAATTGACCAAGCGGAGGTCCGAAGTTATACTTTGGCGAAAGCTTATAGCCTTGAACGATGGGGGCTTTTGAGAGCGTTACTCTGAACGGTGAACAGTCGAGACCATTCGATTTCTGCGAGTATCAAAATGCTCTTCCACGCGGCCAGCATGAAGTGGCAGACACGCCATGACCAGCCCCCGCTTACAGATGCAGCCGACGTTCTTGGGAGCATTGAGGATCGCCAGGCCGAAACAAAGACAGAAACAGAAACACAGACAAAGACATAGAGCGGGGGGTCTAGAAAGCGGGTCCTGAGCCTCAATTGACCAGAGACGCAGGTACCGAGTCGCACATATGCAGTTCTCAACAAGTCAATTCCCGCAACCGCCAATGATTTCTGCGTCAGTCGGACTTCAGTTGCAACCGTCGACAGTGGATGAGCGGGCTAGGCCGCGAGATGTTGCTGCCACCTGACAAATACGCAGCAGAGGGCGTGAGGGTTGGACCTTGACTGACATACCAAATGGTTGTCTGAACCAATTTTCTGGAACCGAGACGCTGGCGTTCTGATGTTCACGCCACCGAACCCGGCAGTGCCTATTGTATCGCGAGTGCAGCCCAGCGTGGTCCGCGTTATACCATGTTGTAGTTTGTCACCTTTGTTTCGTGTCTATCAGCCAGGTCATACGAGTCACCTCCACCAGTGCTCAATATTCACATACGTCGACTTCTATAACAACAGCAAAGTGTGTGTTCTGTGGCCGGTTCTAGCATAGCGATCACGGAACGACATAAAGAGGAGAGATGGAGGAGATCGAAATCCCTGTATCGAGATAAGAGATGATCGATGCGACCCCGCGGTCACCGGGTCGGCCCACCCACAAGATGATCTAAACATCGTGCGGATAGGCGGCGCGAAACCTAGTCTAGAACCTAAGCTTGGCTGAATCGGAACCCACTAGAATACAGTGCAGGATCGTGAATCCTACATCTTGAGTATGACAGTCGAGGTTCCTCCATGAAAGAAATCCCCTTTAGACTTTCTGCATGTGTCAGGATGACGATCAAAGCGAAAAGATGGAGCACATTTGAACTTTTCTGCGATAGTAACGTTCCTTCGAACCAAATCAGCGGAGCACAACCGGCTGAACATCACCCGAAGGACAAGACCGAGTATATTCGTCGAGCGAGGGTGGGAGCTAGTGCTCGGGTTGAACCTGTCATCCCGCGAGTGTGTGCCATCTATGTTCGTGGATGAACGAAGATTAAGTAGCTTCTGACTTTGTGTTAGTGTCTGTTGGCTCAAGTGTGACAGGCAAGACACACACTTTGATCAGACCTTCTCGACTCCAATAACCTACATCGTGTAAGTCAAAGCAACTCTGTTGGTCATGTTCGTCGCATCGGTTGCCATGAATCATTTGTATCAACGATGGCATTTTCTAGCCAGTTGTGTCTATCATCGACTATAATAACAGATCATCAACGTTGGCGTCATTATGGCCATGATAAAACCGCCTGGCAACCAGGCGCCACTGACACAAAGGACGAGACCGAGCCCAGCAGTGATCTTCGTTGCCCGGAGATCGGTGTTCCCGACCATTGCATTATAGCCGATGGCCGCAGCTGTGAAAGTTGCTCTCGTCACCTGGACAACTTTGGCACTGGCTACATGGTTCGTCGATGTGGCGTTTATATGCTCAACACCAACCGCTTTCGGATATCTTGAATTCCAGTCAAATTCTTAACTACCTGCAAGCACCACGATCGCACAAACATGTATTTTTTCGTCCGGTTTCCGTTTTCCAACGCTCAAAAACAGGTCGTTCTGGTCCGAACGTGTTATCTTGTCTCTGTCATCTCAACGCGACCTCAACCCCCCAAGTCCGGCTTTCACAACACAACCCTTTCAACAACTTGTCACTTACAACAACTTGCCTCGTGCTGCGGAACTAGCCATCGAATCGTTCACTGTCTCACCAGTCAATTTACGGAAGGACTCAGAAGTGTCTCTCTTTTGCCCCTCCTTACTAGGGGAGACCATTAAAGACACTCGCGCGTCACATCACAGTCCTTGAGTCTTCTGTCCTACGAGGTCACAATCCATGCATAAGAGTGACCACGAGGAGCTGAACTGAACTGAATTGACAACGAACTATCTCTGGTAACATAATATTGGCATCTTGGCCGCACAAACTTTGGCCACAACACGCGCGCCGCCGCCTCCAGTCCGGACTCTTATATTGTAACGCCCCGGAACAGCCTCTGCCCACTCTGCCTCGAGGCCTTGATCCCAACACCCGGATACGAGCCTTGGGCCTGCCTCAACCGCACGATATTGCCCATTAACATGGCTGCTCTATTGCCTCAACCAATTCATGCAACCACTTCTTCGTTCTGGCATTCACAAGCATCATCGTTATCCATGTCGACACGCAAAGAGACTTGCCGCGCCTCCTCAGTCCCTGAATGGCTCCCTCAGACGAGTCTAGAAACAACGAACGTCCTACCCTTCACATCTACTGAGTGGTCAAACGTTATTACCGATGTCAAAAGAGAATTTCTTAACCGCCGCTACCGTCCTTGTGCGACCAGGTGCAGTGAGATCTTGAATAATCTCAAGGATTCTGTGAGTTTTCTTACAGCTTCGAAGATAAAACATAAGTCTAACGTTACACAGAGTGTTGTCGAGCCAGCTTATCTCATTTACCTTCATTTCTATGCCGCCAACTCACTCGAGATGCTCGCTCGTGCACTTGACCAAGGTGTCCCAGCACGCACTACACTCCTTTACCAGGCTCGCGATCACTACCAACGTGCGTCGACACTCATCAATGCCGCAGATTCGACTGTAGGCCCGGCTTTGTTACGAAGGCCATCCGGCACTACGACGACACTCCCCAGCCTTCACTCAGCCGACAGTTCCGTGAGCTCATATGTTTCATCGACATGGTCGTCGTCTCACAGTCTATCGCCTGCATCATCAATATCATCCATCCAGAGTGCGCCCACCTACAAGCGAAAGAAGAAGCGAGTGACATTCAGTGATGTGCCTATAGAGCTACTCGAGCGCCCAGATTCTCCAACACTCGGCCTCGGTAGCTTCTTGGGACCTGCACGCTCATCGTCACCAGAATTCTCCGGAAACGAACCTGTTATACCACTAGCTCTTCGGACTTCATCACAAACTCCCCGGTCAATCCTCACACCACGTTCCGCACAGAATGAGGCAGCGCCTCATATGCAATCAGAGCTCGACCCTTTCCGACATGCTCGTTCTGTGCATCGCTATAGTGCCCTTCTTTCCGGCTTGCAGCGCCAGGTATTTCGACACCTCAGCTTCATCGAGGCGGAGCTAGACCAGCAGCAGCAAAGTGTTGCACGAGAGGAAGAATGGCCACTATCGCCGACCAAGAGGGTTGTGGTCCCGACTGCATCTGCCACACCAAAAGCCGACAAGGCTCGCTCACCAGAACTACAGGCACGGATTGAGCGGTTGAGGGCAAAAGGCTGGGAGCGGAAACGATTCGACGTGCGGCGGTATGCTGAGTTGCGCGAAAGCGCTTCGGCAGATATGGAATAATCACCACGTTATCACTGGTGGTCTAATACTAACTCTTCAGTTGAGAAATATGAAAATGTACGGTCTACCTTCTACCATGTGTTTATGTTTATAAGACTTGAATGATACCACGAAGAGGAACTAGCAATATGTTTCAGAACTGCGCTTGACGCGTGTTGGGGATGGATGATGGGGCACAATAAAGACTGGTTCTTTAGCTTAAGCCAGATGGATACGGGAATTGCTATTGACTAAATTATATGATACCACTTTATAGAGCTTGGATAGTATTCAATATGCAGTCTTACCGATAATCAAACATAAAATACACTCTCGAATGAATGGGGTGACAAATTCATCACTTCTTTTACTCAGACACATTGCTTGAAATCAATTAAATCGCTTCGACCATATCGATGAGACATACATGGCTTTTGGTCCAAGATCCCTGTCCATTGTCTCGTCCCAACTTATTGTATCCGGCATCCCCATCCTTCTTGTTTAAATAGACCACTGCCTTGTCATTTTGGCAAAGTCACATATCGATGTGCACTCTGGCACAAAGCGATATTTTGGTAATTTGTAACAACCACAAGCCTTGTTCTTAAGCCTGGAAGCTGCGGCGCTTGGCATCCTTTTCGACCGCTTGCGTGACGCGGAGGACCTCTCTTTCCTCCTTCTCATCTGCGAGTTTTGCCCTGGCAACCTCGGAGAAGATTGCCGACAA
The DNA here is from genome assembly GCA_013618295.1 of Fusarium armeniacum. Taxonomy (NCBI): domain Eukaryota; kingdom Fungi; phylum Ascomycota; class Sordariomycetes; order Hypocreales; family Nectriaceae; genus Fusarium; species Fusarium armeniacum. The sequence goes on from JABFER010000044.1 coordinate 202,756, forward strand.
ATCTGAGTTCTCGGGATCCTCCTCCATGGCCTTGAGCTTTTCGATACGAGCCTGGAGCTTGATCTTTTCGATGATACGCCTGAAACGGCTTCTGGCGCGGAACGACTTGATCTCGGGCAACAAGTTGTAGTCGGTGGCATTCTCTCCAGTGAGCCAGATATGACCCAGTGCTTCCTGTGTTACGAAGTCAGCTAGTGCGGAATGTTAAGATGATGGCGATAGCTTACCTCACTAGTCCAACGCTTGTCAGCATCAGGATCGATAAGCTTCAGGATGAAGTCCTTGGCATCATTGCTGACATCCTTCCAGTAGCGCTCGTGGAAGACGACAGAGTTATCAGTGCATTCTCGGATGAGATCCTGGAGGTTCTCGCTTCGGAAAGGCGAGTAACCACAGAGTAGAGTATAAGTGATGACACCCATTGACCACATGTCTACGGGCTTTCCGTGGCCTTCCTTGCGCATCACTTCGGGAGCAGCATAACCAAAGGAACCAGCCATGGTCTTGAGTGATTCGCCCTTTCCATCAAGCATCTTGGCGATACCAAAGTCAGCTAGCACGAGATCGGATTCGGGGTCTCTGTTGAGGTAGAGAAGGTTCTCGGGCTTGAGATCTGCAGATGAGGTCAGTTGCACGGCCACAGTATGATCCGTTTACAACAGCATACCTCTGTGAACAATGTTGTTCTTGTGGAGGAAATCGACAGCAAGAAGAACTTGCTTGATGGTTTCGGCAGCATCCTTCTCGGTGAACTTGCCCTGTTCGCAGATACGGTCGAAAAGCTCGCCGCCAGTAGCGAGCTGTGTAACAATGTAGAACTTGTCCTAGTGGATCAAATGGGTGAGTTACAGCGCAATTTCAAGGCGGAAAGGGGGTTTCCAGCTGGGCCAGGGACCGAAGTCGCTGATCCAAAACCAAAGCCAAAGGGCATGGCCTCTAGGGTTGGGATAAGCTTACCCTTGACTCGAACCAGTCGACAAACTTGACGATATGAGGGTGCTTGAGCTTCTGCAGCATCTCAAGCTCGTCATAAACCATTTGCTCGTTACCCTTGACATTTCGCTTGAGGATGATCTTTACAGCGACCTTGCCGGTAGGACCGTCGGCCTCACGAACAACTCCATATGTTCCAGCACCGAGGGTTCGACCAAACTTGTACTTGGATCTGTGGGACAGGCACTGTTAGGATCTTGAGGATTCGGAATGGAGGGGGCATCGAATCGCGCACTTCTTATCGTAGCTCTCGGGTTGGCCGTGAAGCCTGTTCAGCATGCCGGCGACTAGAGAAGTGGCCATAATCAGCAAATGGTTCAAAACGGAGGAACGGCAAGTGTAGGTTTATAGAAGAAACGGCTTGCGAGCCCAAAACGAGATGCGGAGCGGGGAGCAGAACGAGGCTGCGAATAGTCGCAACTTACAACTCATGTTGGCGGGGTAGTCAGACAACGAGCGACCCGTTGGATTTTGGAGACAGCTGGAGATCAAGAATCTGAATGGAGGGGAAAGCAATGACAAGACGGGGTCCGTGTCTCGCCTTCTAAATGAAGAATACAAGGCCGTACGACAAGCAGGTCTCGGGCGCAAGGAATGTTGGCTTGTGATAAATCACGCCTCTGCAATAACGAAGGGGAGGACTGTTTTTTGTAAGAAGAAGAGAGGAAGAAGGGACGACAAAGCGGTCCTCGTTAATTAAGGTAACGGAACTTGCGACGACCAAGCTGATCCCATTAGCTTAGTTCAGTTACCTGTAGGTATTTGGTTGGAAGCCAGGGGACCGACCTCCACTGCATTCATTGCTTGGGCCAGGTTCCATGCTGACAGCCTACGCGACAGCCAGGGCAGACAGAGCGCCGTATTCGACCGGACCCGACCTGACCTACCTATTGACCCTGGGGGAGATTTAGCGCTAGCGGAGGTTATGGGGTCGACCATGTCAGTCATGGTTGGCTGCATACAGGGTGTGGCTCAGCCCGGCCTCGGCCGGTACTCTGTAATACGGTACAGTCCATATTTGAGATGAGATGAGGTGGGCTGAAGGCATCGCCGGATCCATCTGATGGATGCTGACAGGGAACATCAGGTACACTACAATGCCGGCTACCTCCATTAGATTGCACATTATATTGCAGCTGAGGCTGAGTCGCTAGGTGTGGATTACTTCTGTTATGTTCAATTTTCGTTTATGTTGATGAAGTGGCTTAGCAAAGAACCTACCCACGCTGTCATCATGATTGATTTCTCCTTTTCGAGGTCAGGATGCTTCTTGATTCCACAGAACAAGCCTTACAAGACTACCTACGGTGTATGTTCCATACAATCATTTGTGTCTAGGTATCCGAGGTTAGCAATGAAGGGACGCGCGTCTTCTATTTGAGATTTGGTAAACCTCTGACTGTGCAGGCAATCAGAGAGCTTCACCTTGATCACATAGACGTTGAAATACAACCTTGGAGCAAAGGGAGAATAGTAGATAAGCTGGCGGTGGTTTGAGGTTGTAGGTAACCAATCACGTTGAGATAAGACGCCTGGTTCGCTATGATCTACATAGAGTTCTCACATAAGGATGAGAGATTGCTTGCACCAAAATGGCTACGGATCAAAGCTCAAACCACGTTTCCAGGCGTATCGTGCCGGATATATTTTGCATAGATGTAAAGATTATCTAGACTACAACGAAGCCAGATAGCCTGCCTTTACTTCGAAACTTGCTACAGCAAACTGCAGTAGTTCATGGATTGATTTCAGTCTGAGCTTGATAGCATAGCAGTATCTAGGGAATGGGACAAGTGTTGATAAAGTTGGTGATAATGAGAATAGAAAATACTCGCGTTTGTTCATAGGCAGACTTTCGAACTTTTGAGAGATGATGATGGCATAGGTAAAGCGGAAGTAAATCACGGTTGCTAGATGTTCACCCAATAGCACTACACGAATCAAATTATGGGTCTAGCTCAGTTGATTTACCTGTTGTCGATCCCGAGGGTCTTGCGAGATACTTCGAGGCTCGGTCGAACCGGGAAGCAGATGGGGCGATGAATTTAATAATGTCAAATTTCCCAAAGAAATCTGATTAACTCATGTTCAATAGTGAAAACAACTCACTCGTGTAGCAGCTGTAAGAGAAATGCCCGGCTTCAGCAAATTACTAACCAATCACAACTAATTGTGAGGCTGTTCTCAGATGGGGGGTCATCCATTGTGGGCGCAGCGCCGCAAACGGCCCCTCCTTGGGTCCAAGGTTGATGTTCGTCTGTTCTACGGGCCATCAATTGACCTCCAACCTTCTTTTCATCCACCTCTTGATCATCCGCCACGACTTACTGAATCATACCACGTTATCAAAACAACAAACTTTTAACCATTACAAGAGAAGAGTGCAACTGCATATCATTTACCATGGCTGGAGCCACGCGGGATAGGCGTCTGGTAAAGGAGCTAGGCAAGGTTAGTTCTAACTTCTCTTGTATTTCCATCAACAAGCATATGGATGGACTCGACTGACTTTGTTCCCCGGAAGATGCACAAGGATGGAATGCCTCCCGGTATCACGTTGATAGAGCGAAACGACAGCGTTGCCGGCGACTGGTTCGTGGACATCCAGGTGCTCGACGAGAACCCCCTCTACAAAGATCAAATCTACCGCCTCAAGTTCCACTTCCCCAAGATGTATCCTATAGGTATGCCGCCTTTGACACCATGTCCCTGTAAAGATGCTGACCGGTCTACAGAACCCCCAGAGGTTACCTTCGACAAGCAAACCGACCGTCCGATTCCAATGCACCCCCATATATACTCCAACGGCATCATCTGCCTTGATTTGCTAGGTCAGCAAGGCTGGAGTCCTGTCCAAAGTGTTTCCAGCGTCTGTATGAGCATCCAAAGCATGTTGACGAGCAACGACAAGGACGAGAGACCTCCCGGTGACGAAGACTTCGTGCGAGGCAACAGACAACGACCGCGAGACATCGAGTTTCTCTACCACGATAATACCGTCTAGATCCGCCGGTAAACATGTGAAATCGTCCTGGGCAGAGACGTGATTGTGGATATTAATAGCATTCGTTTGGCGTTTGGGACAACCATCTGGTGGCTGAATGAGGCCATGCTATGGGGTATAGGCTTTGAATTTGCTAATGGGACACGGCTGTCAAACACGCGTATTTGTATAGACCGAAGCCTGTGCATAAGCATCTTGAATGCACACATGGCCGTGGCGCGGATATTATGAAGATGGCAGAAAGGTTTCCCTACTAAGCACTTGGAGCCTTTTTTAGATCATGGTGGCTTACGATGATTATGAAAACTTGTCAAGACAATTACCTAACGTGATCCTGTGAGTGGTTATAAGAGTGATTATCGAATACAAAACTTGGTGAGATATCTAAGCAAGCTCTGAGGCAGGACATCTCTGTGTAGACATATGTTCCAAGAACGAAGGGGCTTTCTACTGAGATGCTATCTGTCATAGAAAATACTATAATATCCATCTCAAATACGATACGACAATTCTGGCATCCTTTGAAGCTATTCAGAGATGAAGACTCATGATCGGCCCCACATGTCGATAAATGGTGGTTAAGAGCTGAGAGGTTGGTCCCTAGCGCTCTGCATTTGCCCCCACTTTACTGCCGTCATCCAGGTGGTTATGGAAGCTCCAGCTCCAACAACCCGTACCTGACCCATCGTCCATTTGACTTGACAATCTCAGTGACAACTGAGCTCACCCACTCCCATTCCTCCCAGACTTTCCTTCCCCGATTCCATCAGCCATTCTGAGCCGTACAAATGGCTCCTCGTATAGAATTCAGTATCGAGCAAATTCGAAATAAGGCCCGCAAAGACCTGCTGTATTTGCTTGAAGGTGTATGTTCCCACCGCCTTGCCCCGCGACTTTCAAGTTATTCCGTTCATATGTGTCGCGATTCCAACTTACACTCCATCTGGTACCTAGGTTCGCGGAAAGAAAAATGTTATCCTCGATCAGAGTCTTGTCGGCCCAATCGGGACTATAGTCAAGGTTGCAACTCTTCAAGAATATGGAGTGGATAAGTTCTTCATTCTGGAAAATGACAATGCCGATACAAGCCAGCGCAATGTCGTCTTCATTTCTCGGGGCGAGTGTGGTCGCCATGCCGATGCTATAGCAGGTTTGTGAATACCTTCACATTCCGAGAAACGCAATCTGACCCTGACCCAGCCCAGATCAAACGCATCCAGCGCGAAAGCCAAACAGGGCACGACTTTCATATCTTTTGGGTCCCCCGCCGAACCCTCGTGTCCGATAAGCTGCTTGAAGAGGCTGGTGTATTGGGCGACGTCAATATTTCCGAACTGCCACTTTCCTTCTTTCCTTTAGAGAAAGATGTATTATCCTTAGAGCTCGACGGCTCGTTTCGTGACCTGTACCTCTCCAAGGACATTACACCAAACTTCCTCATGGCGAAAGCCCTCATGGAGATACAGCAAAATCACGGTCTCTTCCCGCGAGTGATAGGAAAGGGCGATAATGCAAAGCGTGTGGCAGATCTACTTTCACGTATGCGCCAAGAGCTTCTTGCCGGTGAAGGCACAGCAGAAGCAAACAAGATTGGGCTGACGCCTAGCACCACAAACGAGAGCGTCATTATTATCGACCGCGAGGTTGACTTTGTTACACCGTTGCTTACTCAACTTACATATGAAGGCCTTATAGATGAAGTTTTCGAAATCCACAACAACCAGACCAAGGTTGACACAACTGTCGTTGGCGCACCGGCGCAGGCGTCGACTGCGACCTCACAAAGTCGCAAGCGAACGATACAATTAGATTCAACCGACAAGCTATACGAACAGCTACGAGATGCCAACTTTGCCATCGTTGGAAGCTTACTCAACAAGGTGGCCAGGCGATTACAGAAGGTGCAAAGCGATTATGAAAGCAAACACAAAACCAAAACCATTGCAGAGCTCAAGGATTTTGTTAGTCAACTGCCAGGATACCAACAAGAGCAACAGAGCGTAAAGACGCACACGGGCCTAGCGGAAGAGATTATGAAACACACCAGGACAGACGAATTCAAAGGGCTTCTGGAAGTCCAGCAAAATCTTGCTGCAGGAGCCGACCCGTCAAGCCAGTTCGACGGAATTGAAGAACTCATATCGCGAGACGCTCCCATAGCGCAGACGTTGAGGTTGTTGTGTATCTATTCATGTATATCTGGAGGCATCAGACCGAAAGAATTCGACCAATTCAAACGTCTCGTCCTCCAGGGTTACGGCTACCAGCATCTGCTTACACTCAGCAACCTCGAAAAACTCCAGCTTTTCTTGTCAAAATCGTCGCCTCTGGCTGGAATGATACCCATCCCAGGTACTAATGTCGGAGCCGTAACAACGGGCAGCAAGACGAATTATACATATCTTCGCAAACAGCTGCGGCTCATCGTTGACGAAGTCCAGGAGGACGACCCAAACGACGTGTCATATGTGTATAGTGGCTATGCTCCTCTCTCCATCCGCCTGGTTCAATGTATCTTGCAGAAGCAATATCTCCTTTCCGTGACGAAAGGCAATAGCGCGACCGCGGCGGGAGCGCCCCCAGGCGTGGGTACGCAAGGGTGGCAGGGATTCGACGAAGCAGTCAAACATGTTCGTGGTCAGACGTTCTATGAGCACCAAAAGGGTGAGGACAAGGCTGTTAAAGCGCGAGCTTTGCTCTCCGGCAGCGGTAATAAGCAGACGGTTTTTGTTGTCTTCGTCGGTGGTATCACATTCACAGAGATCGCCGCACTAAGATTCATTGCCAAGCAGGAAGAAGGTAAGTATTTTCACTACACTGGGTTTTCTTACAGTCGCATAGAATCTAACATGGCCTTAGGGAGACGAAACATTGTCATTTGTACGACGTCGATCATCAACGGAAACAAGATGATGGAAGCGGCGATCGAGAAAGAATCGTTTACGAAGGAGAACGCGCCTGTTCCAACGACCTAAAAGCAGCATCTTATGATACCTACTAGCCTAGAATAATGTCAGCTGGCTGGCTGGTACTTCGGCGTGTTTTATGTTGGCGCATCGTGGTTAATAAAGAAGAGACAGGACATATCGTTACTTAGAGCTCAGAACCAGAAGAATATTGGCTGCTTTTGTAATTGATTCAATCTTTGGCAGACAAAACAATGCTTATTGTAAGAGTCGAGGTACGAATAGTCGTTATAATGAGCATTAGACCCACATGCACGAGGCTTCTGATTTGGCAACAGCGTCGCACGTGATTGACTTGACTTGAAGGTTACTTTCCATTCTGAGGGGCTGAATGGCTGACGATGAAGAGCAAGTTCCTCTTAGACAAAAGAGCCAACAATTGACGAGTAACTCATCAATTAGGTACCGTTCTTTCTGAATTAACCATGGACTAGACTTTTTCAGTCGGATCAATCTCGAAAAAGGCATGGTGCCGTAACGCGCCTATAAACTACGAATCCTCTCACTTGTCATTGACTCTTTGACATCGAACGATTACGGCTCATCGCAAATCAGTTGCTGTAGGTCACTTTCATAGAAGCCTGTTGCGATTCTATGCGCAAATCAACTGATCACTTCAGTAGCTTGTTCTGTTTCTTTCTTAACTTTCAGATAATGCGATTCTCCTCATTCATTTCACTCACCTTTCACGTCTCTTAATAATACGATTCGTCCCACCAAACAAACCTTGCTACAACTACAGACCAATACCTGGAGAAGCCGCCGAACCAACGTCGCTATGGGAACAGACTTTGAGCAGAGCTTCCGTAAAGGAATTGGTATACGGAAGAGGGACGTTGGCGAGGGAAACGTCATTGATTCGGTACCGACGTCAGATACTTTAGCCATGTCAGGTGTTCCAGGTCGGATATCACCTCCCATAACCCCAGACGTTGTTTCGGTTCCTCAATCAAGACAGACCTCGATGGAAATAGCCTCCGAGATTGCTCCGGAAATTGTAGTGTGGACTGAGGATATGGATATCGACAATGCTAGCCCCGTTGAGTCTGACGATGAACTGTCGAGTCTCAAAAGCGATTTCGAGTGAGTGTTGCATTGTATTGATTCTGGGCACTCACCTGACTGGCCTTATTTTTTGACTTCCACAAGTTTCTGACTCTAGTTAGGGAAGAACCACCCCAGGTCGACGCTGATCCAACCTCGATGCAAACATCCGCTGACGGTGACCCTGTTGGCTCTTTTCCCTCGTCTTTATCGAATCTCACAGAGTTATCAGACCTCTCATCAATACCATCGACAACGTCGAGTAAGGCTACTACCCCTACGCCAGTCGAGGCTGAGGGTTCTCAAGACCAAGAGCTATCGATCGACGAGCAGCCTCCTTCTCATCAACAATCACCGTCTCATGAGGCCGAACGCTACAATTTCAACATCAGACCAAAGGCCTCAATCCCGGCCGATATTTCGCCTTACAGATATGCATCAGAGTGCATTGCTGCTGCCGAGTCGAGCCGACTTAACCCTTATGCTCTACACCCAGAGGAATATCTCCTCCTTCGTCATCACATATCTTATACACAGGTCACAACATACCTCAACGTCAGAAATGGCATCTTACGGTTATGGCTCAAGCGTCCTTGGGTTGGCGTAACACGATTAGAAGCAGTTGGATGTGCAAACGCCCGCTGGTTCGATGCAGCTAGTGTTTGCTATGATTGGCTTGTTCGTCGAGGTTATATAAATTTCGGCTGCGTGCAGGTACCAGAAACTGAAACAGAAGACAGCATTGCTCCGGTTAGGAGACAGAAGACAATCGCTGTTATCGGTGCTGGAATCTCTGGGCTTGGGTGCGCTAGGCAGCTGGAGGGCTTATTCAAACAGTTTGCCGATCGGTTTCACGAGCGAGGCGAGCCGCCCCCTCGAGTCGTTGTGCTTGAAGGACGAAGTCGTGTTGGAGGAAGAGTATACTCTCGCGAATTCCGAACCAAACCTAAAGAGCATATGCCAGCTTTTGAGGGCAAACGACATACTGCAGAGATGGGCGGTATGATCATCACTGGATTTGATCGGGGAAATCCCATCAACATCCTTCTTCGAGGCCAACTTAGCCTGCCATACCATGCACTAACGGCGGACACTACCATATATGACAGTAACGGAAGAGCAGTTGACCCTATACGGGATCAACTAGTTGAGAAGCTATATAACGATTGCCTGGATCGAGTCAGCGAGTACAAGCATAAGAACCAGCCAGCAAAGCTTATCGAGGGTAGGCGGGACCTTATAGAAGAAGGACGAGATAGTCCTGGTGACGGAAGTAAGGCGATGTTCCAAGAGGAAGAAGCTGCCGCAGCACAGCCAGATGCAGCACCAGTAGCTCAACAAAATGTCCCAGAAAAGGTCAACTTGGTACCGATTTCTTCAGACAAGCTCACTGGCCGTGTACATATGGAGCCTGGAACCCCTGCCACCATCAAAGCATCTGACAAAGCAAAGCTTATGGGTTGGACAATTCGAGACTCAGCTGAGGGTGAGAACATTGACTTGGTACCAGCAGTGAATGAGGAGGGTGCAACCTTGGGTTCCGTTCTTGACTCTGCTATTTCTCAGTACAAACAAATTGTTGGTTTGAATGCTCAAGATCACCGACTGATCAACTGGCATATCGCCAACTTGGAGTACAGCAATGCAACAAGCCTGCACAACCTGAGTCTTCCGCTGTGGGACATTGATGCGGGTAACGAGTGGGAGGGAAGCCACACCATGGTTGTTGGTGGCTACCAGAGTGTTGCTCGCGGATTAGCTCAATGTCCAATCCCTCTTGATCTCAAGACCAAGTTTCCTGTCAAGAGCATATCCTATCATACCGGTGAGGGTATGGCGTCAGCCGCAATTGAATGCGAGGATGGCTCAGTAGTAGATGCCGACGCCGTTGTTTGCACTGTTCCTCTCGGTGTCTTGAAGCAGAACAATATCGTCTTCAATCCACCTCTCCCGTCGTGGAAGACCGATGTCGTTGAGCGCTTAGGGTTCGGCATATTAAACAAGGTTGTTCTGGTCTACGATAAAATCTTCTGGGAGCAAGACAGGCACATATTCGGCGTATTGCGAGAGTCGTCAAACAGGCACAGCACCTCGCAGAAAGACTATGCCACGAGCCGTGGTCGCTTCTTCCAGTGGTTCAATGTTTCGAATACGACAGGCTTGCCATGCCTTATCGCCCTCATGGCTGGCGAAGCAGGCTTTGAGACAGAGCACTCCAGTAATGACAGTCTTGTGGCTGAGGCGACAGAGGTGCTCCGCCGTGTCTTTGGCAAGGACGTTCCTTACCCGGTAGAGGCTATGGTCACTCGGTGGGGTTCGGACCGGTTCGCTCGAGGAAGCTATTCCTCTGCCGCTCCTGGTATGCAGCCCGAAGATTACGACATTATGGCACGGCCTGTTGGGAACCTTTTCTTCGCAGGCGAACATACTATTGGCACTCATCCGGCTACAGTGCACGGCGCCTACCTGTCTGGCTTAAGAGCAGCTTCAGAAGTATTGGAGACTATAATAGGCCCTGTTGAGGTCCCAACCCCTTTGATCCTACCAAGAGATTCTGTACTGCTACGCAAGCGTAAGGAGCCTGTCAAAGACCTAAAGCCAGCACGGCTGCAGGCCTATGAACAAGATATACAAGCCCACATCCAAGCGAAGATTGGACAACAACCCTCTCGCCCAGCCAAGGTCGCCAGTAACCCATATATCCTTTACAGCAAGGATTTATTCGATGTCGCACGAAAGAAATGCGAAGAGAACCGAAAACCCGGCAGAGGTGGCCGTGCTGTGCCCAACGAAGTTCGCATAATGACATCCAAGATGTGGAAGGAGGCTACACCTGAAGAGCGCAAGCCGTACGAGGATCAGGCAACTGAAATGAAACGAGGCTACGCCGAAGCTGTGCAGGCCTGGAACCAAGCTACTGAAAGATGGAATCGAGAGTCTGCTGCTCTAAGAGCAGCTTACGAGAAAGAGAATCCCTTTGATGCTTATAAAATGCAAATGGAAGATGTGCCTCGCGAGACACCATGCAAGCAACGTCGGACAAGGAATGTTAGTTATGCGGAGGACGGCGACAGCGATATTGGGTTCTGATAACTACATTATAGGCGGCGTATATCTTTTCGGTTGGGTGTTTCATGGGCGCACGGGTTTATAGCATTGTTTGTTTTTCCATCATGGCGCTCACTCTTTCTTGAGGTCATACAACCTAGATATATATAGGTGCTTGGAGTCATGCACAGTGAGGCGTTCAACGGGTCTGCCATTCAATCAATTTACATAATACAATGTTACTACAGCGCTAAGCATTACTCTTACGAGCTTCCTGGCATCATTACTTATTCTCTTTTTAGATTGCCATGCATCAACCGTATGGGCTACTAAGGAATTTATTGAAGCTTTGATACAATGAGGGAAACCATGCGAAGACGGTGACCCGTTGGCATTTGTTACAAAGGGAAGCATTACACCCCGACTTGTACTCCCACTCCTTACATGTCCGCAGAGGCAGTAGCACCAGTGATAATCTCGACCAGCTCTCCGGTAATGACAGCCTGTCGGGTACGGTTGAAAAGAATCTGGTACTTGTTGATCATCTCACCAGCGTTCTTGGAGGCGTTCTGCGGGAATTATCAGTAATCGTCCACATGGTTGAATTTTCAATTGTACTCACATCCATAGCGTTTCGTCGGGCAGACTGCTCGCAGGCGTGACCCTCAGCAAGAGCCCAGTAGAGAGAGTTGGCAAGGCCGTACTCGCGGAGGCTGCCAAGAACCTCGTCGTCGACCTCGAAAGCGGAGAAGTTGGCTAAAATTTTAGAATTAGAGACTATCTCAATAACATCATGTCTGGGATAACTCACGGGACTGCTGGATAGCCTCCTCGGAAAATGCCTCAATCAGAGAGGGCTCGTAGGTCTGAGCATTGACGAAGCTGTTGTACAGAATCTTGACGTCGGTGTACTCAGTAGGGAGCTGAATGACCTGGTCGGCGATAGCCTGGGCGTCGGCGAAGGTGGGAACACCCTTGCCAATACCAGCGAAGGTGAGTTGGATAGCCTTGGGGCTGGTTCGGGAGAGCTGAGCCTTGGCCTTCTCACCAATGAGGACGAGATCGAACTTCTCGCCCTGGGCGAGGAGTCGGCGGATGTATCGGGAGAGACCAGAGTGAATACCACCGCAAAGACCCTTGTCGGAAGAGCAGACGATGATGAGGGTCTTCTTCTCCTCGGTCTCGAGGGCCTTGGTCTCAGCAGACTCGTAAACCTCGTTAGAGGTCTGTCCGTAAGTGCGGGAATCGTTCATGGCGCGCTGAGCTCGGTTGAGCTTGGTGGAGGCGACAATCTTCATGGTGTTTGTGATCTTCTCGATGTTTCGGATGGACTTGAGACGGTCCTCGATCTCACGGAGAGTCGCATAGGTAGCAGCGGTGCTGGGGACAGCAGTGGCCCTGGAAGCGCGAAAAAGGACGTCATCAGCATTTTCCTTCTCTTTTTTCGGTGTTCATATTTTTTGATAATTATCGGCTATTCCCCTCGGAGCACATAGTTGCATCTTGGAATAGTATTTCGATCGGGTAACGGGCGTATGGATTGTTGTCGTTGTGGCCGAGCTTCGGAGCTGAAGAGCTCATCTCATCCGGCGAACAAATTCTTGATGTTCCCGACGCCCGGAAGAGCCACTAAGAAACTCCAAAGGGGAGGGATGTGAGGAGAGAGACTTACCGAGCGTTAGCTGCAACAGCAGCTCGGAGAGCTGGTCTGGCGGCTCGCGACAACATCTTGACTGAGGATTGGGGACGTAGAGAAAGAGCCTCTGCCAACGGTGGCCCAATTGATCGCGGTATACGGATCAATTGATAGAGATGGGGTCGTGTAAGGTCGGAATGAGGTGTATAGGTTGCTGCGGACTAAAGTGTTCAGGTTTGCTCTCGCTATTTTCCCGGGTAAATTAGGTAGCCGACCGGAACTTCTAGGCGTTAGAACACCCACCCACTGTAAGCTGCCCGCCTGCCAACTTTCTCAGACCACGTGACACTGGCATGTGCTCCACCTTTGCTGCATGTATGACTAAGGCCAGCAAAAAGCTCTTAGGCTCCAGTTTTCATCCTCTCGCAGCCATCACCTATTCATCCAATCACACTTTGAGTTTTCCCTTCTAGCCCCATCGCTGAGTCGCTGCAACTGCTGCGTTACCTAGGCCTGAACCACTGAAAGTAAGCCCTGCAGTGCCCACCTCACTGCGCTGTGCCTGTCTGCCACTGCCTTGCTTGGGTCCTGCAGCTAGGTCTCTCTCGCCTCGCCTTCCCCCGTCGCCGGGTCCGGGCCATTTGTCTTGGCTTAAAGAAACAAGCACGCCGCTCTCTCGACTTATTCCTCCCAATCCCATTGTTGCTGATTTTCTTCTCCCAGCTTCTTGCGAAATCTTCAAAATACACCCTCATCTCCTACACAAGGCGTTGAGGGGATCTTTTCCTCGCGCTTTCTCTTGCGATATCTCGTTCTTCCATCGTCTACAAAGACCTACTCTTCATTCTCCTACGCTTTCACTTTTCAGATCCCAGTCCCTGACCTCATCGCACGTTGGTAGGCGGCCAGCCGCAGAACGGATACTCACTTTCAACCGCACAACCATGAGCTCCTCCGACGACGATCGCCCTCTTGCGAAGGCTAATGGCCATCGACGTAAGTCGCGCTCTGTTTTCCCAATTCCTTGCTGCTTTGGTGGTGCATTTTCGCGCTCATGGATGCCATCACACTGGCGTTCAAAACAAAGTTTCTCCCAATCAACTAACTGTCTCGGTCACCATGTCGCATGCTTTCACTCTTTCTTGTTCTTGATCTAATAGAAAACCTCCTTATAGTCTCAGCGGCAAAGATTTCACGCGCCGATGACAATGCCATGGCTCAGTCAGTTCCTAAGGAAGCCGCCAAAATGGCCGGTCTCTCAGTTCGCAACGGTCCCCTAGAAGACACTTCGATGGATATCGATGAGCCAGCTACCAATGGTACAACAAAACGCAAATCACGCAATTCCATCACACAGGTCAACTACAAGGACGATGAGTCAAGCGACGAAGGTGTTCCAATGGTCAGTACTTCATGATACGAGAAAAACCTTGCTGTGGGGCCAGCTTATGCTGACCATGATGTTGCAGGCCAAGCGTCAGAAGAAACAGATAAACAAAGTTGCCGAATCCGATTCCGATGACGAGCCTATCATGAAGGCACGAGGAAAGAAGCTTCCGCCGTCTTACAAGGAGACCGCGCTTCCCGAGTCCTCGGACGACGACGACGAGCCTCTTGGCGTGAAGCTCGCGCAGAAGAAGGCCAACATCGAGAAGAAGGCCGAGAAGGAAGCCAAGGCGATTCGATCCAAGGAACGAGCCAAAAAGGCTATCAAGGATGAATCTGATGACGATGTGCCCCTTGCGAGATCCACTGCGACCAAGCGACAAACGAACGGAGCCGCGGCGAAGCGCAAGTCAAATGGCGTTAAGAAAGAAGAATCGGACTCTGATGCTCCTATTTCCAAGAAGGCCAGACCTGCTGCCACCAAGAAGGGTGCGAAGGCAGAGTCCAAGAAGGCAAGTGAGAGTGACGGTGAAGAAGAATTTGAGTGGTGGAACGCGCCCAAGAAGGAAGACGATTCCATCAAGTGGACCACCTTGGAGCACAATGGTGTCTTATTCCCACCTGACTACGAGCCATTGCCTAAGAACGTCAAGATGCTATACGACGGACAGCCGGTTACTCTTGCGCCTGAGGTCGAAGAGGTTGCCACTTTCTGGGTTGCCATGATGACACCCGCGTCGATCCATCACCTCGAGAACCCAGTTTTCCGGAAGAACTTCTTCGACGATTTCAAGGTATACTGTGACAAGTACGGTGTGACGGATGCTCAGGGGAAGAAAGTCGCAATCAAGTCACTTGATAAGTGCAACTTTGACAAGATCAACGACTACTGGACCAAGAGGGTGGAACAGAACAAGACCAAGAACATGACCAAGGAAGAGAAAGAGGCTGCCAAGGCCAAGAAGGACGCTCTCGAGGCCCCTTTTACCCATTGTATATGGGACGGCAGAAAGGAGAAGGTCGGCAACTTCAGAGTCGAACCTCCAAGTCTATTCCGTGGTCGTGGTGAACACCCCAAGACTGGCAAGGTCAAGCAACGTGTTCAACCAGAGCAGATTACCATCAACATTGGCAAGGGCGCCAAGGTCCCAGAGCCTCCCAAGGGTCATCAGTGGAAGGCGGTGCAGCACGACCAAAAGGCAACTTGGCTAGCCATGTGGCAAGAGAACATCAACCAGAACTACAAGTATGTCATGCTTGGAGCGGACAGTGCTATTAAAGGTCAAAGTGATTTCAAGAAGTTCGAGAAGGCTCGAGAACTCAAGAAGTACATTGACAAGATCCGCAAGGACTACACCAAAGAGCTTAAAAGTGAAATAATGGCTGATCGCCAGCGAGCCACCGCCATGTATTTCATCGACAAACTGGCTCTCCGAGCTGGAAATGAGAAGGATACAGAAAACGAGGCAGACACAGTGGGCTGCTGTTCTCTCAAGTATGAGCATGTCACACTTGAACCTCCCAACAAGGTCACATTCGATTTCCTTGGAAAAGATAGTATCCCCTACAGAGAGACTGCCGTTGTAGATGCCCAGGTTTTCAAGAATCTGAAGCTCTTCAAAAAGGCACCCAAGACAACGGGAGATGATCTTTTCGACCGTCTTACTGTAAGTTGTCCATGCTTGAAGCAAGCCATTAACTAACACAACTGCAGACCTCTCAACTCAACAAGCATCTGACCAGCTACATGAAAGGTTTAACCGCCAAGGTTTTCCGTACCTACAATGCTTCTTTCACAATGTCGACTCTGCTCAACAAGCTTGGTAGTGACCCTCGCTCTCGGGGTACGGTTGCCGAAAAGGTGAAACTGTACAACGATTGCAACCGTGAAGTCGCTATTCTGTGTAATCACAAGCGAACCGTTGGCGCCTCTCACGAGCAACAGATGGCTAAGCTAGGTGATAGGGTAAGTTCAACTGCATTAGATTGATATCACGGTGTACTGACTATCTTTTAGATTAAAGGCCTCCGATACCAGCAATGGCGTACCAAGATGATGATACTCGACATTGACTCGAGTTACAAGAAGAAGAAGGGCGCTTCCTGGTTCGAGAAGGATGAGGAGCTGAACGATGAGTGGATCAAGGAACACCAGCAGTTCTTGCTCGAGGAGCAGCGCACAAAGATCCAGAAGAAGTTTGAGAAGGACAACGAGAAGCGCAAGGCCGACAAGGAGAGGCCGCTGCCTGAGAAGGAGCTCAAGGAGCGACTTCAGGCTGTGAAGGAAATGGAAGCCAAGTTCAAGAAGGAGAACAAGACTAAGAAGGTTGAGGCTGAGGGCCGAGGCGCTACCGTTGACAAGTTCTTGAAGGCTGTGGACAAGTTCGATGAGCGCATCAAGACGCTTGAGCTCCAGGCCCAGGATCGTGATGGTAACAAGGAGGTGGCTCTTGGCACCTCCAAGATCGTAAGTCTCTTCGAACACCCAATCGACTGCGTTACGGCTTGCTAACTATGGATGACAGAATTATATTGATCCTCGTCTTACTGTCGTCTTCTCCAAGAAGTTCGATGTTCCGATCGAAAAGTTCTTCTCCAAGACGCTTCGGGACAAGTTCCGATGGGCGATTAAGTCGGTTGAGGACGAAGACGATTGGACCTTCTAAACCATCGTGAGGAGGCTTGGCGTACAAAAAGAGAAAAGCGGGTGGCTTTCGGTTTCTTTGCTTTTACTTTACTAATTTGCTATTTTCTGGAACCTTTGTAAGAATACTCAATCAGTGCTTTCGATATGATCAAAGAGGAAGAGGGAGATGTAACGTCGATGATGGGCACATAAATAGAAGCGCAAGCTCGTCATGCATATGCGTGCTTACGAAGGAGGGTGAAACGGACAGGGCGACGGACTATCGGGCGCTGAGATGGGCTATCTGGAGCATCTGGGCTTAGAGGATTTGGGCGGCAGAGACTTTGTTTCTTTAGACGCATATATAGAGGCACTACACGTGTACCGAGGTGTTGAGCTCACGCTGAGATTCACTCCGTACATCTCTTAGCAGAAGGATACATGTCAGCTCAACTCCGGAGGAAAATACAACTACTATATATGCATTTTCATATGTTAAACGGAGATGATATGTGGACAATAGCAGTGAAGACAAATCGATCAAGATACAGAACTTAAGGAATAATAGATAGAGACCAGTTGATTGTACAAAGTTATTATTCTATCTATACTTGATATCTATCTATTGGTGCATCCTATTTGTTGCCCGAGTCCATTGCGCCGTCGCTAAAAGCAAACAAGTCAAGAAATCAAAAAGTCCACGCGGGTGTAAATGCTATGCCAATATTCTGCAGCAACGCCAGCCAACCGTGTCATGCAAATCAGGATCACATCCAATCCTCGTAATGTCCCTGAGACTCTGTATGTCTATGTCCTGCCTGTGTACAGAGGCTCAGCCCTTCGTAATATGTCAAATCATCATCATATACAGTGAAGTTGAAGGAGGGGTTCTTTCTTCAAATGAACCTTCCGGCAAAGGTCATGATGCCAGCGAAGAAGGGGATAACAGCGAGAAGGCTGTGGAGCGGTTGAGAAGAGCTCATAGCGCCGTTCGCGGCAGGGATGATCTTTCCTTCGGCATTGAGGCGCCATCCTTCGGGGATGGCACCACCAGAGGGGCGAGAGCCAGTCCAAGGCCATCCAGTCTGTGTAGCTGTGGCGGGACTTCCATCCTCCCCGATACCTCCAACAGGGACAATCCCGTTCTGCGTAGCAACAGTTCCCTGGGCAGTGGCAGTGACGGTCATGGCATCGCCGTTCTCATTGCCGTTGACAGCTCCACCGATAGCCTCGATGGATTGCCACGAGCCAGATGTGTCCTTGTACTTGTACTCATCGCCGGTAGAGTAATCCGTGATGATGACGCTCTTGACCTTCATCGTGAAGGGACCCTGGGAGTAGTCTGTCGGTCCACGCGCCCATTTGACAGTTCCAGGCGGGTTGGTGTTAGGATCGCCACCAGCCCAAGCTCCAAACTTGACTTGCATTGGGGTTTGAGGGTATTGGTTGTCGGGTGCGTCTCCATAGTTGAGGGTACGGACAACGGTGCCGCCAACCATCCAGACAATGCGGTCCTTGGTCCAATCAACAGTATAAGTGGTCCATTCACCCTGTGTATTGGTGACGTCGTGGAACTCGCCACGGTTGTATGAGGTAGTCTGGCCCTTTCCAAAGTAATTGGACTGGATCTCGTCATTGTCGGAACCAAGCCACTCGATGTCGATCTCGTCGAGCACGTCGGACTGGAGAACGAGCGACGAGACGATTCCAGCGCCGGGAGCAGCCTTCATCGTAATCTCGACACGGCCGAACATGATGTAGAAGAGGGAAGCGAGCTGGGGCGCATCGTTGGCGCGAGCAACGGTGAAGGAGACGCCCTCGTCGTCGTACTGTGGAGAACCGGAGGCTGCGAATGAGTTTACCTCGCCTTTGGAGAAGTCGATATCGATGCTCATGCCCAGCGCATCGTCATTGGGACAGCTGTCTATGGAGACGGTCAGTATGCGACAGGGTTGATGTATAGTGCGGTGATAAACTTACTGCTATTGAGGGGATTGCATGAGCTCCATGTTTGGGCTGAGACAGAGCTAAGGAACAGCGCAGTGGCTGCGAATGAGGATTTGGATAGCCATCTCATGATGGGCTATATGTGATGCGGTGTAATACGATATGATATGTACAGTGGGAGTGGGAGTGGGAGTAAATAGATAGACGTCGATGCACGCAAGCAGGCAAGCAAGCAGTAGTGGTGTGATTTACTTATATCGGAGTATTTGTTATAGACTCGACTTTGACTCGACTCGACTCGACTTGACTTGACGGTCGGTGTAAGGTAGCAGTAACACGAAAAGCGGTGACTCGAGTCTTAAAGTGGTTGCATGAACAAAAAAAAGAAGAGTTACTAAGATAGATTGTTGAGAAGGGAAAAGCAGAATTAAACGGTGAGAAAAGACTTAATACCAAGACTCGACACGTCACGTCACGGCCACGCTCGTCACCGTCTAAACGTTGACCGGTTTTCCGGTTTTTCTCGTTAATTCTCTTGGGCTTGCCGCGTAATGGATTAATTGGTCCCCATTAAGTTTTTCCTCTTCTAAGTAACTTGGCGCCCAAGAGTTAACTACCTTGGAAATTGAGGGGAGGTTGGGATGCTTTTCTTGGTACAAGTCCGTGGGTTTGGTGGTTGGTAACCACGGTAATTCGGGTGGCTGGAGGTTTAGTCTAGTCAGGTACGGATAGTGGAAGACAATAAGAACTAAACAATTACGACCACAATTCCATCTAGGTGTTGATAAAGATGCTATGGAAATTCTACAACGATGATGAAATATAGCATGGGCATTGCCTACTATTGACCGTAGTATGTGTCTTCTCAGTATTCTTGATAACTACACAATGCCTTGTTTTCACCGCTCCTATCGAGGGGTCTGTTCTATCATGCCGAATTTTATTGTCATCCGATCTAACCGGCCACGGCCCGTGTGGGGCCGTATATATGCTTCGGAACCCCGCTGCCGGCCGATTATCCGCTAGCTACCCTATACCTAAAGGCACGATGAACAATGTAGTTCGAGGAACTGAGAGTCCTATACAACTCACGAATGACAAGGTATTAGATGTTAGTTATAGTCTCATACTCACTATTCTATACTAACCAAGTGTGATTCACTCAGCTTAAAGATTCTACATGTAATGTGCGATTTCATCAGCGTAATCTCTCCAATATGAATGTCACGTATGTGTTCAAAACACCAGTTATCAATATCACGACAATATGTTCTAGCTTCACTGCACTGATGGTTTTTTCCTACCCTGAATTATGCCACATACATCGCGTTTTGAGGTTTCAGTGCCATCATATTCCCAACCAGTAGTTTTTACACAGTTGTCCGATACTATCAAATGTTGAAACTCATCTACAGCAGTATTCGCATGAATCTCGATCCGCGTAATGGCATGCAACAGAAACCATCCCTTACTCAAGATTTATATGCACGTCACTTAATCAAGATCGATCAAGATCAATCTGTGTGTCCTAGACTGGTATGTTAGGGCTGGATCTATTGCTCTAAGACATACTTTTCAAACACTCACCCTTGCATGGCTCTCTATGTAAGACTCTGACCTCTAGCAAGTCTCGACACAGGCACTTACACGTGTGTCTAGACCATGTCTGACATCAACCCTTGCTTAAGAAGAAAAAAGTCTAGCATCAGAATTCGTAACCTTACATGCCATCTACTACTGGACTCCCCCTCTACAATTGCTGGAATGGAATGGAGACAAATCATCATCATTCATGCAAGACGGATGAGTGTACCCTATACCGACCACAATCGCGATTGGAGACATGCAAAGCTCGGCGGCAGGCAAATAAGCAAGAAATAACTACGCAATTACAAGAAAAGAACAAATATGGGGAAAAAAGAAGAGATACCCAACAGAATGGAGAAGGGAAGGCAAGGAAGAAAAGAAAAGAAGAAAAAAAAAAAAAGTGATCGCTCAAAGCCGAGACCAAATACCCGTCAAGCTAAAGGAAGAAGCAACGAATACCTATGCAAGTGAGGGACAAGAGAAGACGTGGACCAAAGGAAGAAAAGAAAAGAAAAACTTCATTACAGTGCCACTCCCCCAAAAAGCATTCAAAGGCTGATAGATGATCAATTCCAAGTAACAGACTAAGATGCTGTAGGTATATGCAGTCTATTATGCGTCTGTTATGGAGCACATGACAGCAATAACCCGACTTTTGCCCTCGCATTGGACTCGGTCTTGTCAGGCAAATGCAGACGCAGATGCAGATGCAGATGCAAATGCAGGCTCCAAATCTGATTCACGACGTGTCGGTCAGACACAGACGTTGACAATGCATCCAATCGGCATCTTCGAATCCGCCGCGAAACCTTTGGAAAATTATATAGTTGATCCCTCACATGCTGACTGTAACTATTATGTACCGTGCTCTGATCCATCCACCAGCAGGAAAGAGAGGCGACAAACCGTCGGTCTGCAGGCATAACTTCGGCCGACTGCAGTGCCTCGACACAGCAGGGCGATGAGGCCATTCGGGACTCTTTGCCTCCTCTACCGCTTGTTCAACGATGGTGGCATTGACAATCGATTCCCCACCATCTCCATCTTTCTCTGTCTCTGTCTCTCATTGCCCAAAGTTCTCGAACCCCCAGATAGATGCCCTAACCCCACAAAGTCCTGGTCTCTGACACTGCAGTCGGAACTGCAAACACAGAACCGCTTGGCCGAGTATCACAGTGTATCCGACAACCCATCACTCGAATCATTCTGTAAAAATAGGTTGATGGGTATGTAATATGTGAACGGACAATTTGTTGTCCGCATAGACACCCCCCCTCATCTGAGCTGAGGACAACTTTGCTCTCTGACTTAAACCTTTGACGTCAAACACGGATATAGTGCAACGTGTTTCAGATAACTATCCACTGGGATACCTCAAACGTCTCTCTTTATATAATTCTGATTGGATCGATCGTTTCATCTTCAGCTGAGCATATACCTATAAAAAAAACTTGCATATCGGGACGAAAGGTCTAAGCCTCGTGTCTTGTGTCACACGTTGCGTTGCGTTGCGTTGCTTGTTCCTAGCGACTGGCAGCCCACTAGACACTCTGGTAATCCAACACCTCGCGTTCAGGTATGAAAAAGCGTTTTGATTCAACAGCCCGTCCGTGTTCACTTCAGCAAGTCAGTAAGCTCCTGCTTGAATGGGACATGATACGTCGTCTTCAAAATCCTTTGTTGCCTCTCATATTCTCCGACCAATCAGAACCAGCCATAAAGTTTGCATAGCCATGGAATGGGAGCGACTGGCCCGCATACATACCTAGACATATGTAGATACGTCGCATGTAATAAGTCATAACACATTTATTTTCGTGATATATTATCAAACTGAGTGTGATAATACTTGATTGAGCAAAAAAGAAAACAAGGCCGAAAAGGGTAAGAGGAGGGAAGAGACGACAAAAAACATGATTAAGAGAAAAGAAGAGCAAAAAGCAAACATGATGCACATTCAGAAGAGGCAAGTCGACAACGACAATGACAACAGCAACTGTTGATGCGTCAAGCCAGGCCAGGTCAGGTCAGGCCACACCAGATCTGATCTCATCTGATCTAACTACGTAGGTCTAGGTGATCAAGAGAGGCAAACAAACACGGCTTGTTTTCTGCTTGCTTACTATGCAAATCAAAGCAAAGGCAAGCCATAACTGAACACTACATTAATTAGTTACTGGCAAACGGTGAACGGGTGGGCTTGAATGTAACCTGATGGCGAGTCACAATTAGATAGACTCTTGTGCCGAGATGACACACCGTCTATCTATTGCTTCCCGTTCTATTAATTATCATCAAACCTACCTAGTCCATGTTTGCTCTCAGACTTTGCGGACCGCGCCTCGCCTCGCATCGCATGGGCGGGCTGGTCCGGAGCTGCCGTGCCCATCAACAGGCAAGACGAGACAAGCGATGATGGAGATACTGAGGATAAAGTCGTTACCGCATGTACGTAACAAAGCCGAGGCATGTCAGGTCGTCTGTGACCGCCTGCAAGTCATCATGCCATTCTGATGAACTGCTCGGGTTTCGCCAGAAGGGTTCGAATTACACCGTCGTATTGAGCATCCGCTTTGTCTCGAAGAGCCTGGCACAATTGCTCCCAAAAGCCCCATATACCCGTAGACCAGTACCAGTACTGGGTATGGCATGAACGCATAGACGCATAAGATAGAGAGCAGGGGTGGCTCGGGACGGTAAGCATCCTACCAACCCCGTACCTGAGACATTGTGTACTGTGTGTGTCGAGGTGAAGAAAACTTTGCAAACAAGAGTCGTTCTGCCATCTTCTCACTTTTCTCGTGCCCACGGACCATACAGGCCATAGTAGCGAAAGCATCAACCCTTGAGCGTGGAACCGACTGTCGAGATAATTTCTTTTTTCCTTCCAATCGCCGGTAGTTGTCACGTGGAGCTTAATACCGAGAGAACTGCTTTTGCTGGTATTCCTTGTTAATCGCTTCTGCATCCTGCCGTTACCGCAACCAAGTTTAGGGTTGTAGCTGTAGTTGTAGCTGCAGGTATGCATAGGATCTTCTGGCAATAGCAGTAGCTCACCGCATAATTACGGACCCTCCTCAACTGCGACAATGAACAAGCGATCAGAGTGAGGCTGCATACCACATAACAACAAGCAACCGTTGGTCGCAGTCCGAGCGATTCATGATCGACATGCAGGCAGACTAACGAGAGACGGCAGTAGCAACGCCCACTAACTGTTGTTATTGTTCGGTTTACAGGATCCAAAATCAGCTATCTGCATTCTGTTGCTTTGGCAAGTTCTGACAGACACGGGCTCAGGCCACAGTACCGTCCTGTTTGTTGATACAGGTTTTAGGTAGAAACATGATAGAGAGGACTGTCATCCAATGTTGGTACGCGGTACGCAGGAATGAGGACATTGACGCACGGAGCCCAACGTCAACACCCGCTCACAAAGTTCTTGACATATCCCACGTGGGTTGACAGTCATGTTAAATCGGGAGTTAGTAGGAGGAAGACCGTGCATTGATTGCCCTTATCAAGATCGACAAAGAATCATGACCAGCAACATGATGCATGTTGGCACTGATAGTTCCTTTTCGTCGACACTGACATCTCGTACCAATACCCTGTAATAACCAACAACCCTTAAAGGCAAAAGCAATAACTAGCCGTTGCCTTTAAGGCTTACAATGCCATCTAGCGGGACAGTCCCATACTGTAAAAAGAAGAGTTTGACTCGCGTGCAGCATCGCAGTGCAAGCGCAGAAAGAGGTCCCTATGATTCCACCCAATAGATCGTCAACATGGATGGGTTGACAGCCACCTTCTCAAATAATAGAGCATGATCTTGCGCTATGCTGGGGGGGCAATTTGAAACCTTCGAGAAGTCCCAAGGACATGGTCGGCGGAATGGTCAGTTGGCGTCGACAAGGGATATCTTTTAGCGTTGGTTCAGGATGTCGCTCTACCAGGGTGCCCTGGCTTCGAGCTGATTTCGACGTGCGTCCACATGGCTAGCCCGTCATTTCATCTTTGGGCATCTTGTATTGATTGACTCGTGGAGCGGCGAGCGGATCATTCGTAGCTCTGCTACTATCGTTGCGCCTGAACTCGGACGAAGACTGTGACTGTAGCATCGTTGCTAGATAGATGCGGAAACTGCATGTGCATCTATCTGTATGCGGAAACCCCCAAGCATTCCTAAATCCTATACCTGTGGATTGGACATGGTAGCCCCCAGTAATTCTCATGCCTATGCATGAACGCATTGTCGGGTTATCCGTTTTCTGGGGACGACACATCTGATCGAGTTTCGGCTTCGTCTTTGGGCTGTATCGTAACATGTAACAAGGGCAAAATGCCTCATGTCAAGAACACGGATATACTGGTGGAAACGATTCGCCACAACGACATCACCCAATTATTCAAGGAAACGAGTCAATGAAGTCAATGCTGGCTCTTCGTCTAGATGATCCATTGATTCCGCTGCGGCTGATTGACACGGAAACGAGAGACACTTTAGGATAGGCAAACACGAGCTAAATCACGCCCAGGCCAGATTTGGACGTCCTACGTATCTGAGGCGATCTTCCAGAATCATGCCAAAAATTAGGGTCCATGCTGAGTAACTGGCCCATTCGTTCGCTCGAGAACTGTATTGGACCGGGCTAAAATCCGGGGAGCATCCTAAGAACCGGAGGGCCAGGATTTTTATAGCCTAAGTTCCGGGAGACCTTGTACTTGAGTCTGGCTGACCACACGGCTACGCATCCGGGCCGTTGTCAAATCTCCAACAAGCCCCGCCGCTCCATTTTGAAACAGGGGATACCCCTGACCTGACTAGCAGTCGAAGGGACCCTTGCTCGACCGTCCATCAGGGTCCCATCTTGTCCTTGATCCAGGTAGCCAGGCCCAGGTAAAGCCAAGCATTTCGCTTCCCAGAGACGCTGTGCCGGGACCTTCTGGTGGTCATGACATATGAGTCTAGAGGAGCAATTTTCAGTAGTAATATCGATTGCAGCGTAGCTCCAAATTGACTGCGTAGCTCGACATGTCACTGGCAATTCCAAAGGGCCTTGATAGCAGAGAACAAATAGCTCAGGAAGAGTCGCAGAGAGAAGAAGAAAAGCAAAAGGAAAAAAAAAGTGATGTTTGTGTGTGAGCTCTGGTGTCCGCGGACGCGGACTTAGATTCCCCAGACCATAGGTTAGTCTGGGGTGGTACATGCACGTTGGCTGTACATACGTTGGTAGAATCAACTGAACTGAACCACCACGTTGGATCCTCTTTGCCTCGCTTTCAAAAACAGTTAGCCTTCGACCGACCGCGGATCTTTTGGTGATATTTGGCCAAGCTCTGCATGTATCTACGTACCTGCCTACCTACCATATGTTACTGCGCCGGGGATGTGTGCAGCCGGCTCCGCGAGGCCCAAGTCTGACACTAACAACGCGATGGAGCTGTCTATGCCCTCAATGTTCAGGGCATATGCCATCCTGTGGTGTCTGCGCGACGGCGGTGTCGATAGCTTCAGAGCACGTTCCCAAGGTCTTACGAGGTGGAGGAAAGTCGCAAAAGACCCGCGAAGAGGATCAGTGGAGTTGATGACCTAAGTTAGGTAGCCAGGCGGCCGAATGGTTAAGAAATCATTCGTTTCCAATACGAAGTGACGATTCACTTGCCACCAAACCTGTTGATCTTAGCAGGCAGTCGACATTGATTATTGTTTGTGGTTGCAATAATGATTCCGCCGAGCTGTTTTCCCAGCGGATCGCCATAGTTTTAGTCCTAGATAGGTACTGGGTGTCGAGGAAAATGATCCGACCGTAAACCGTACTGCATGTGTGGTGACAGCATGGACCCTGCTATCTATCATCTTCCGGTATGACCACTCTGTTTGTGATCATTCCAAATTGTGATATGTATTGATGTGTGATGGCTGTGAGCAAACTGCGTGCATCAACCTGAAGCATACATCCAACAAGTATGTTTGCGGCCCAATACAGGTGATAAACAAACTTATTACAAAATGATTATCACTTGTTATTTATGAGGCGATAACGGCTGGGCGTTCCTGTTCCTGCATAACGGCGGCGTTCGCTACTTGCAGGCCCTGGCCTCTCTGTATGTACACATGTAGCTTTCTGCAGCAGACTGGAACGATGTTATGCAAGGTACGGAGCTGCCAAAGTTGCCACAAGTCTCGTTCTTATGACTGGACGAGGGGGTCGCTTTACTAACACCAGTCAGCTCCCAACACCACTAGTTAAGCCTGAGTTGCCTGGACTGTCAACGGGGTCTCTGCCACCCCGGAGAAGAGCAAAGCTAGAGGCGGATTTTCATGGTTCTAGCTACCTCATGATGCATTTGTGTCCACTGTGGAAACACAAAGAGAGAAGCGACGATATGGGGACCTGACTGGAAAACGTGAGCTGAGCTGATTGAACACTTCTTGTGCAACCCGAGGCAGATTCCTATAGTTCCGTTCGGTATCGACAGTCTCTTGATATAATGGTATCTTCTGTTGGTGTCGATCCAAACGGTAGATAATTGTATATACATAGGCGATCCGGAGTTGAAAGAGTTTTCCTCAGCTATACCGTCTCGCCTAGAGGGAAATCAAAGCCTCGGTACCTAAGAACAGGATTCAAAAAATAAGAAGACAGTTGCCCAGGCGTAGATATGAGAGAGCTGATCGAGCTATTTCGTCTCTCTTGCTCTCATTGGATGGGATTTCACTGCCGCGAAGCTCGCCTAACATCCTAGCGTGACTATGACCGTATGAGAACAGTGATCCGTCCTTGAGACGCACGTGCGGGCGCTCGAATGCATAAGCATCAGCACAAATTCAAACACAGGGGCACAAGTCCGAGTCCATGTCAGGACTAAAACGATGCGAGGATGGATCGAGCGATGGATTTCGTGTGCGTGTGCGAGTCCAGGTGCTTGTGCATATGTGGCTTGCATCAGGAAATGAGATGTCGATTTGTGCCTTGTTTGTGCGTCGAGTCGTGTCCAGTGTGCCCGTTTGAGCCATCGCCCCACGCGCTATTTCATAATGTCCTGCTCGTATGCATTGTTCCTGGCTAATGCAACCCCAAAGTATAATACTGGCACTACAAGCAGAAACAGTCGCTTTATGCATAAGCTAGGGTTTCAGGTTTGAGGCAGTCTCCTAATTGACCAATGGGACTCAGCCCGGATCATTTAGGCTGGCATATATGAACGGCCACAATTCGGTCATGTCCTTCATAACGGGCATGGCTTATGACTATCAGATATCCACTCTGCTTCCCATCTGTAACGTCGTGTCTGAGAGGGAAAATGGCCAAGTGTAGTGGGTCGAACCGCCATCCGCAAGACGTGAGTCTGATAATGAGGCGGAAACCAGAAACATTGGTACATTGTTGGAGACGCCGTCCGGCTGAGGTCTAAAAAGTTCGAGACAGAGATAGAAGGTCAGTTCATGTCACGCTGCAGATTTGGAGACGCTAAGACCGAGCACGCGTCAGAGTACATGAGTTGAAGCATATTGATCGCTGAAGTGTTTCACCCGTCGATGACGAGTTTGAAGCTTGATTGTTCCTTGCCGAGACTCTTTGGACCTTCTGGAACATCGACTTTCTGAGCGAAGCCACTTCTGGGGCGGCGGGCAACTGTAGGGCCCGGTGTCAACCCTTGGCCATCCAACCCGTTATGAACAACAGGACAATTAATCCGTTTGGGGCAATTTCTCTTCGGTGACACTTCCGTCCTGAGCAAAGCCTCCCAAAGTATTGGAAACCATATATGTACCAACAAGGTGATTGTTGCCAATAGTCGGCTACTACGTAATGCCTGCTCTTACAGAGAAGGGCTCAGATTACTGCTCGGTTGCGGCTTTGATGCCAGATGGGTCAAGCCTCAAGAGATATTGCTGAAGAGATCCATATCATTGATGTAGGGTTCTACGTGGAAGAAACCCTGGTCCTGGCCTCCCGTTGGTCCAGGTTGAGCATTTACTGTGACGCCAGCCAAATGATGTAAGATAGCGGCAAGTGGCGGTACACAATGTTCAATGTCCTGCGTAGATGCTGTCAATATTGAACCCGGACAGACCCTGGAAAGGCAGATAGAAGTTGGGATGACAGCAACTCAGACACGAGGCAAAAGCGCAGGGTATCAAAGCGCGTTGTAGTGTATTTCGGAATATCGTCGTGGAACCGTCCGTGTTAGTGCAGATCTCGATCTAAATTATTCTCTCTGCTAGACGTGCCTGATCTGACTCGTTGTGGGCACAATGGTGAAACGAGTTGTATCCAGCGAGATGGAACTGGGAGGCGGGAGGCTCCGATTCAGACCAGTTAGCACCGAGTTCTTGGACGATATGCCTTGCGTGTATGACAGCGGGGTTGAAGTCGAGGAATAGATTTGTGGACGAGTGTCATGATCATTGTTGTCGTTGATACCAAGATGCTTGACTCGTCGACATGGTAGCATGGCCAGTCCGCGTTGTGGTGGTCAACTGTAGAATGGCGCCGTTGCACCATGATCCGTGCATTGGCTTCCTCGTGTGCAGATAGCGGCAAGCGAAGCAGAATTCAAGTGGCGTATTTTGAGCTCGAAGCCATCCATAACCGTAGTACTGTCTACTTTGGGTAGAGTAGTTTACCTAGTCGTAGAAAATTACCGCAAGCCGGACGGCCGGGCCAGCAGCGACATATCCAGATAGAGGCAACCCAGGCCGGTGGTGAACATAGAACAGAACAGAGCAGACGCACTCCAACGCCCAGACCCAGACCAGAGGAACGAAGTAACGAGCCATGGCCCGATCGAGAAAGACCTTCCCCAGAAGGTGATTTCAGATTATGTATGGGCGATTGGCCGGGTCCAGGGCCGGAGGGTCAGTGTCACTGCTCGGGCAGGGCTCGGGGACCTGAATCCCAGTTCCCAGCTCCCAGTCCCCAGTAATGGAAGCTATCAATGGACAGTGGGGGTCGATTTGGCTCGAATACCAGAAATGCTTCTCTGACGTTACATTTAGAAGTCATCTCGTCTTCTTTTGGACCCTTCGACAATTTTGACAGCCTATCACTAGCAGGGACGGTTGGCTGGGACGGTCTTGCCCTTGTTAGGTAATAATGCCAAATTACCTTATCCTCAGGGAAGGAACCATGATGCCTACCCAAAGCAAGGTTCCCTGGGACGATCGCATGACTGAAGCAACGCTGCTCAATCCTTTAGATAAAATCCAGTCAAGATATGTAAAGAGCATTACGAGCACTGCTAGTACATTATGGAGAAGCACCAGTACACCAATACCCAACGCTGGAGCAAAATAGCTGTAGTTAGTTGGCCGCTCAATTGGTACCTTACATGAAAGCCATGAAACTTACGCAATCCAGTCGCTCATCGTCATAAAGCTGCAACGCCATGCGCAATAGATCATCCACTATCTCTCTCCACAACTGGCGCACTATCATGTTACAGATAATAATGTAAGTTCAGCTCAGTCAGGTACGAGATGCCAACTAACGTTAGTGACCAAAGCACTACTATCCATTATCTCGTACTAATGCTTGAGCGGACTGCTCGTAGTACAAGTATCCTACCTAGTTTAGTTGCAGACTTGCCCATATTCAGTAGGTGCCGCTGGCGCTCCGTCCCGTCAAGTTTTGTTTTATGCAAAACCGCAGACCCAAGCTAAATGTCAGAGCGCAGCACCCGGGTTTGCCGCATAAAATTAATTCTCAGATGCAACTCAGAGTATGGGGCGATGCTGTAAGCCCCACCGTCTCTTTCACATTTCTGCACTATTCTAGGCAAAGGCAGTGTCGACCTACCTATATTTCTATACATTATTTTTGGTGCTGGAGGACTTATTGCACTTACTTAAGTAATTGTCGGTGATCAGTTTAGGTAGGTGGTGGCCCACACGGAAGTTGCTTGTTATCATCAGCCTGAGATATTCCAACATCGTTTGTTTCGACATCGAGGATTATTACGACTCTGTCAAACCTAACTACGGTCTGTCTGTCTATGTACCAAGTACCGAGCAAACACTTGACTCGAGAACGAACATCTGCACAGCATGGCTGAATGTTACATTGGTTAATCGCGCCATCATAGTTTATAATGCGAGTCAAGCAAAACATGCGAACTGATAGGCAAGCTTACAGCCAAGCAACTGAACAGAGAAGAAGCAAGCAACCATCCATCCAACTACTCGTCGGGCTATAGCCCAACTTTGACCTATAAGATCAACTTAGTTAGACAAAGATGACCTGACTTGGTCATGCATTGACTACAAGACTAAATTGTGATCAGATATCTGGTTTCTGGTCGTTGTTTCAACTTACACCTACTATACCAACGATGATTGATCAAGGTTTCCGCCAAATAAGCGTCGCGATCCATCACCCCCGTTTGGTTCCTTTAGTGGCCATATGTCCAACCAGAGCTCGATGCAGCTCATCGTCACCACAGGCTCCCTCCAACTTGGGCCGCAGAGCAATCAAGAGATGGGACGGAATGGGACGGGTGACGTCTGGCGCTCCACCAAGTCAAGTGCCTGCCAGAGGCCGCTTCGAGGTGATCAACAAGTCAAAGAGGCCTACATACGAGTGAAGCAGCGGCGTCGACTGTCTGTACCTTGCATAGCATGTCCTACCATGCATCGGGGTGGATGTGACACGACATAGCCCGGCGAATGGAAGCGTGCATATCGGCGCCGTCGACAGTGCAATGGACAGAAGCGGTGCACAGCGCAATTCCGAGTGGACAGTTTGGAGTTGTGCACGGCCAGGATCCATTCTGAATATGCCCAATCTTCATTACCTATTACCGCAAGTTGTTTATTATTCTGTGACAGCGCGGCGCGGCGAATCCAATGCACGCCGACTCGCCAAGGCATTACCCTATCAGTGAACGGGATTATGCAGCCCTTGTGACGCGGTTTGCGGCTTGCGTGCCACCCAGCGATAGGGAGGCTACTGGTAGCGAGTAGCAGTGCACCGTGGCGCGCCTTGGCTAGGGTCCTGGCATAACTCACGGTCTGTCTGGTATTCTTGAGAACCCCACTGGCTGGAGGCTATAGGATAAGCATGCATTGCAGAGCCTTGCAGACGAATGGAAGGGATAAGATGAGGGAGGAACAGAAATGTGCAACATGATGTGCTCATCATTAATGGCGGCTGAGGCATTCGTTCCGTTCGTCGGATGTCAAATTGTGCTAAACGGATGGATGGAGGGCCAGGTTATGCTGTGCTGAGACTGGAAGAAGCTGGCTGGGTTGTGGGTGATTAGCCCACGCATAATCACTCACCGCGCGTACACAAACCAACCAACAAAAGAAAAAAAGTGACGGACAACACAAAAAGAGACACCAAGAGCGAGACATGGGACTTGTGCACACTTGCACAAGCGACCGAGGACACTCTATCGTGTGCCTTTGGCTCTTTGGTGCCATCCATCTTCTCACACGCGCATCCACATAAACATCCATATCTTATCCACTACTTTATGGCCGAGCTCTTTATTCAGTCGGGGCATGGGTTGTTGCATTGGTACGGTATAGGCTTCGGAGGCTACTCTCATACCGCGGCGGGCCATCCGGCGACGGATAGGCTCGACGTTTCGTCCAGAATTAGAAAAGAGCAGTGGCTGCGCCATAGTGGTGTGGATGGGAACCATGGCCCTGTCGCCCGTACTGGCAAGACTGGCAGAAGGCATTAGGGCATCCATGGCCTTAATGTCAAGAAAGACCAGGGAAGCCCAGGCCTGCACCTGATGGATGTTTCCCTTGCCCCAGACATGACTTGGGTGCTTGGACAGGGGTCCGGGGGCCCTCTGCCGTCTGGTCCGTCGCTGGGCCCTGCAGGGTGTGCGTGGGTGTGTACGGATTGCGAGTGTCAGGACCTAATGAGTGAAGCTAGTGGAGCCACAGAATGGGATGTGGTAGTGGTGGATCTTGATCCACAGCTCCTTGACCCTGGCTTGTTCGAGTGAGACACGACATGGAGGGTTTTCCAACTGCCTATCGAGCATCTGGAGTGAATACGCCAGGCCTCGTCGACAGTACTTATCACTCCACGGTCCCCGTGCTTGTCCATCCTTCGTTTCTTTCCTCATCGAACGGTATGATCGACGGATCTGTGTAATACTTTCTTCTCTTTTATGCCAGGTTCTTCCTTCTTTTGAATCGTTCTTATTTGCTGGATATCCTCGTCTCGAGAATCCCTCACATTCATTATAAACAACCACTTGCAGCACTCTCGATATACTTGATAAACCTCTTGCTCTTGCTTCAACTTGACCTCGAGACTCTTCACGTACAACAAGAACTTCCCCAACCAACATAACTAATATCATCGAGTTACTACTACTCGACACCCACTCATTGGAACACCAAAAAAAGGAATCGAACACCACACCATCCTTAGGCCGACAGCCAGTCCCAGCAAACTATACACCAATACCAACTAATAGCTAAACTCACCACCACAGCCAACTCTAAAAGGTTTGTGGAATCTTGGGAATGCCAGTCGATGCATATTGTGGCTAACATGATCGTCTCGATTAGAAATGGATTCCACAATGATGCCCCAGGCCATCGGTCAAGGTCCTTTCTATTTCTACAACACAGAGTCCAAGCATGATGTCCGACAACACTACCCTCAACAACAGATGCACATGTATCCTATGGTCCCTACGTTGCCTTCCACTCCCGTTTACTCGCGACCCGGCTCTGCCAGCAACTCTCAGCCTCCCACTCTGTACAGCAATGGTCCTGCCGTCATGACTCCCACTGCTTCGCCTCAGCCCATGTCGCATAAGCCTGCTATTCTGTTGGAGAACGAGCTCTACGAGAACCCCTACTTCCCATCAACACCACCTCTGTCAACCTCCGGCAGCACTATCGGTAGCCCTAGTGCTTGCGAGGTGCTTCAGACTCCCATGAACCCCATGTTCTCGGGTCTTGATGGCCTCGACGGCTTCAAGGAGGCTCTTGAGCCTGTTGAGACAGCAGTCCTCGACTGGTCGAACTGCGGCTCTCCTCCCATGACACCTGGTAAGCAAACAATTTTCCCCCACACGAATTGTTCCAATTATGGAAATGCATGATGGCATTGTACCGCAAACTCGGGCTTGAGCCTATTTTTGGTGGTGATTGCGGGAAAGTAGGTGGTGCTGACGTTGGCTGCCGCTTTCTCAACCCAATCACCTACCAAGGCGCAGACCTGCAGTGCGCTGTCTTAGCGTCCAAATAGTGGAGCATATACGGGAAAGAACTGGAAGCTAACTGTGTCTGGTAGTGTACCTCCAATCTCAACTCGGAAAGGTTCCTTCTCTTAGCAACACCGCCAGCGACATCCTGTCCACTCCATCTCTTTCTCCCTCACCTGCGCCCTACGCGCGATCTGTGTCTACTCCGGATTTGGACGTTGACTTCTGCGACCCAAGAAACTTGACTGTCGGTACCGGCGCTATCAACACCACTCTTGCTCCTGAGTTCTGTGCCGACGAGATCAAGGTTGAGGCCAAGATTGCTTCGCAGTCTTTTGACTTTAACCCTGCTGTTCACGGTCTCCCCACCTTTGAAGATTTTTCCGAGTTTGACTCTGAGGACGACTTCGTCAACAGCCTTGTCAACCTATCTGAGCAGCCTGCCACCGCCTCTGCTGACATCACCCGTCCTCGAGCCTGCACTGGTTCTTCAGTCGTTTCTCTCGGCCACGGCAGCTTCATTGGTGACGAGGATCTTTCTTTTGACGAGAACGAGGCTTTCCAGTTCCCTTCCCACTCTAGCCCTCCTTCCACCTGTGCTTCCACTTGCGCTTCTGAAGACTGCCACCAGGATAAGCGTGTCAAGAAGTCTCAGTCTGAGGAGCGTCACAGTGCTCCCGTCATGAACGTTGCTGCTTCCGCTACCGACTC
The DNA here is from genome assembly GCA_013618295.1 of Fusarium armeniacum. NCBI lineage: Eukaryota > Fungi > Ascomycota > Sordariomycetes > Hypocreales > Nectriaceae > Fusarium > Fusarium armeniacum. Next base: position 236,892 of record JABFER010000044.1, read on the forward strand.
TGGTAACGCCCAGGAGTCATCCAACCAAGCTGCTGAGGGTAGCGACTCAGGTGCCTCCTCTGGTTCTGAGGGTTCTCCTGCTCCTCTCCCTGCTCCTGCCAACCGCCGAGGACGCAAGCAGTCCCTAACCGAGGATCCCTCCAAGACATTTGTCTGCGACCTTTGCAACCGCCGTTTCCGCCGACAGGAACACCTCAAGCGTCACTACCGCTCTCTCCACACACAAGAGAAGCCTTTTGAGTGCAACGAGTGTGGCAAGAAGTTTTCCCGAAGTGACAACTTGGCTCAGCATGCCCGAACCCACGGCAGCGGTGCTATCGTCATGAACTTGATCGACGATGACTCGCATGCCTACGATGCTTCCATGGTGTCTGCAACCGACGATTATAGTAATTACGGCAAGGTCCTCTTCCAGATCGCCTCTGAGGTTCCTGGCAGTGCCAGTGAGCTTTCGTCGGATGAGGGAAGCAACCAGGACAAGAAGAAGCGCAAGCGCTCCGACTAAATGGTTTCAACACTATTCAACATCTAACATGATCAAGAGAGCCAGTCGACTGTCTTGACATATGCCGAAACGACGCTGACGACCTTCTTCTTCTTCGGCCATCCGCATTTACTTGACGGTGGCATTTGGGTCACGGAACATTTTTCCATTTGGGTTAAAGGAAATCACAAAAGAGTGCAAGCGGTAATGAATGCATTTACAAGTCGTCACTATAACCTGTATCAACAATATCCACAGCTTCCTCTACGCATGACGACAACAGGGAGGACATTTGATTTTATCGACATCTTGTTTTTATTCAAGAGTTTCAATGCATTGCGACTGCCAATCGTGCACACCGCCGTTTGAGCATGGCTTATCTGGGCGACTTTGTTTTTCAACGGATACATCTGGCGCGAAGAGGGAAAAAAATTACTTGGTTTTTGAGAATATTTGGGAATCCACACCTTCGAGCGAGATGAAGGTGGGATGGGTTTGCTAGCGACAAAGACTACCATACAAATTTGGCAGTTTGCCGTTCTTACACTCGTTGTAATCATCTTTGGCGGCCAGAAGCTGGAACTGAAGGCTTGCTAGAGTGACGGTATCACTTGAGGGCGATGGGAGATGGAGGGGTCTTGTCCTTCGTCTTTCCGGATTCTTGTGTTTACTCTGATTCTTTGTCTGTCGTTTGCTTGTTGCTGAATTTAGATGTCAAGGACAGGAGTGTGCTGGTCACAATCATGACAAGACATTCATTCATCCTTACAACGCTACATGTATACATTAGAAGTTTGATCTATTGATCAACAATTTACATTTTGCTGCTACATATTTCTGAGTCTATTGCCTCTTGATTATCTCTTGTGACATGTTCTCTCCAGTCTCTCATGATCTTCTCGTCTGTACCTGTGAAGGAAACTTTGGGCCCTCCGAGTTAACTTGATCCTGTAGTGTGTTACTACTGACAGTAACTCATAGAGCCAAGCTTTTCACAATCGCCGGTAGCACCCGCGGGACCTTGCATGGACCCTGGATAGCCCACTGATGCATCAAACACTGCACCGCGTTTGCAACTTTGAGGAGCGCTGGCAGGCTGGCTGCCTCTGTTTAGTCCGTTCCTCTCACCTCGACGGACATTTCAGTCGAGGCTAGAAGTGAAGGAAAAGTTCAGATCGGCGATCTCAGGTAGCGCCCCGGTTGTGCTCAGGGACTTGGACCCTGTCTATCCTGTCCGTGTTGGCGTTGGTGTTGGTGTTGAAAATCCACGGGTAGCGCTTCCTATGGGTGGGACTGATGGAATACATTACTCGTTTCTCAGGCTAACCCAAGTGTGATCTCTGGGCGGAAAGCACCCTTGGTGGATGCCGGCACATGTCGTCGACCTAACGCTTGCAGCTCTACCAGAGAAAGACCCTGATGTCTCACGTATTTCTTGGTGATCGCCATGGCTCGGACGGCCACCTCTCCACCACGCCATTCCCATATAACACGAACGGCAGCACGACAGCCCTGAGATATGTAGAGATGGGTCGAGCAAATTACACGAGACGGGACCGACGGTGATGGGGAAAAAAGCCATTCCCATTGATCGACGCCTCTTCAAAGGCTTGATTCCGGCTGGTTAGCACAAGGCTAGGGGACAAAATAAGGTCCTGGACTAACACCGCTGGGGAGTGAAATTGTTTATCCATCTCAAGCTGGCTAGATCAGTATCATTCGGGGACTTGTCCCTTATTTGCTAGCTCAGCCATCCCGAGATGAAACGCATGGAGCCAAGCCAGCCATTATAGTTTTGTTCAGAGTTGGCCGTCCACTTGCTTGCTTGCTTGGTCATGTCGGGCTTGGTAGGCTGTAAGCCCAGGATCCACAGAGAAAGCAGTCTAAAACATCCTCCACCAAATGAATCTGCTTCACACTATCGATACTTTTACACCACACCACACACTAATAAACCGCGCTACACTTGATCAAATATCGGCACGTAATCTCAAATAAGCCATAGCCTTCTTCTTTAAGCCTTCCAATTTGTTTTCTGGGCCATTGCTGATTGTTACCAGATTACTTTTGCCCGGAGCCTCGTCTTCCGGCCCTTGACTGCCTGCCTTTCTGGGCTATACTATAACCGTGCTGCTCACATACGGCAAAGGCAACATCCACCATGACCTCAGAACAACTGAATGTCATTGCCCTAATCTCGGGAGGAAAAGACAGCTTCTTTAATCTGATCCACTGTATAGAGCACGGCCATCGGATCGTAGCTCTTGCAAATCTTTTCCCAGGATCAGGAACTTTGACATGCGACTCAAGCTCAGGCACGTATTCAGGTGTCAACGGTATCCCACACGGGCAATCACCGTGCCGCCAGGAAGACGCCACTGAGTCTGGGTCAAGGACCAGTGACCACACATCCACTGATATCCCATCTCCCGAGGGTTTCCAGCATATCAATCCGGAGACGTGGGTACCTCAGCCTTCCGAAAGACATGGTCACGGTAGCCATGACTCCGGGGAGCCTTCCGACACGGATCTGAATAGTTTCATGTACCAAACTGTCGGGCACGAGGTCCTCCCCCTGTACGCCGCTGCGACTGGTCTGCCACTATATCGGCTGCCCATCACTGGACGTGCGGTTCGCCACGAAAGGGACTACGATGCCACGGTCGAAGCTCAGGACAAGGACAAGGGCGATAGCGGCGACGAAACAGAGTCCATGTTGCCCTTGTTACAGGCCATCATCGCCCGCCATCCGGAGGCCAATGCTGTCTGTGCAGGCGCCATCCTGTCCACCTACCAACGCACACGCGTTGAATCAATAGCACTCCGTCTGGGTCTTGTGCCCCTGGCCTATCTATGGCAGTATCCGATCTTGCCACCCCCGCCTGGAGCCATCGCAGACGACACCCAGCTGCTAATCGACATGGCCAACGCTGGGCTAGAAGCACGGATCATCAAAGTTGCAAGTGCTGGTCTAGACGAAGACCATCTGTGGGAACGCGTGTCAAGCGAGACTGGCTCAAGTCGTGTCAAGAGCGCGTTGCGTAAATTTGGCTCGACTCAGGGTGCCGCAGCTTTGGGGGAGGGTGGTGAATTTGAGACGCTTGTTGTGGATGGTCCTTCCTCAGTGTTTAGGAAGAGAATCTCTATCCTGGAACAGGGGCGCAAGATCGTGCGTGAAGGAGGTGGCTGCTCATGGCTGATGTTGGCTGGTGCACGGGTAGAGGATAAACAAGATCCTGCACCCAAGCAAACAGTTCGGGTGCCCGATCTTCTCGATCCCCGATTCAAGGCTGTTTTCGATGAACTGCCATTACCCCTGGACCAGCTCAGGAATACAGACACCTCAGCGGTTGCCGGGAAGCCGATGCCGCTGACCAAAGATGCAGTGTCCTCAACTGAGGATGTCGAAACTCAACGTTGGTCTGTTCTTTCAGACACCACCGCAAGTGAGAGGTCGATCCAGGAGGAGACCCTCCAAGTGGTAGAGAAGATCAGAGTGCTAGCGTCAGAAGCTGATATTCAGCTCTCCCAGGTCACAAGTACTGTTATTGTTCTACGGCGCATGTCAGACTTCCCAAAGGTCAATGGTGAGTACGGGAAATTGTTCCCTAAACCAAACCCGCCATCTCGAGTGACTATTTCCTGCGGCGATCTACTGCCCGAAGGTGTGAACATTGCTGTATATCTAAGTGCGCCTACATCTAAGGCGGCACAAGATCGCAATGGTTTGCATGTACAATCTAGATCTTACTGGGCGCCTGCAAACATCGGCCCATATAGCCAGGCCATCGATGTGCCGGTGACAGCTCATCATAAAGCCACAGGTCTAAGATGCATCTCTATTGCGGGACAAATACCCCTGATACCAGCAACGATGCTATTGCCTAGTACATCTGAAAAGTCACATGAGCTCCAGATAGTGCTATCTCTGCAACACCTCTGGCGAGTAGGCCAGGAGATGAAGGTTCAGTGGTGGACAAGCTCTGTTGCTTACTTTCCACGGGCTAGCTCCTCGACCGATATTCAGCGCAGTGCCCAGGTTGCAGGACACATCTGGAGGAAAGCACACGGATCTCCAGATGAAGAAGAAGAGGCCGACGGTGGTCCCGATCTTTGGGATCTAAAGTTCAATCCTGCTTACATGTCACTTGGCAACGATGACAAGACAGCCCGAAAGGCTATTCCTGACTGGGATGCTCTCACTCTCCGTCAGCAGAACGAGCCTGAGACATGTGTCCCTCCCATGTTTGCCGCTGAAGTAGAAGAGCTACCGCGGCAGGCAGCAGTAGAGTGGCACGCTCACAACGGTCTTTCCAGAGTTGAAGAGGGTAGCCTCGTGTTGGTTTCTCTTCCCGAAACTGATGTTCCCGGCTGGAAAACATGGCATTCAGTCGTCACAACTGAAACTGCAACTGTTGTGTACAGCACTGCGTCGTATACTTGCGCTGATGGGGCCCGGTCCTTGACTCTGGACGACTTGAAAACAGATATGCAAAAAGCCATCCGCGAGTCTTTCCAGCGACTCCTTCCTCGTGGACCAGAAGTTGTACACAGCAAGCTTTCTATGGTATACGCGGACGCTCTTCAAGTGAAGTCCATTTGGAACAGCACTGGAGATAACCACGAGACGGCCCTCATTCCATGCCGATCTATCTGGTCATCTGAGGGATGCAGTGTCACGGTCGTGGGCTTGTTCGAAACGGCGCTGATGCGTGGTTCATGATTGCACGAAATTACGAAAGATTGAATAAAATTATTTAAGAACAAATCCCATGATTTTACATATATCTTGTCCTAAACCATTCCCACACAGTATGCTGCCAGTTATGTCGTAAACTAGCTTGGAACGAGAATGCCAAACATGCTGTATATCCTGACTGGCTAGGTCTCGCCGGTCTCCTTTACATGACTATCACGCGTCGACATATTTCATATGCTGGGGAGGATATCGATCGCCCGCCGGGGTAAAGGAGGCGAGCACATTCTCAATATCATGCAAATCCTCGTCAGTCAAGTCAACAATCGTGGCATTCTCCCGGATACGGTCGGGCTTCGTAGATCCAGGGATAGGAACGATCTTGGGCATGCCCGGCCGCCGAGAAAGAGACAATAGCCAGTTGATGGCGATCTGGCTCACGGTGCAGCCCTTCTTCTTAGCAAGAGCCTCGATTTTGTTGACAAGTTTGATGTTCTTCAAGAGGTTGTCGCCCTGCCAGCGAGGATGCATCTTGACACGGGGATCATCTTCAGGAAGATCCTCGGCGGACTTGATCTGGCCTCCCAGGAAACCTCTTCCAAGGGGTGCTGAAATTCTGATTAGATGTCACGGTTCTTCTCAAACTAAAGAGTGCAGTTCTTACAGTATGCAAGAACGGCAATGCCAAGTTCTCCGCAGGTCTCTAAGAGACCGTTTCTCAGGGGCTCTGTGGTGAAGAGCGATAGCTCAATCTCAACCGCAGTGATTTTGAATCTCTTTGCCGCACTACGGAGAGTGGTTGCATTGATCTCGCTGCACGATATGCCATCGATTTTACCGTCCTTGACATACTCGTTGATGGTGGCAAGGGTGTCGTTCTCGTAGTCAGCGTTGGGGTCCTTACGGCCGACTTCGAAGGAAGCAATTCGTCCGGCAGGGCCCAAGGTCTTGATACAATCATCCATACTGCGACGAGTGTTCTCCTTGCTGCCCATGGGAACATAGTTGGGACCCAAGCCTCCCTTGATAGTAAGGACAATACGATCAGCATCTTCAGGATACTTCTCAAGATAACGACGGATGAGAGCTAGCGAGTTTGCGTCTGGTGGGCCATAAAACTCTCCGCCATTGAGCCAGTTACAGCCAGCGTCTAGAGCAGTTCGAATGGCGGCAAATGTAGTCTCGTCAGGGAGAGGGCGCGCAGTTAGGCCTAGAGAAATGGTTAGCCTGGGTTGGGCCTGGCTATATATAAGACTGTCTTTACCCATGAGACCATAGCCAATAGGTCCAACTTCCTTTCCGAGGATATTGTGCGACATGGCGATGTTGAATATATTGTGAACAGATATAGTATAGATATTGAGTATTCGAGTAGTTGAAACGGATAAGTGCAACTGCTTGGTCGATGAGAGTCAAGTGATGAGAAAAGTGATGAGAAGAGGAATGTTCAAAGGTTCATGGCTTGATATTTATTTACTATCTGTTCTTCTCAAGTTTAGAGCTTCTCTTGATACCCCTCTCCTTCTATGATGCTATCGTCGTTCACTTGTACGGGCATAAGAGCAGATATCGGAATTAAAAGTGGTGAAACGTACAGATCAGAACCGATTTCCTAAAAGGGAAAACAATCCAACGGCGAAACGGGACCGAAAGCCAAGCTGGACTCGGCTTTAAACAGAGTTCCGGGCTTTGCGGCTTGAACAGGGCGAGTCGTAAAAGTCGGATCTGACGGAGGTTTACTTGTAATATGATTGGGGCTTTTATTTTTCGTTTACAACTTGATCATGGTTTCGAGAGTTAATGAGTTGGCTTCTCATGATGAGGGACTGGGCGATCAATTCACGCATGCTGTGCTTTCAGAGTCAGATGATGATAGATCATGAGTTAGAGAGCTGTGAAACTGAGATGCTTACTGAGAGCAATGTCCCGCGACTCAACTGAAGACTACTAATATGCACGAATTCCAGACCCGAGTCTCTTGAAGTCGGTATGTTGATTACCTAGGTATCTTCTGACGTGACGAGCTGACAGAGGCTCTTGAGCCGCTAGACTCAAGACAACCTAGGGAGGCTGAGCGCCTGTCGCAAGAGACAACCCCACTGCAACTTGGGTCTGAGCTTCTGAGGCAAGGCGAGCTTGTTGTGACCTCACAACCTGACAAGCATAGGTATGGACCCATCGTTCTTCTTCATCTTTCGTATATCGGATCCTTCTTTTGCGACGTCTTACACACAGCGTCCATCATAGCACAGCAGTCTACCGCTGTCATCCTCAATTTAGTCGCGTCAAATTTCGAGGTCACAGCGCTCTACGCGCCGCATATCAATTGAGAAGGTGCCAAGCCCTGTTCTGATTGATCTCGTGATGGCCGAGACTGTGCCAGAGGCAGATGCCAAAACTCACAACAATGCCCCCGCCCGATCTTCCAGTGTTGGGTTCAATATGGGGAGGTATTCTTCATCTAACACGCGCATAAACGAGATATTAGAGGTGGGTAAATCCTTCCTATGCATGCCGACCTATTCTATCGTGTCAGACATGGGTTCATGAGATCTATCACACGCAGAAAGAGTGAGAGCTGTAGAGGATTCGCCAACCTCTTGTCATCTCTTGCTCGTTTGGTCATGCTCGCGCATACTTTTCCTATCGCTTTCGGCCATGCATGTGCATATTTGGACTATCTTCACCGTACAATTGGTGGCGTTCATTTCATCAACTGCCGGCGGATCTTCCCCCGTTTGACATAGCTTCCGAATGCTTAGCCGAATATTGCGTGCTCATCTCTCGTCCCAGTTCCTCTTCATTCTCACGTACCTAGTTCATACTTCAGACCGACTTTCAGTATTGAAGCCAATGCTAATAATATCTTGTCATCTCTAATAGAACGCTCGTGAACGCGCCGAGTCAATGGCTCCTACTGCTTCTCCCACCAACGTCTCCCCCATCCCTACCGGTAGTCCTATCCTCCCACCTAACTCGGCTCTTAAGGCCAACCCTGTAAACGAGGATAGTAGCGCCGACGAGGCCACGGGCTTCATCTCTCATACACCACCTTTGAACTACAACTCTCTCAACGTTACAAGCACTGCGGCTTCCGGTCCTCGCGCTCGCAAAACGTCTACTCGAAGCTCACGCCAAATACCATCCTCTCGGCCAAACAGTAACGGGGCTGTACAGAATCCTCAGGCAAACCAGCAAGATGAACTAGATGATGAAAGTCAACCCTGGTGGAAGGCACAGGCAGAGAAGTTCCATTCCATAGAGTTGGAAAACAAAGGCAGTGTCGCACGTGATCATCTTGCTATCGGTAAGCTTCACGTCCAAACACCCCCTCGCCAACCATCAATACTGACCATAGTACAACAGAACGAACATTTCTAGCATGGCTACGAACGTCTCTTTCGTTTGCGAGTATAGGTATCGCTGTTACGCAACTCTTCCGCCTCAACACCAGTCTGGAGAGCGGAAATAATGGCGACAAGATATCTGACCGAAACGCTGCGACACTACGACACATGGGGAAACCTCTCGGCACCACGTTCCTGGGCATCAGTATTCTGGTCCTATTTCTCGGATACAAGCGTTACTTCCAATCTCAGCAGTATGTAATAAAGGGAAAGTTCCCAGCCAGTCGTGGCACAATCATGATTGTTGCTTTCGTTGCCTTGGCCATCATGATTGCATCTCTTGTGGTAGTGATTGCTATACACCCTTCCGAGCATGAGTTATAACCCTTTTTCTATATATGATGAATAGTCCAGCCTGGATTGACCTTGGTGAAATGAGTTAGGGCTGGGGTATATAGGTATTGGTGGGTTGCTTTGCACATGGCGCACTTGTATGAGATTCGTATCATGACTTGATATCAGGAGTATTTGCATATAGTACAAGACTTTCTAGAAGAAGATTGATCTCATTACACGTACAATTGATAGAATACGGCATTAGTTATCAATGCTATCCTTAAATTGTACTTTTGCAAGCTCTCATGATACCTGCCATCATGACTACCTATTATTTCCATGAGTTGTCCGACGTCACAGCGGGTTATGGCGGGGTCCATTCCTAGAGCTCCCCCACCAAACAAGGCTATCCCACCTTTAAACTCCTACACTGACAACGACAACTCCAGACTTGTGAACGCTCCGTCTCCTTCTGAGAATATTGGCATAATTGCAAAGAAATTCATCATGGCCTCTAAGCTAAAGCCTGTGGATATTCCCACCTTTGCTACAACTCAACTAGCCCTTCTGGACCAAGAGCTCCAGACCGAGATCAACGAAACCAGCACGCTCATTTCCAACCACAGTCCCACAGCCTTGCAGCGCGCTGGTCTTGCTCTGACTAACCTTGTCGTGTCAGGCCAGCGCACCGGTCTAGGTGGTCGGACAGTTGTCGAGCTCTCCCCTGATGCTGCTACGGGCTCAACTGACGAATTACCTGAACATGGCCTACGCACAGGAGACATTGTCCTTGTCGCCGAGCAGCCTGCCGGGAGTGCGAAGAAGCGGGAGGTTAAGGATTTGGAAAAGAAAGGCGCCAGAGGTGTAGTGACAAAAGTGAGAAGGGAATGGGTCTCTGTAGCGATCGACGAGGGAAAGGAGGAAGTTGCCTTTACGGGGAGGGTCTGGGCAGTCAAGTTGGCCGACGAGGTGACATATAAAAGGTACTTCGATTCATCTTCCGTTGATACATCCAAAGGATGTCAAATTGACAAGAACTGTGGGCAGAATGAATTGGACAATGGAGAAGCTAAACAAGATGAATGAGTCGGAATACTCTAGCTTGACCAGAGTGCTCTTCGGCTTGTCAAGTCCATCTCCAGTCGCTGTAGACTTGACAAAGGATGAAAACGTGGGAAACCTTGACTGGTTTGATCCCACACTTAACGATTCACAAAAAGATGCAATTAGGTTCGCTCTGGCCTCCCGGGAGGTAGCCTTGATTCATGGACCTCCAGGAGTAAGTCAACTGGCTCACATAGAAAGTCTATCCCTACTGAATCGTATCTAGACTGGCAAAACACACACCCTCATCGAACTGATTCTTCAAATGATCAAGCTGGAACAGAGAATTCTCGTCTGTGGCCCTTCTAATATTTCAGTTGACAACATTGTTGAGAGGCTAGCTCCTCACAAGGTCCCAATCCTTCGTCTGGGACACCCGGCTCGTTTACTGCCCTCTGTTGTAGATCACTCACTCGACGTACTCACCCAAACATCAGAGGCCGGCGCGATTGTGAAAGATATACGGTCCGAGATGGACACGAAGCAGGCCTCGATCAAGAAAACAAAGAGTGGCAAGGAACGCAAGGCCATCTACACCGATCTGAAAGAACTACGGAAAGAATTTCGCGAACGAGAACGTCGGTGTGTTAGTACCCTCATTGGCGGCAGCAAGGTTGTCCTTGCGACACTGCATGGAGCAGGAGGCTACCAACTGCGAAACGAGGAGTTTGATGTCGTTATCATCGATGAGGCCAGCCAGGCTCTAGAGGCTCAGTGTTGGGTTCCTCTCGTATCTGCTAAAAAAGTTGTCTGTGCTGGTGACCATCTGCAGCTCCCTCCAACTATAAAGTCGACCAATACCAAGGTCAAGGCGCCAGTTAAAGATGGTATCGAAATCACAAAGGGTGCCACGCTTGAAGTTACTCTGTTTGACAGACTGCTGGCCTTACATGGGCCTTCTATTAAACGAATGTTGACGACACAGTATCGAATGCACGAGAGTATCATGCGCTTCCCTTCTGATGAACTTTATGACTCCAAGCTCATTGCTGCGGATGCGGTGAAACACCGTCTCCTTAAGGACCTCGAATATGAAGTCGAGGACAACGAGGATACTAATGAGCCTGTCATCTTCATCGATACACAGGGCGGAGACTTCCCAGAAAAGAACGAAGAAGACGACAAGGACACTCCCAAAAAGGGCAAGGCAAGTTTGCATGGTGACAGCAAGAGCAATGAAATGGAGGCAGCTCTTGTGCAACAGCACGTAAAACAGCTCGTGAGCGCTGGGGTTCGTCCGGAAGACATAGCTGTTGTAACGCCTTACAACGCTCAGGTGCGTCCAATACGCCAACTAAGAGGCGCATACGTGAGACATATACTGACGATGAAACAACCCTTAGCTTGCTGTCTTGGCTTCACTCAAAGACAAGTTCCCAGGCATCGAGCTCGGCAGCGTTGACGGCTTTCAGGGTCGCGAAAAAGAGGCAGTAATCGTGAGCCTGGTCAGAAGCAATTCTGAGGGCGAAGTCGGCTTTCTTGGCGAGAGACGTCGTCTCAACGGTAAGGTGACATCCCGGGGCTTCCCGTTCTGGATCGGCCGGACGAACACAAGACGACGTTTTAGCTAATGCAGGTGCATTTCAGTTGCGATGACACGTCCTAAGCGATCTTTGACAGTTATCGGAGACTCGGAAACCGTTCAGAAGTAAGTGACATTCACAACGCGGTGGCACTAGGCCTCGACGCTGCAGCCCATGGTTTGACAAGTGCTGCGCAAATTGTTCCAGCGATACACACGAGACGGAGCACCACTAACGCGACCCGGTTTCATAGAGGAAGCAACTTCTTGAAGAAATGGATGCAATATCTCGAAGACAACGCCGACTTGCGATACCCAGATGCTTCAAACTTGACGCACGATTAGCCACATCTTGATGTGAGATAACCCCACCTCAACTTCGGATGGCACATACTTGCTGGGGATGCTAATACGTAAGGCCATGCTACAGCGTCTTCTCGAATGTCTCGGCCGACAGAACGACTATGTATTGATGTCGCCCCGAGTCGAACGCACTACATAGTACTTGGCGATATGCGGAGGAAAAACGGGAACGGGCGACCTCAGCTTCTCCTGAAACGTCGCTTGGGTACTTAGCCTCTATCCCAGGATTTGGAGCTTTCGGATCAAGAGCTGAGAAAATGTCCGCCATTCAATAAGTCAGCACCTGTGACCTTTCCCTGCATGCCGATTTATTCACAAACGTAGTCAAGAGACTTGCTAGAGCAGCGGTTACTCGAGGAAGAAAACAACGCAGTTGCAGTGCCAGTTATCAATATCCTGGGTTGTTTCAGGTCACTCATTCATTGTGGGACTGCCGAACCGTGGGGGACTGTTTGTGCTAGCTTGTTTTCCTGTCATTGGGTAGGATTTTTTCTGGGTTTGTCAAGGAAGAAGGAGGCAATGTTTCTCTCTGTTATCTAGACCTGCAAGGGCAACAAATAATTGTACCCTCCAGGTCGAATCCGACATTCCAAAGCATCAGCTGAAGATTGAGCAAGTAAATGATTAGTGTAGACGGTGATCAAGAACCAATGCTCGGCCTGGTGACTTGGCAGCATGCATGCTGCAAACTACTACAGAATAAGCAAATAACGCCGTTGTGGCAGTTTCAGGGAACCCCAGCTCAAAAGCGACCTATCGTTGCTGAGTTTGCAAACCTTTAAACCAAAGAGTACTGTGGACATCTGTGCCACAGACATACTGAATTCTGCATAACACAGCTGCTGAGGTGCGGCGAAAGACAATATCAACGAAGCTCTTCAAAGTCATGCCATGCGGATGGTGCTTCATTGGTCGGAAAATAGAGTGACATCCCTGTCGCCTAACTTAGGTCCCGCCGACACGAGATGGGTTTCCTAGATCGAGCACGTCAGGGCAGATCATGGAGGATCACCAAGAGTTCTCCAACACAAAAAGGCTGATATCCTGGGAGGCTATAGTGCTATATTACTGTTAAAGAGCGGCGCGTCCTCGAGAAGGGGGAGATGCAGGTACAACGCAAAAGCACCCAGTGGGAGAATGCATGCTAGAGGAGGTTCATAAGTTATCCCCTGCTGATACGTGTACAGCAGCACTACATAGTTCTCAACATGACTGAACGCGTATGTACTGATGCAGTGTTTGTATCGTGAGCCTGTACAGTGAGTTGGTAGCTGGAATACATGTGATGATCGGCTCCAACTGGCAGCATTTGGTCAATTTGAAACTTACTGGTGAGTGTTTAGTTAACTCTGGTAGACAAACTGGCTCCCAAAGCACAACCTGGATCTCGAACAATTGGGCGTTGTACTATTGAGGACTATGGCGTTGCGGTTGGAGTTATGGTTACTTTTTGCGGTGGCTCTAACGCAATGTAAGTAAGCCGAGTCAGATGAACGTTTAGCGACCACGGGCGCTAACTGGTTCGAGCTTCTTCTGTGCCTAGGTACACTAACATTAGGTCGCATGGGGCCGCACATAGTTACCGTTTAGCTAGCTGGTTGGCAGTTGCTAAGAAAGAGAGTATTGTGTGTATTATTGACACCAGTGCTCTTTGACAAGTTGTTGGAGGTTTGCATTGTATTGTAAATGAAGAAGGGAAAAGATAATCCTACTTAATTCAACCTCGGACGAGTCTGAAGCATTACGCATGAACCAAGCAGTCTCAGCCGTGAGGGTGCTTTCCTCGTAGATGACCAGCTATTCGTCAATTGGGGAGGTGCCACCCCAACGGCTTTAAGGAAAGCAAAGTGCCTCATCCTGTAACGCGATCATCATTTTTTCTATCTATCATATTCCATATCTACTAGTCTATTCACGACTTACCGTTTACCACAAAAGAATCTCCGTCTTGATTTCTACTGTTAGACTGACTGTTTGTTGCGGATACAGACGCCTCAAACTAATTCAATGCGGCGGGTTCATCAGGAGCGGCGCGTGCGGCTTCAAATACACATGGTCAATCCACGTTCATCAACGGTCGAAACTCTCATTTGAAATTTTGGATACACGTTTATTCGTCTCGTTTGTCCCGAGCAAGCGACCTTGTCTCGAAAGAGTACGGAATGTCATGCACCCGGCTTCGAGCCACGAGGCAAACAAGGCACAGAGATATCAGATCCTAGATTGTTTGGATCTCCACCGTAGCATCAATACTCTTTTGTTCCCAATTTGATGCAAAAACTTTAATGAGCTCGATTCTCGAGTAGTCCACCCCTGTCTTAAATGGCTTCAGTTCAACTGAAATCTCATATGCAGGGTTCATTGCAGTGCGGTCATTGCGGTGCCTCGACAGAGCACAAGTGATGTCCGTCCGATGCCTAGGCTTTGCTCTGCCTCATCCGTTGAGATGACAAGGGTCAAGAGGGTGCAACCAGGCTGTAATTGGACAACCCCTGTCTTAATAGCCGCAGCATAATGAGCCATTCACATCAACTCCGCTGGCTCTCGGCCTCGACACGACGCGGGACGAACACATCGTAAGCGATCTCTGTGAGCTTCCATGCATTCCTCTATGGCTCCACGCAAGCAAAGCAGTATGCTGGCTATATGAACAACGAGTTTCATCCTGCATTGATTGATCAAGCTTATCCAACCAGACTAGCCGTTACTACATATCGTTCCGTTCACCGCTCGTGCTAACGGTGCTGGGAGGAAGCATGTATGGTCTGCTTCCTTCAAGCTATTTCATTCCCCGCCAGGCCCCTTGTCAAATTGGCATGCCTTCCAACACCCCCTTTCGTCCCTCCATGTCATCCAGCGTGGCATTGAACGTTTCGTCGCGCTTCAAGAACCCGCAAATGGTCCCTGGCCCGCAGGCTCAAGCGCGGTTTCGCATGGCGTGCGTTGCATATCCATCCTGCTGACCCGACATTAATAGGTGCCAGTTGCCCACCCACTCGGTCCAACAAGCCCGTATGTGTGTTTGTTTCAAACCCTCTCGTCCTGTCATTCTTCCTCTTTGGATCCAGCTCGCCCTTTTCGGACGGCAAGGGCGACTTTTCCCGCAATGCTATAAACTGATAAATTGCCTTTTCATTTCTATTTACACTCGTTTACCCGTTCTGTGCTTTGTCTCTCAGTGCCGTGCCCCTCGTCAACCGGAGATAGGCCAGGCTGCCCATGTATGTATAGACGAGCGTGCACGGGTCGAGACCTTGTTTTACGAGCACTCGTCCAAGAATATGCGTCAGGGCATACCGTCAGTTTATTTCGTCTGACCGCTTCTGCTTCTATTCATATTATTTCCAATTGTCCTTACTATTCCAATACTCTTTTGTCGCATTTTCACCTTCTCCGTCCCCTCACATCCCATTGTCCGCCACCACGCTTCCAGCAATGAAGAGGCCGTGGAAATCTGGGGCTGGCGCTGTGCCAAGCGCTCAGCCTGTTGATAGTCAACCGTCGGCTATCCGTGGCAGGATCTCAGGACCGGTTCCCATTTCGACTTCTTTAGACGACGAGTTTCCAATTCGCAATCCTGGCACCAGCATAGCGACACCTGTCCAGAACGAATTCCAAGAATCTCAGCCTGAACCCACCCCATCACGCAGCGATTTCAGATCGCCAACTTTCCCAGAACCTCGTCATAATGGGCCAGATAGTTTTAGAGAAGAACCAAGATCTTCAGTGCATGCCCGGCATCCTGGAACAACAAGCCGACTACAAAAGGCTGAACCATCAAACAGGCATTCTTTTGTTAGCACAGACCGTTCTCAGACTAAGGAGCGACCACAACGAAAACAGTCGACCCTTCGAGGTGCTTTGGGCAAACTGTTTAATCGCAAAAAGAAAGCCGGCGACAACGAGAGCACCGGAAACACCGACTCAGAAGCCAGCTCTGTGCCAGTGCGCCCCGGACCCTACCGACGATCGACTGCTGAGGATGGTCGAGCACAAGATTCAGTGCCCAGTCTAAGTCATAAAGACAGATCGGCTCCCAGAACAAGAAGCCGACCGTTCCCCGGGGCAGAGTCTAAGCGATCTGCCTCGTTGCCCATCACCGAGTTTGATCGAGCGTTGAGGTCTCACTCTATTAGACCAGAAGACGTACGCGCTATCGAGAGTGCACGTAACTCACTGAGCGCTGACTTCGGCCTAACTCATGCCGCGAAGCTACGTGAGTATAATCTGGCGGGCCTTTCCCCAAGACCTGCGAGCAGTCACGGCCGAGAAAGCCGTCAAGATCATCACGATGAAAACGTAGATGAAATCGGGCGTGCGATTACTAGTGATCTTCCTGGAGTGCGGCGAAGGTCACGGAGCTTATCAGGACTCCCAGAAGATGGCCATGGTCTCGCTCGTCGACGCAGTGACGAAATCAAATATTGGAGAGAAAGTTACGATCCCGGCTTCACACAACCTGTATCTCCTAATGTTGCAGATGTTGAAGATGGCGTCACGGCAGAAACCGAACATACTCAGCACGCCCAGGAAGAAGATCCCCAACACCAGCAAGCGGAGCCCTTCAACTTTGGCTCCTTTGCAGATATGAAGCAAGTGGGCAGCATGAAAATCACACATGCAGCGAATATGGAGACACGAATCAACAATCTCGAGTCTCGTGTTTATCAGTTAGAGCAGGTCCTCGACAGAATGTGCGATGGTGGTTGGAACCGACAATCACGTTTCGAACCACCAGAACGAAGTGCACCTCCAGTTCCCGTCAATCAGCGTTCTGCCGCCAAGGTCATGGATGACCCCGCGGGTTGGGCCAGAGAAGACGACAAGAAAACCTTGGGATGGCTCAATGGTCACTCAAAAGGAAGCCAAAGAGGAAGCATGTTTCTCGATCCATCGTCTCCAGCTATTATAGGCGATGGTAATAAAGACCGTCCTACCTCTACAGCAACAGTTCGTGGTGCAACCAGTCTACCCAACATACTTCAAGATACACCTGGGACTTTTACCATGGACCATTACACAACGCTCGTGGCTCTGATCCACACGGAACGTTCCGCTCGAGAAGCTCTGGAGACTCAAGTCAAGACTCTTGGCCACCAACTAAGTATACTGTCAAACTCGTCGGCTATGAATGGCGGATACGACCCCCCTCCGACAGCCAAGTCTTTTGGTGACAGGTCAGCGTTTGATCACGACGATGACGATGAAAATCTTGCATCTCTGGCAGTCATTACAAGATCACACAGCCGACAAGTTGACCCTGAAGATTCGGGTATCGGAACAGGCCATGGTGACGATAGCGAGTATTCCGATACATTTGAGACCCCCCGTGAAGAGGGAGGACACATGTTTGGAGCGTTTGGTGAAGACCTGGATAGAGAAGATCAGGCACAAACAAAAGCGGCGCGGACGTTGTCCCTATCACAACTAACGATGGGTAGAGGTACACAGAAGTCTTCGCAGCATCTTCGTCGGGTCATATGACCAGCCACTATTCCGAGCAAGCCAAGTTGCAGTCCCGAAACCTATCCATCCTACATCTAAAGGAGATACCCGTTGTACGATATCTGGTTGCAGATGACTTACGAACTTCCTTTCAAGGCGGAATTGGTGACCAACTACTTCTGTCTACGCCAAGGCGTATTCCCACTACTACATTCATTATAACCATTTACTTACACATCTACCCTTTGTCATTTCTGCCGGCCATTACGGTGCAGCGCACTGCAATGTTCAGGCTTTTTCATCTTATTATCTAGTTTTATCTTGCTTTAGATACCTGCCCACTTTTGGGTGTCATAGCTCGGCGTACCGGGGATATGGAATAGCGTCATGTCATTTTGGGTCAGTGAGCTGGCAAAATCATCAGTTGAAGATAATAAACTGAGCAAAAAGAGTCGTTGCATTGACACAAAACATTGCTGTGCCACTAACAGTGCCGTTAATGTGTAATAAAGTCTCCATGTGCCTGATTGTGGCCTCATTGCTTTTGTGACTTCTTTATTTATGTGCGAGAGCATATTCTTTACGGGTGGCGATCGTCCTTGATTCCCCAACTTCCCACCAATGCCATAGACTTCTCATCACCAGGTGCGAGTCTCTCATCTTTAAGGGTATCAGACAAACAAGTCCAAGGGTCTCGGCCACCTCCCCATTTTAGAAGATTCTCCTTGAGCCGCTCTCCGTTCTCACGGTTAATGGCGCCGCCATTCTCGCCCGCTTTGAAGACAACACGCCAGACACGCTCAGCGAGAACACGGTCGAAGAGATAGCTATAGTAGGTACTGCCGTAACTATGCAAATGGCCAAAGAAGCCCTGCCAGCAGGTACTTGGCGGGTCCCGAGGACCGTGGGCAAAGCGGGCCTTAATATCATGGAAGATAGAGGTTGTGTCAAAGCCTGCATTTTCAATAGTTGTTGAGTGATATGCCTGGTCAACCATTGCAAGTATGATTTGGTTCTCCGTTTCCATGCCCTCGAAACGCTTCGTCAAACCAATCCTCTCAGCAACAAGTTCGTAAGGTAAGGCTCGGTCTGTCTTCCAATGGCGCGCAAAAAGGGACAGAACTGTAGGGTCGGCAGCGAAGTGCTCCATGAGCGTCGATGGCAACTCGGCGAAATCGGTAGCGCAACGAGTACCAGAGACATTTTGAAAGCTGGTTCGTGCAAGGATGGAATGGATGGCGTGTCCCATCTCGTGGAACAGAGTCTCGACAGATTGGTAAGAGAGCAAGGATGGTTCCTTGGGATTTTCGCTCGGAAGGAAATCGCACACCAGCGCGATAGTAGGCAGTTGCTTGAGTACGCCGTCTTTCGTCGAAACCTCCATACCATCATTGGCTGCCAATTCTGGTGACTCGAAGCTTGGCCCGTTGCCCTGGTCAGCAGCAATCTCTGCAACTTCATCGGGCAAGATCTCTCGGGAGCATCTCACCGTAAAGTGAGCAGGATTGCCGGACTTTTGTGGGCGATGGAACAGATCGCAGTAAAGAACGGCGATTAGTTCGCCTTTGTCGGTAACGACATCAAGTCGTTTCACTTCAGAGTGCCAAGTTTCTCCTGGCAAAGTTTCCCGTAGAACAAGACGGATACCGTATAGTCGATCAAACAGCCGTGATAGGCCCTGTATCACTGTTCCGACAGAAAAGAATGCATTTAGTTGGTCTTCTCGCCGTTGCCGAGATCTTAGATCGACTCGGATCTTTTCCATATAAAAGTCCTTATCCCAGGCTTGAAGCTGGACTTCTGGGAGGTTGAGCCTGTCTCGCTTCTTTGCAATAAGCTCTTGCAATTCAGCTTGGATTATAGGAGTGTTATTGTCTCTCAAAGCACGTAAGAATTCCATCACAGATGAGGGTGTCTTGGCCATCATGCGGTCCTTGAGAGCCATGTGACCGTAACTTTCGAAGCCTGCAAGCTCTGCAAGCTCGCCTCTAAGTTTAAGCATAGCTTCGAGATACATGATGGTATCTTTAGATGCTGTTCGTTGTGCCAGATAGATCTCTTTACGAGTATCCTCATCGTGTACGCTCTGGAGCGCCCCTATTGCGTCTGAACTAAGAGTTGGGAGCACGATGTTTTGTCGGACTTTAAGAGTGGCCGCAATACCAGGGTAAAGACCGTAAAACTTATAAGCCGGTAAAGTCAATGACTTTTTGGCCGGTTGCATCCCCTGTGCAAAAGCCGACCCTATTTCACTAATGCGTGAAGACAGGTCTACGAATCTATCCCGTGAGGCTTTCGGTAGGTTGACTGCCGACTTCGTAAAGTCCAACTTTAGCTGCTCAGCAACTGTCCTCTCTTCTTCCGACCACACTTTTGTGACTTCGGGCATCGATAAAGCCTGACTCAATTGATCGCTCAATCCAGTCATGGTATTGAGTTGGTTCATGTACTGGTAAACCATTCCCCATGCATCGGCAGCGGCTTCTTGGAACCTAGCATCTGGATGCGTCATGCGGACAAAATCTGAGAGATCAAGTACACGACATAGTAGATCGCTAAGCCTGTCAAGGTCGCGAACGACCGCCTGGTACTCTTCTATTGAGGAGGCATTTAGGACCTTTCGGACAATCTTGGTGGCTCGCTCGAGGTTTTTCTGCGCGAAGTGGTGGAAGCCGTTCGGGCTTGTGAGATATCGATTCTTGAATAAACCCTGGCTCTTCTTCAAGCTGAATTTAGGGAAAGATCTTCCGACGGGAGCGTCGAATAAATTGCGCAGGATGGCATCATCGTGATTCGAGCTTGCGGCATGGTCGACCGGATTGCTTGGGGAGACAGCTTGAGCTACTGCGGAAGCGATAGATTGCCATCGCCGTTGCGGAGGTTTTGTGGTGTGCCGAATACATGTATTGCAGATCCAGAGGCGGCTGCCTCTCGATTTCAGCATTATAAATGTACAGATTGGAAAACGATCATGAATCTATAGTTAGAGCCGAACAATTGTAATTTGGAAAGTATTTGTGACAATAAAGTGAGGAATAGATAGATATGTGCGTATGAACTAAGATGCGCAATAGATAGAATCGTTCTGGGATCTGGGGCAGGAAGTACTGTTTCGAGCTTTCCGGCGTCGGATCCAATCGCTTGTCCCTTGTCGCCTTCCCTGTTTGGCGTAATATTTCCTGGCTGCTGCTTCGTGCCTTGGTCCGGAATTGATACTTAGTCATCCCGATTTAACGCTCCCGTGCTCCGTTCTGAATGGCTCCAGCAGAGCCTCCGTCCTAGATTTTCCGGCTGGTTAGTGGTGATTGTGCTCAGCAGCATCCGACGTCTATCTTGAATTCGCGTGACGTCTTTTCTCATCCACCCGGCAATTGAGCGCACAATGGCTTCACGAGTGGTGTTCTCAAGGGTTGGTCATGTCACTCGAGCTTTGGATAAGCTTCTCAATGCTAATTGATTTTCGCAGCGCTCTCTGGCGCCTTTGGCGACTATGGCCCTTGGTGGCCTGGCACTGACTCCGGCCACTGTTTTCGCTGAAGGACCTAGCGACCTCAAGGTTCGTCTCTTTCGTTCTACATACAGAAATGTTAAGGGGACATGCAAATTTACTGACCGAATTGTAGCGAAAACCCATCTACGATGACTTCGAGATCCCAGCCTCAAAGCCCGCACCCGTGACGCCACCACCCGCTGCCACGACGCCCGTCGCTGAGCCCATTGAAGAGGAGGAGGAGAGGCACCATTCGCCTACCCCTACGGATCGATTGGCTGTTTATGTCGGAAGGGGGCGCCTGTCTCTGTACAAGTACGCTGTCGCTGCCGAGAACAAGGTCAACGAGGTCATGGATTCGGCTTTCAACCTCGAGCAGTCCTTCACCAGCACCATCGCTTCACTGGCTCCCTCTCGCGAAAGCGGCGAGCAGCTCATGCCCGGCGCTATCTACGTCTTGGTTGCTGCCATGGCCGGTAGCATCATCACCCGCAATCGCAACATCATCCTCCGTGCCTCGCTCCCTCTCGCCCTAGGTATCGGTGCTGGCTGGACCGTTATCCCCGTCACTATGCGCAACGTGTCCGATCTTACTTGGAAGTATGAGCAAAGATTCCCCGTTGTTGCCCAGTCTCACATCCGACTACGGGAGAGCATTCTCAACAGCGCCAGCTTTGCCAAGGCGCATTCACAAGTCGGTGTCAAATATGTTGATGAGAAGGTAACAGACGCAAGGGAGGCTGTTGAGGGCTGGGTTCAGAAGGGCAAATAAAGGGTTTTAAAAAAGCGAGCTGAGAAGAGATGTACTATCACATAGAGTTCCGAACACTGTTCATTTGTATCAATAGCCGGTCCCGCTTAGAGCCGGCTACCGGAGCGCTGTACGTATTTTGAATAAGCATGTTTTTGGTGTAAAACATCACACCATTGCTTGCTAGTTACTGTTTATTCCAGTCCTTCTTGAAGTGGTGTGGCGCCATGAGAGCTTAGGAGTTCGTGTATGATGGGATTCTACTTTAACCACCCATGCTATTACGGCAAGCCGTAATCTTGCGCGATTTCAGGACTCCCAGATCAAGCAGAGCTGTAACTGTTTCTAGGCACGATAGGGCCTCGACAAGCCTTGTCTTGTGAATGCATATCTATTGAGAAACATGGTGACATTTCGAATAACGGTATTCAACGTAGAGGGCATGCTCATGACTTGGCTATAGAATCTCGACATCCTAGCCAAGCCAATTTACTTGGGCGCTATCTTTAATCTTCGTCCCCCGACCATGTTTATGCTTTAACCTCAAGGCTCTGTATCAGCCAAGCCTCAATCCTGAACTCCGTAAATGCGAATCTATAATTTGTAGTCGAACCGTGCGCCGTCTATCGCTCGTATTTCTCCTTATGACCAGTCATCTCCTAAAGAACTGTCGCAATTGGTGTGGGTTCAGACGCCTTAACCTGCTTCGCGGGTCTGCTGTCAGACATCTTTCTCTTGCGCTTCTGTTCCTTTCCCTGCTCTGGCTTGGGTGACTGCGCGTTAGCAGCAGCCAATGCCTTAGCTGCCGCCTTCTTTGCGGCCTTTCCCTGGAGAGGTTGATCCAAGCCACGCTTTTTGTCGACAGCAATGGCTGCTTCAAGATGATTGTCAAGACGTAACGCTTCGCATATGCTCTTGTAGTTCTTGGACTGGTTGACGGGCTGATAAGACTTTGATTTTCCAGGAATCATGTTTGAAAGGAGGAACTTCGTGTTGCCGAAGCGATTGTCGACATCAATGGCAATCTTGATGTATTCTTCAACAACTTCTTCCCAGGGTGCCATACCACCATCGGCTTTGCTCCTGAAACAACTCGGGTTCTTCTCAGCAGCGACTGCAATCATTGCACCATCTGCTCCAAACTCCTCAGCGAGTTGAAGACCGTGGTCCCTCCCCTCCACATCTCCGTTCACCAGACAGGCGACACCAAACTCGTGGCAGACTTCTGCGATCATGCGGAGCTGTCCACGGATGGCTCGTTCTCTGGGTCGCATAGGTGTCGTGCGGCAATGTATGGTTAGTCCTGTGATACCGGTGGCGCAAAGCTTACGGACGAGAGCTTCGGTTTCTGCCGCAGTGTCGAGAAGCCTGATCTTGACACTAATTCCGATTTCGAATTCAGGGGTGATGTTCTTCACAAGAGCCTCGAGGATGGCACAGAGCTTGTCAGGAGTTTGGAGAAGGGCAGCGCCCATGCCTCCGCTCGTGCTGAAAGGTTTTGGGCAGCCAGCATTAACATCGATACCGGCAACATCTGCGGCTACCAGTCTGGCGGCCTCCACAGCACGATCAGGGTCTGCGGTGCCGATCTGAAAGATGAGCTTGTCCTTTTCGAGGTCGGGATGCAGTCTATAAATGATGCTCTCCTTGGCATCAGGAGGTGGATCTTTTTGCCCATGGGAAGAAGTACGAAACCACTCTACTGTCTTAGACTCTTCATCAAAACGTCGAGAGGTTCCAATCATGGAATAATCAACAGTTTCTGGTCCTATTGTATACTATTAGTGACTCGTTTTGTAGGTATTTTCATAGACTATGCAACTTACCCCATACAAGATCTGCGCCGTACTTGAGCGCCAGAAGTCTTGAAGGAAGCTCCCCCGAGCGTACCATGGGTGCAAGGACAACCTTGCCCCGATAGTCGACACCGCGACGGGGGATGGGCACTCGCTTGACTTCTGTAGCCATGGTTCTTCGGATAATCTTTGTGAGCATAGCCTACCATAAATTGGCAAAAGCTTCACATATTCCCCGATAGGATTTTTATAGTAACAACGACTACTCACATAAATTCTTTAGAGTTGCGGGATGGAGGCAAAAAATGTTAGTCATCCTAGCCATTTGTTTCTCTTATCGATAAGCCTGTGAATCCCGATTTCCTGGTGTGCAGGTAGCTACCCCACAGACGTTGACTTCGGGTCTCGGCCAACCTGAGGTAGAATAATTTTTACGGGCGAGAAATATTCTCATGCACCTACCTAACCTGAACCTACTAACACTAATGGCGAAAGACAGCTGAGTGTTTTCTCAATACCAGCCCGGGCGAGTGAAGGATGTGATGTTTGTGGCGGAAGAATACTACCTAAATAAAGAGACAGTGCATGATTCTCATTTCCTAATTGCGATTAATGGTAGACATACTAGTATGTACGTAAATCACGATAGGTGACACCTAAAATAGCGATCTTGATTTGTTTCAGTAACGAGATCCATGCACATCCGAGCTGGAGTTTCAGAATCATCTTTATTCGTCAACGCCCATGCTCGGCTCATGACCAGACAATATCAAGGGTCGGACTCTTGCAGTCGCTACTCGATACATAAATCAATATCATATTGCTGGCAGATGCAACAAAAAGCGAGGGATTCTTGAATGGTCTAGTTCTTACATAAGACCTACACCACAAATTGTATGCCAGCTCGTCTCTGACAACATGCTTTCTTTCTTTACTAAGCTAAATGACCGCTGCAGAGGGCAAAAGATGAGAGGTTAGGCGATACGAAGGTTCAGCATAAGCTTTGTGGACTCTTGGAACAATACGAGGTCTAAAAAGAGATGAACCTCGGGTTGATATTCCAAATGTCGGTGTTATTTCCTGTCCATTGCTGGATAATTTAACAAGAGGCTGACTGTATACGAGATTTTATTTTTATTTTTATTCCTTAAGAAAAACTTGTCTGCTTGGGATGGGGCAGGAAAGAGAGGAAGTAGATAACGAAGGGTTGTTGAACCTCTTGTCATCTTCCCACATCACGATTGCTGGCCTCTGGGCCCTTGACCAGGTCACACTATTGCTCGCACTTGATCCAATATTCTGCTTTCTACTGCACCGAGACGAAACCACACATTCTTTGTTACGCGCCTTGGTCCAGAGCGTACGTATCACTCAGCGGGGCTCCATACCAGCGTTCCGTCCCGTACCACAAAGGTCTGACATTGAATTTTTTGAAAATGCGATCAGAGATCAGGGTGATGAAGAGGAGCAAAGGGGCCTCCAGCGTCTGCCCCACGTTCCATACAGAGCGCACCAGTTCATGTGCTAGTGCTCATTAGCTTGGGAGACTTCAGGGAGCCAGAAATACCTGACTTTACCTGAACTAAGGAGAGCTAGCACGACAAGTCAGAATAGAGAGAGATATGTGAATCAGCTAGAAAATGAATGGGTATTTGAGGGAAAGACGACGGAGATCAGACCGAAGTTGTAACAAGATCTGTTGAGTGCTGGTGGATAAATGCGACTGCAGTATCCCTACTTGCCATATACCAGACACAGAACGTTCCAATATGCACTTTGGATGTTGAGGATCATGACCTAACTTACGACCGTAGCCGACAGTTTAGGGGACTAGGATGGACTGAGAGTGTTTCAGCCCAGTACTCACAAGCCACGACCATGTCTTTGCGGCGCGGCCTCGAGTCTTTGATTAGATTGGTTTAACTAGCAGAAAAGCGAACAAAGCAAATGGAGACACGAGGAAGACTGCCATATTAGGAAGCGTTGGGAGGTGGTAGATCTGCTACGTATTTGACACTGAAGTCCCGTCATCATTGGGTACAATCAGCAACAGCTTGCGCAACCAGCAGGCCGATCTGGCACTAACACAGCCTAATAAGTGTGAGTGGAGGTTGGTCGGTCTGGAGTGGATGGGGAAATCGAATTAAGGGTCTCTTTCTGTACCTTCACAATTTCTACTGTCAAGGATGATAGCTTGGCTGTATTATGGAAGCGTCAACAGATATCCATTCCTGGCATCATTGAAGGAAAGCTTTGGGCATATCATTACTCATATCTTCAACACGATAACACTGTCAGCCAGATGTCCGCTTGCTGCTACTACTGGTTGACACCAATCGATCCATTGACCGTAACCTGACACCAAGTACCTCGCACTACTGTATTGGGGGACATCTGTACTTTGGTCTACTCTGTACCTAACGGTTTAATTATCTTATGTTTGTCAAACGCGGTATTAAAATAACATGTGCCTGCCTGCACTGTAGACAAGGCAATAATAATAATAATACTGATACTTGCTGGAAATCTTGTTCTTGCCTCGTTGCCAGGGACCCTAAAAATCCAAGCCCAACTAGGAACCACTCGCTGTCCATTTCATGTTGATCCCTGTGACTCTGAAACTCCCCTGGATCATCATACAGACAGTCAGTCAAGCACACGACGCCTACCAGGTACGCTTCGGCCTCCTCCCCTCACCTTTTCTTACCTCATCCTTTCCTTCCCCTCTACCTTCTAGCCTATCTATTTTGTTTTCTCTCCCTCTTTCTTGGTACTACTTTCATCCCTTGGTGTTGTGCTGGTCCTATCACAACGCACTGTCTTACTGTAGGTATTCCAACAGTGCAGTGCAATAAGCCGCCCATTTCTCGTCCATCCTGCGGCAGACGAGCCATTTCCTTACACAGACAGTAGCAAACAAAGCACGTACGTACATCCAGCCAGAGGGTAGAGGACCCTTCTTGGCGGGTTCTCCCTCTACCATCCCTGTCCAGTCCCCTGCTGGGTGCTCTCTCATTCCCCTGGCCCTGCCCTGCTAGCTTTATGGGAATCGCCTGTGCATTGCAACCATTGTAGCGCATTGTAAGTTCTGGGCTGACCTCTGAGGGTGTTTAGTGTGTTTAGCATCTGCTCTGTCCTGTGCTGCCCAACGGGTCTACATTTGGTAGATTCCACTGTAACATTCGTCAAGAGCCTAGAGGGTGGTTGTACATACAACCTACATACACACGCACAGCAATCTGGGATTGGCTGTTGTCGTGTCTGATCTGTCTGCGAATCTTTGTGCACTTCTTTTCTTTTTCCCTTTTTTCTTCTCTTTGTTCTTCTATTTCGGCTCGGATTGGAGGTCTGCATCGAAGCCGCACACGACGCCTTAACTCAATCTTCCCCGCCATAGAAACATCCACCATCCACTATCGCCAATAGCTACCAAAGGTACCTTACCTTAGCTCCGCCTCACCTCACCTCCCTCTGCTCACGATTGCTTATCGCAGATATCCCCTGATCTACAACGAACGAACGAGCCTTTGTCGGATACCGCCATATCGAACATATTCATCAACAACACGGCCGACCTTCCTTGAACATTAGCCGACCTCCAAGCGCCGTCTACAGTACCATTGTCCGCCTACACCATCCCCACATGCCTACCAGTTGATCCTCGTGTCGCCAGAAACAAGCCAGCCTCATTGGACGACTCCACTATCTCTACTGCTCCGGTACTGTCCTGTAATCGTTCCAGCAGAGGTGACAGCGACAAGGGAACCACGTTCCTCTGCTCCTGCAAAGACCTGGGGGGTTCTCTCTGCTTACTTCTTACCCATCTTCGTTACTTGTCGTTGGGTCAATGACAATCTACTGAGCTTGAACCTTTCACCAATTCGCTATTGCATCCCTCATGGAGAACGATATACCTACCATCCAGGCCCCTGATGGGCGGTCTTCAAGGCGAGACCGCCTTATGGGCAAGCTCTTTGGTGGTAAAGATCGCAAAGGAGAAGAAGCACGCTCCGCTGCCAATGTCGAATCGTTCCTTCACAGCTCCTCAGATAATCTTACAATCATAAACCC